>CM038470.1:44258797-44384702 GCA_021464415.1 Lonicera japonica
CGCATGCAGTGCCTACATGTTAGTTTTCGACACGATTTTGGGTCTTTCACCTAGGAGCCCGGGCCCATATTATGGCCTCAACCTTTAAAGACCATATGGTATCATCACACACATATATATATGTATGTCATCAATCTCGCCATCATCACACATATGGTATCTCGTATAAATACAATACATAATAGCCCAATATTCACTTATCATAATCAACATCATCGATAATCATTTATATACACGTCGTCATCATGCTTATGTTCTGTACACTTATTGTCTAAGTGTTATTCATGTTATATGGACAATTAGCTCATTCTTGATAAATTATATCTCGTTATGTGCCACATGTATAAAACTAAGGCCGAATGAGCTTCATTAAGGTTCTTATGGTATTCTACCTTGCCATATGCTAGTTCTCGCAATTCTCACCTAACCGGAATACTTATAGCCTACTTAGCTTCCTACATTATGGCCAAGGCGTCCTACGCTTCACCAAATTGGTTTATAGAAAGCATCTAATGATATTCTCCTCATTAGCATCAATAAAGGTTTATACAAACACTAGTCTCAAGAATTAGTGTATATCGTTTTCGTCTAAGTGGGTTTTTAGTCCAAGTTTGAGGATAATGTCCTATCCTTGCAATTAAGGGCATATCTATGTATATCTACCTCTTATAACCCATAACTAACCCTAAACCAAGCACTAATCCCGAAATACACTCTAGCCTAATTTATACATTTGGCTACAAAGTGGGTGTGATATAAATGCAAATAATGTGCATAGCTTGGTGATATATAAGTGATAATCTATCCACATGTATGACTAATTAAACTTTGAACTAACCAACCCCCATGAACATCACAAACATAGGTTTTTTTTTTTGAAAAATCCCCTTTTTGAGTAAAAAACTCTAATGCAATAACAACAATATGAAATCAAAAGTTTTGTACAAGTGTTCCCACCTCTATTGATGATATCCATGAGATTTGAGTGTTGGGAGAAGTGTAGATGTCTAATCCTAAAACTTTAGCTCTTTTCCTTAAACTCCAATGGTGAAATTGAAGGTTGGATATGATAAATAGTGCTTTGTTGAGAGGTTTGGATGATTTTGGAGCTTGAATCTTGGATGTGGAGTGAGAGATGTGTAGGAATCTCTCTCTCTTTCTCTCTCTACAGCTCTTTAGAACCCTCCATGGGTGTATGAATGTGTTATGCTTGAAGTTAGGTGGTTTTGGTTGATAAGGTGTCAGAAAAACAGGTCAAAAGTTATCAAAATATGCATGTAATGATGAGAAAGATCGATTTTACTATTAAGATCGATTCCACTCGGGGCAAAAAGTGCACTAGTTTGATTTCTCAACAAAATCTGATGAGTAAGATCGATCTTACTATGGGCAAAAAGTGCACTGTTGGTATTTTGGTCATAACTCCCTACTTCGAACTCGAATTTGGATGCTTCACATATCAACGGTAAGCTAATTCGAAGATTTACAACTTTACTTGAGGAAGTTTTTTCAAATTATGAATGGATTAATCCAAAAATCCTCCGAAGACAGGGCTATGCCAAAGCGCAACCGAACAACCAGATTTAGCGATTGGCTAACTTCGCGAGCTGATTTGACCAACAAGGAGTATGAATTAGCTTTCGGTCAAAATACAAAGGTTGTAGAATGCATCAAAACCTAGATGTATATGTCAACGAGATCTTAATCAAATAAGAGATGGAGGAGTTACAATACCCCCAATTTAACCAGAATTAAAGAATCGCGTAAGACCAAAACTCACTATTTACTAGCCGATATCAATTCGGACTATTTGAATTTTGAAAGGATCATTCTTGCAAACTTAATACACCTAATGTGATATGCTAGAAGTGTCGAATCAATTAAGAAGGGTTCAAAACAAAAATACACCCATTAACGGAGATTAAGCTTTAACCGGGCTTAATGAAAGGATTAACTCGAAAATCAAAGACAGAGTATTACAGAGGGGGCCTTCATAATTTTTTACCTAAAAAAATACTAGTCATATAGTAGATTTGCAAAAGACATTATAAGCTAAATGCATGATGCCCAGATTATTGAAGTAGGAGAATAAAGATTTATATGATGAAGAAAATAAACTTATGTGTTTATCAAATAGTATAATACCAGGGTTTTGAGAGCAAGGTGGAGGTGATCGGTGTTCAGAAAGAAGAGTGGTAAAATATTTTGGTATGAGATGAGATTTCCAAGTGGATTTGCTACTTATACTATGAACCTAAAATTCACTACAATCCATCAATAAATAAATCTTTCAAAGTCATTAGAGTTTTGAATACCATGAAATTTGAAATGATATTTTAAAATCCTAATTGCATAGTTCAAGAATTTAACGGACTTTTTAAAAATCTTAATTGAATATCCATAGACTTTAAAAGAACAAAAAAACCCAATAAATTCTAGATCGAATAAAATCAGAGTCATGTCCTTCTTTAAAATATAATTAATATACTATATTCTAAGAAAATAAATAAATAATATATTTTAAACATTAGTTATATTAAAATTAGTGTATCTTTGTAAAGCATTCAAAACTCAAATTAAAATTTAGATTGAGATAGAAGGATATTTTTCTAGAAATAAACTTTTAAAAGAAAATAGCAATTACCAGCCCATACTTTTTCATTTTGAATGGTACCACAAATCTTTTTTCTTTCTCATTACAGTAACCAATTTGTTATTATTTTGTATTGAACGGATGAATCCGATAATTACCTGAATTCGTTAAGGTCAATCTAGAAATTTATAATTTCGTGTTGATTCGTGTCGTGTTATATGAGTGATTTTTGTTAGGTCTAGTTTTGGCATAGTAACCGTTCCAAATCCACCCCTAGTAATGATTAAGTGTATTAATTTGAGTTATTAATGAGAATGATAGAATTATTAATTGTTAAGTATTGAAATAACTATAAAAAGAAAGTGTGTATAAATAGAAAGAAAACTTATTTAAATAAAATAGAGTGTTTTCATAGGTTTAATTAGTGCGCCCAAAAAAAAAAATATATCCTACAAGCACACAAACAATCACGACTTTCCAAATTCATTCATTCAAAATATCACACTTGCCATCTCACTATTCAAAAAAGAAAATGAAAAAAGAACAACCTATTCAATTACTCAACTTCATTCCTAGATTCACTGTATTTCTTCAATGTTTAATCATTTTAGTATATGCAACATTACTCTTTTAATTGAAGATATATTTATGTTACTGTGCTTTTCGTTATTAATGGTTTTTATGTTAAACTATTTATGTTATTAATTTCTTGGCACGGCAAACATGACATATTACACACATAACACAAATACAAATTTTCGTATCCGTTTCATATTAATTTTGCTTCTTTTACAACGGGTTTTTATTTTATTTTCAAAAATAGTTGAACCTTTGGGTTAAGCAGCTAGAGAAAATCACTCTCGATCTTAGCACTATGCCGCAAAAATACTTGGGGGTGATATTGTTTACCCAACCATTGTTTATTGTTGTTCTCTGCAAATAAAAGAAAATAAGGAATTAGTAACATTTGGCTTATCCCTATCAATTGAGCTATATAAGTTAAGTTTCGTGATATCCAACTTTAGCCCGAATTAAGTAGAGCATGACTAAACCCAAGTTTGGCCAAAATTTAAATTCACCTCACATATTCAAACTCAACTCAAAACAGGATTTGGGGTGTCACAATTTGCCCTTGACCAATCTATCCCTCTTATATATACTACAAGGGAGCTGAATTCCAAAACCTCTCTCTAACGTAACTCTCTCCTCCTGCCTGAACATCAAGTGTATCTATGATCGCTAGTATTAAAAAAAAGTGGGTTTAATAATTTGGTAAATTATAGAAAGGTCATATCCTTAGTATGTACAAGCGGGCATAATTCAGGCTGAGCTCAGTGATAGTCAAGCTTGGCCCGAAAATTAATTTGGACTAAAAAAATAAAAAAAATTGTTCACACTCGGGCTAACTCAAACTCAATTAAACTTGACCCTGCTTTTAACGGGCCAAATGGATGAACTTTGTGTTTACTCGGCCTAATTGACGAGCCTAATTCTGCCCATACTTGAATCCTTACCCTTTGCATGATTTTTTCTTTTAGTTTTTTCCCTTCTCCGGGCAATTAGTTCATAAGTTTATTGCAGGATTGCAATTTACCCTCATGTAAAGTCATATTCATTATTCCTGCAAATAAATCTTTTGATCTTTTTTTTTTCAAAAGAATAAAGCAAAAGAAAAAGAAGTCACCACACTACTACTCCCTTTGTTTCTACATTATTGCAAAGTGACAAAGAAGTGTAGTGAATCTCTTTTGTTTTTGCATAATTTTTGTAGCAAACAGGTCAAAAATTATCGGGTCCCCACAAAGAATATTTTTGCTATCAATTTGATGGTCAAATAGTATTTACTCTCTCAATTTTAAGAGATATATTTAATTTAGATTTTAAAAAATTGTGATTGTTTTTTTATAATCCGTAAATTTTGTCAAATCTATGGACAATTTTATCTCTATATAGAGTTAACTAATGTTTTATGTGTGGATTCTTTAGTATTTATGTATATTTCAATAAATTCATGGATTCTCCTAATAATAGATAGATAATTAAAAATTAACCAACAGACAGACAATAAAATAAATTTATTACCAATTTAATAATGATTCAAATTAAACGAAAATTTTTAGGTATCATTTGTCTTTCTTCCTAAAGACCAAAAGCCATCAACTAATAATTACATTATAAGTTCCTTTCTATTATCAGCCATATAACAAGACATGCAAAAGACTAGTAATAGTTTCAAAACCTTATAATGTTGAAAAACAAACTCTTGAACATATTTAATCAAAAGAAGAGGGAATAGTGCAAATTTAAACCCGCAAACTCTTTCTAATAAATAACACATGTGCGTTCTCATTTTCAATTTTGACATATATAGTTTTTTTAATCAAATTACAATGAATCTATAAAAGAAATTACTAGAAAACTATAGAGGACTCTATACTTTTTCTAATCAAATTATTAGTAATCTACAAATAAATTATTAAGAATATGTAAAAAAGTTTAGAAGAAAATAACTTTGATTGACGTTAAATTGTAAAAAAAAAAAAAAAAAAAAGATGCACTTTTTATATTTTATAAATTATAAATTATTGCAATTTCTTTTTGTTTAAATTCCTAAAATAACGTGATTATATAATTGCACATCATATTTTGTAGATATCAAATTCAGAAATTAGGGGGAGAAAAAAAAAGCCTTCATAATATTTTACCTAAAAAAACATGAGTCATGTATTTGATATGCAAATTAAAAACATTATAACGTCAATGCATGATGATGCCCAGATTATTGAGGAGAGAGAAGAAATACTTATAGGATGAAGAGCAAGGAGGAGGTGAGGGTTGAGAATGATTGGGTGTATTAATTTGATTATTAACGAGAATGATGAAAATTATTAATTGTTAAACATTCGAATTGAATAACTATAAAAAAAAGTGTGCGTAAATAGAAAGAAAACTCATTTAAATAAAATAGCGTGTTTTAATAAATGTAATTAGTGCATCTAAAAAACAAAATTACGAGCTCAAACATTACTGACTTTTTAAATTTATTCATTCAATCAATTACATTTGCCATCTCACTATTCAAAAAATGAAAAGAGAACAATCTATTCGATTACTCCACTTCATTCCTTATTATATGTAAATACATTTTATCTTTAAACATTGATTATATTAAAAATAGTTTATCTTTGTAAAGAAAATATTCATTTTGAGTAGTAACCACAAATTTTTCTTTCTCACTACAGTGACCTTATCTTTCATTGCTTCAAACTTCTCCTCTCTCTCGTCCGTTGAATCAAAACTCTCTCTGTACAGCATCCCTTTCATTGTGAATGGTAACCACAAATCTTGCTTTCTCACTACAGTAATTAACCTTATCTTCATTTCTTCAAACTACTCCTCTCTCTCGTTGAATCAAAACTCTCTCTTTCTAGTCACCATACCTTCAAGCTTTCTCTTCATTCCCCAAGAAAAACAAAATGGCAGTAGTAGAAATCTTTGTCTCGGCATTTGTTACTGTTCTGATGGAAAAGTTAGCCTCTTCCGTTCTGTTGAAAATGGCTCGCCTTGAGGGAATTGACACTCAACTCAAGAAGTGGAGCGACACTTTTAAGACTATTCGAGCTGTGCTAAATGACGCCGAGGAGAAACAGATCACAGATGAAGATGTACAGATGTGGCTCGACGATCTCCAACATTTGGCTTACGATCTCGACGACATACTCGACGATTTGCTCACTGAAGCTTTGCGTCGCAAGTCTGTTAAGGCAACTCAAGAAGCTAGCACCAGTAAAGTAAGGAGCCTCATCCCAACTTGTTGTACAACTTTTCATAGTCCCAGTGCTTTAAAATTTCATTACAACATGGGATCCAAGTTAGAGAAGATCACTCAAGGATTGCAAGATCTTTCAACCCGAAAACAATATTTGGGGTTGAGAGAGAATGTCATGGGGATCAAGTCATACGGAATCAGAGAAAGAGAAACCAGTTCCTTGGTGAATGAATCTGATGTTTACGGCCGTGAAAATGATAAAAAGGAAGTAATCAAGTAATTGTTGAGAAACGAAACTCGTGCTGGTGAAGTCTCTGTCATTCCTATAGTTGGTATGGGCGGTGTTGAACCCTTGCTCAACTTGTTTACAATGATGATGAAGAGCTGAAGGGCTGGTTTGATCTAAAGATATGGGTATGTGTTTCTGATGAGTTTGATGTCTTCCTGATAACCAAGCGAATTCTTCGGGATATGGCCTCGGACTTAAACGAGGCTCAAGAGAAACTAAAGCAGAAACTTTCCAACAGAAAATTTCTTATTGTTTTAGACGATGTCTGGAACGAAGACTACGGGAAATGGGATCAACTCCGTACTCCTTTTCTGGTTGGGGCACCTGGCAGTGTGGTTATTGTTACAACTCGGAATGAGAAGGTGGCTTCAACAATGGGCAAGGTTCGAGGCAATGATCAAATGTATCGTCTAGACAAGCTTTCAGATGATATTTGCCTATCTATATTAGCTCGACATGCATTATCTACAAGAGATTTTGAAGAGAATCCCTACTTTAAAATCGTCGCCAAGAAACTTGCCAGAAAGTGTAAAGGCTTACCCTTGGCAGCAAAGGCGATTGGAGGCCTCTTGCGCACCAGTGGAACCGCAAATGAGTGGGAAGATATATTAAACAGCAAGATTTGGGAATTGCCAGAACAATCTACTGGCATTCTTCCAGCTTTGAGATTAAGCTATCGTCATCTACCTCCTCATCTAAAGCGTTTGTTTGCGTATTGCTCTATATTTCCGACAGACTATATCTTTGACAAATACGAGCTAGTTTTGTTATGGATGGCAGAAGGCTTTTTGCAGCAATCAGAAGGAAAGAAGAGAATGGAAGAGATGGGTTTTCTATATTTCAATGAGCTTGTATCGCGGTCCTTTTTTCAACCTTTAAGCGGCAGCGAGGAATCGCTGTTTGTGATGCATGACCTAATGAATGACCTAGCTCAATTTGTTGCCAGAGGATTATGCTATAGGGTGGAAGATGAAAAGAAGTGCAATGGACAACATATAGTTTTTGAAAAGGCTCGACATTCGTCACACGTTCGTCAGCAATATGGCGTCTTTAATAAATTCGAGAACTATCGCAAACTTCTTAGTTTGCGGACTTTCTTACCTCTACAGGTTCATAAGGCAGAAGATTGGCAGGAGTTCTACTTGAGCAGTAGGGTTGTTAATGAGTTGTTACCTGAACTCCGGTGCTTACGGGTTTTGTCTTTGAGTGGTTATTCCATAACCAAGCTTTCAAACTCAATTGGTGAGTTGAAACACCTTCGGTATCTTAACTTATCCCAGACCCTCATCACACACTTGCCAGACTCCGTGAGTGATCTCTACAATTTACAGACGTTATCATTACGTAATTGCAACCAACTACTCGAGTTACCGACAAGAATTGGAGGCTTAGTTAATTTGCGGCATCTTGACATCGGTGATACTGAAAAATTATTAAAAATGCCTTCTTGGATTGGTAAGTTAACTAGTTTGCAGACATTGTCAAAGATTATTCTAGATGAGGATAATACTTTGGCGGTAACTGAGTTGAGGGGATTATCTAATCTCCGGGGAACACTTTCCATTATCGGGTTACACAATGTGATGAATGCTCAAGATGTAGGGGAGGCCAACCTTTTGTCTAAGAAAGGCCTCGGGGACTTGACATTGACCTGGAGCAGCGATTTTGATGATTCTCGAAGAATGGAGACTCGAGAGTACGAAGTTCTTGAATTTCTAAAACCTTATACAAAATTGACAAAGTTGAAAATCGAGTTCTATGGGGGCATTGAATTTCCTAGTTGGGTATGTGATCCTTCGTTTGTTGATATAACAAATCTAACACTCAGTGGGTGTAAAAGGGTTGCATCCTTACCGTCACTTGGGTATCTACCCTCACTCAAGGAGTTGTTCAGCCAAGGCATGGCTGGTGTGAAAAATGTGGGTGACGAGTTCTTTGGAGTTGGTCAGGAGCTTGCATTCCAATCACTTGAAACTCTCGAGTTTGAGAACATGTTGGGTTGGGAGGAATTTAATTTGGCCAATATTGATGACCGTGTTGGTGCATTTCCTCGACTTCACAAGCTTAAGATATGTGCTTGTCCCGTATTGGTCAAGATTTCAATCTCCAGTCTTCCGTCTCTTCGTGTTTTAATTATAAGAAGCTGTGATGAGGTTGTTCTTAGAGGTATAGTTAGTGTTGCATCTCTTACTACCATAAAGATGACGGGGATCCTTCGGTTTCGAAGCTGCACGAAGAGGTTGTACGATCTCTGGGAGAACTTCAATATCTTCAAATTAAAAAATGTGATGAGCTGCGGTATTTGTGGGAGGAAGAAGAATCTTCGTCTCACAAGCTTGGAAATCTGGTTAATCTAAGTTTTTCTAGTTGCCGTAAGCTTGAGAAGTTGCCAGATCTTGAGAGTTGCCTTGCGTCTCTCAAGAAATTAGTCATCCATTATTGCCCGAGACTACAGTCCTTGCAAACAATGAAAAATTTGCCAACTAAAGAAAAAGTGTTGATCGAAAGCAATAGCAACAACCACGTGGAAAGTTGTTGTCATCTTGCACATTTATCTATCTTGGGTTGTGAATCTTTGACATGCTTTCTACCAAGTCATAATCTACCCACCACCATCAAATATCTTTACGTAGTTTCTGGCAGTAATTTGGAGCCAGATTCAGAGAACTTTTGGTTACTCAACAGTAGTAGTATGCCATCATCACTTGAAACAATTGATATCAGATATTGGGTGAAGCTGGCATCCTTACCTCGTTGCTTGTTCAAATTCATTCACCTTACCAATTTACTGTTACATGGCTGTCCGGGTCTCGAGTCATTTCTGGAACGAGGTTTGCCTCCCAACTTGAGAAGACTTGAAATACAGAAGTGTGAGAATCTGAAATATTTGCCTGATGATCAGATGCAAAGCCTTACATCTTTGGTAAGAGTTGAAGTATCCAACTGTCCACGTCTCGAATCCTTTCCTCAAGGGCGTTGGCCTCCCAACCTAGAATCACTTAGGATCGGGAACATAAAGAAGCAGCCCATCTCAAAGTGGGGCCTAGATAAGCTCCCAACCTCTCTTGTTGATTTCAGAATTAAGGGCAATATTCCAGGGCTGATGTCATTTTCAGGTGTGGGTATTAAACTTCCTACATCTCTTGTTCGTTTCCGCATTGACGGTGACATTCCAGGGCTGGTATCATTTTCGGGTGTGGGTATTAAACTTCCTACATCTCTAACCAAACTTACTATCTGTCGTCTCCAGAGTATTGAATCCCTGGGCCTCGAGAACCTCACCTCGCTTCAAAACTCAGGATATATTTATGTCCTAAGCTTCAATCTTTGCCAGATATGCTGCTTCCAACACTTTCAAGTCTTAAAATCTATGGGTGCCCACTCGTAAAAGAACGGTGTTTGAAGGAGGAAAAATATCCCAAAATATCCCACATCCCTTTTGTGGAGATAGACGGCAAATTAATCAAGTAGCTATGATTGATTTTGAGAAGAATAGCCCATATATCCCTCCTAATTGTATATACTTCCAACCAGGTACATCCTCTTAAATCTTTGCTACAGCTACATATGTCAACATACTTTACTTTTCTTTATTATTATTATTATTATTATTATTATTATTATTATTATTATTATTATTATTATTATTATTATTATTGTTAATTTTAATTATTTTTATTATTATGGTAAATTTTAATTAAATATATATATTTTTTTTATTTTGCGGGCTGGCGTAAACTTGATCAAAATTTGGTTGTATATTTTGGCATGTTTGTTTCCATTAATCCATTTTATAGTGAATATGCCTACTGCTCAATATACCTCATTTATTAGGTATTGTCCATGCTATACGGGACTATAAAATTCAATTTTTTTTTATTTCTTTCATTAAAGAGGAATTTGACCAAAAGTGAATTTGACAACAATTTTAGTGAGACAAATGAATTATATCAAATGTGTGGAATTTAAAAATAATAATTTTTTTTTGAAAAGGATATAATTTAGAGTTGAAAAAAATCTATATTATATTTATATATAAGTACGAATAATTTAAGTATTTTTCCCTTAGTTTTAAATACAAGATTTTAAGATTTACATTTAAAGAAATATTAGAACTCTATATATTTTTATATTAGTTTTAGTATTCTAAATAAATTTGAACTCTACTTTCTTTGGCTAAACTAATTAAACAAGTTAGAACATATCCGACAGCCTCTTAAATCTTTGTTTTGTGTAAAATTAACACAACTTTTTTTTTTTTTTGGTTTCCAACAGTCTTTTAAAATTGAAATTTGTGTAAAATACACTCTATTTTACAATGCCACATCAGTTTTCTCTTTCTTCAAATTTTTTTATAAAACTTGAAAAAGTAATAACTTTAAATGTAAAATATATATTTTAATAAAAATTATATATTTGAAATCTACTCATCAATACCTGAAAATCAAGATCCATTGTGATTAGAAGATTAGTTGTAAAAAATTCAAGAAAAACTTAATAATTTTTTTCTTTGAATTGATATTTAACATGTACTAGAATCTTATTTGTTATTTCAAAATTTAAAAAAAACTTTACAAGAGTACAATTGGAGCACTTTTTTTTTAGCATTCAAGTTTTTTGTAGAAGTAAGTTGACACATGTGATTTACAACTCAATTTGTACAATACCATTAGAGATGCTCTTCGTTTGTGTTGCATTGGATATTTTGTATAAGATTTCTATGATTTTAAACACTAATTTTAATATTTAAATTAAATAAAACAGTATAACTTCATATATTTTTATATAGGAATTAGTATTCTAAATAGATTTAAATTCTACTCTATTTGGGTAAAATAATTAAATAAGTTATTTGTTTAAACTCTACTCTTCTTTTTCTTTTAACATTATAAATTTATTAATATGTATATATACTAAAAATTTATTTGTTTATTCATAATTATGTTTATTGTTTAAAACAAAAAAAAATGAATATACTATAGTCATGGCTCAATAAAATATTCATGTTATACATGATTGGGCGTAAGTGAACTTTTTTTTTTGACCAATTTAAAATTTTATCTATTATATAATCTATTATTTATATGAGTGTTATATAATTGTTTGGTATTGTACACAATAATCTCACATACTTTAATTTGAATTAACTATCTAGTAATTTTAAAAGTTTGGTTAAAATATATTACTCTCTTAGAGGATCTCTAATCGTCTTGAATAAATTTTGTGTAAATCTTACGTGTCAAAGTGGGATTTAGACAAAAATAATAAAGAATTCGTTTTGTACTCTAACCGTCTGCTTTAGACTTGTGTGTAAATATTAAACTACCAATTAGATACGAACAAATGGAACTTATCTTATATTTATTCCCTTACTTTTCAAATCTATTCACTTCTAGATACGGGATGAGGGAAAATAGACGCAAGATTATCTGGCCTGGTTGTGTAAATTTTGTTTGTATTTTACACAATCTTTTTACACAAATTCTAGGTGTCAAAGATTCTTAAAAGACTGCTAGAAACCTTTTCTTTCAAAACGTGTAAATTTTACACAAACTAAAATTATACATTATGGTTGGAGATGCTCTTATGTCTCTAATCTGTAGTTTGCTTGGCCACCTCTGTACAAAAAGAATTTAGCACAACAAAATTATATATCATATATAAACAACATTTTTCTATAGTAGACCAATTTTATGATTTTCTTATAATTATAACTAATTGGATTTTACATTTGATACTATGTTTTTTCTTATTTTGTAATTTTTTTTATTTCATACTAATTATTCAATTCTTAATATGTAAAAATTCATTAGACTTAATAACATTTGTCAAGAACTAAAATCACGTGTATCGCATGTGCAAAAAAACTGGTTATGCATAAAAATCTAAAAACCCCAGTTATTATGCTGTTGTGGACAAACTTATAAAAACCTTTTAACTTAACCTAGCTATTATGATGTTGTGGACAAACTTATAAGTCTTCTTTTTTTAACAATCCGACCAGGAATTAATAACAAAGAAGCCAGGGGATGCAATCTAAATCCTAATGCTACAGGTGAGCCTAGACTTCTCAATTGAATTTTTTAATAATTTTTTTGGTAGAAGTGATCTACTCACTATATATATATAGATTATCTTTAAGAATTTTGATAAAAATATTCATCTATTTATCCCTCCAAATGTAAATACCTTGTTTTTGTTAAAGAGAAGAAATCTCTCTTGATAGTTTTTAACATGTTTGCTTTCCTTTACACGTGAAACTCCCCTGCCTCAACGTAATTGTGTCTTGTTCCATATGCATATGATTTCAAAGAACATGTTTGCTTTTCTTTTCTTTTTTTTGTTTTTATGTACGGTGAATTCATTTATTTTGCTGTCTTATGCGGAAAAAAATAAAACGGGTGCTCAATTTAATTGTATCTATTTATAATTTAAATATTTCGAATACTAGTCAACCAATGTTTTCGGCCCTCCTGTAGTAATATAGCGGTCCCTACTCTATAAACCTCTTCAAATTCTATGTGTTTCTTATTTTGCAACTTCATGACTTTATGTCTATATGGTTTGATAAACTCTTTTTGAAAAGGACAACATACAGGCGAAAAACTGACATTTCTTATATATTAAAACCACTTTCCTATTTTTGCCAGAGGTGATGAGTTTAGTTCATTACTTTTGTTTTTGGTTTGTCTTTTCTTGCTACTATTTTAGTTTCTTGTTTGAGATTAATTTATCAGATGATTCATTTATTTGAGAAACTTAGTGAAGGAGTGGCAACTATGTAAGGTCACTGTGGTAATTTATACAGTGATAAATTCTTGTTTATGAGAATATAGATCTTATTTAGAGTAAATTACCAAAAAATACAATGTACTTTACCCGTTTTTACAATTTGGGTAATGTACAATTTTATCGACATTAGAAACATTGTACTTTATTTATTTATTCATTTTAGGTAATAATAACTCCCATAATATTACCCAAAATGAAAAAAAAAATAAAGTACAATGTTTCTAATGTCGAGAAAATTGTACATTACCCAAATTGTAAAAACGGGTAAAGTACATTGTATTTTTTGGTAATTTACTCTCTTATCTATTAGACTAATGTGAAATCCAAAGACCTAATATATTAGAAGATTGAAGGAATTGAATCACCAATATGCACTTAAGCAAAGATTCTGGTGCCATATCTGCTAGTACTTTTCTTTGTCTAAATTTCATCATACAAAATATTTTCTTTTAAATAACACTACTTTTGTTCCTAATTAGGAATCAACTTTTCCTTTTTGATACGTCTAATTTCCAGTTCCCTTTTTGGTACATACATAATCACTATACTCCCTCACTCCATACCAAATTAAGAGTTCATTATTCCTATTCCAGAGTTCTTAAACTAAGAGTCCGCTTTCCTTTTTGGAAGATGATCAAATTACCAAATCTCAAGATTGTAAACGAGTTTTGTTCTTGACCATGGATTATGTTGAAATTAGAGTATCTTTCACAACATGTCAAAGTCAAATATGGACTCTCAATTTGGATGTATCAAATTTCACCATATACTGCTATTTTTGTGTGAAGTAGCAACAAGTCAGCCCTTGTTTTACCTTTTGAAAGAAACATGTTGGGATTCTTATGGTCCTACACGAGGCACATATTCTATATCTATAAACTGTAGCAGAAGAAATTTCGATGCATTTTTTTAACTTTCTTTACGTCTATATGCTTAATGTTTTGATGCATCATCACTTAACATATATGGTTGATGAACTCCTCTGGATCTTAGGGCTAGTTTTCTTCTTTACATGTTTCTCATAATTGCAAAAAAAATAAATGGACAGTGAACATGGAAATCTGTTAGGAACATTCAAGTTTTAACATTCATAGTACTCGTAGATTGCTTGATTCTAAGTTCTTTAGTTGGGAAATAATTTTATTTACTATTAAAGCGTCTTGACTACGAGGGATACCTTCCTCTCCAGTTCACCTCCCTTAATTAAAACAAGCAATTCAGAGTGTGTCCTTTTCTTAGATTATGCTCGGTTCTTTATAATTCACATTTCATTTTGCCTTAAAAATTTTGGGCTTGTTTGTTCATTTACGATTCTCAACTATGGTTAACTAATTTCCTTTACGTCAAATAAGTTATGAACAACAAATCTATTTATGTGGCCTATTTTGCAGCATTGTGATTCTACCACATGGCCAGTTGAAATCAATGTTTTGGCAAGATTTTCATGTCTGTATTCGCAGAGAAGGTCTTCAATATAAGTTTAAAGGAGTAAATTGGTAAGTTGGAGTGTTTAGTATTTTCCTTTTTGCAACAAAATTGTTATATAGGAAACATATTTATGATTTTAGTTTTAAGTTTTCCACTTGGCCAAACATAATAGCAGTGTTCCAATAATTTTAATACTTGATCTTGTCAAATCTTCAGCTTAATAAATTTAACCGTTAATTCATTAACCATAATATAATCTAGAGATCTTTTTTCATATATTAAATTTAGCATCATGAATTAACTTAAACTGATTAATAGATGATATATCTCACGGAGCCTTTCCTGTTACCAAATGTCACAGGGTGCCTCCTTCCATCCCCTTTGCCGATCCACACTACATCCTCTCCGTGAACATTCACATGGGTAGCACAATCCAATCACCTCCTCTTTGCATGTTCAAACCTGTGCGTAATACCGCACTTGCTCCACACTCCTATGCTTTGTTAACCTTTTCGTGCACCACACTTGTGCAAATCTTAGTCCAAATAGCACGCTCAACACCTCGTGCGCACTGTTCAATGTTGCCGGGCACACACGTGTGTAGCTCATTCCAAAGGGCTTGAGATCCAACTCAGCGCCCGTGAGTCCATCTTCGCATTGCCATGCATTCACTAGTGTTTAGCATGGTCCAACAACCTGTGATTCCACTCAGCGCCCTTAGGCCACTTGTTGCTTAACACAACAATCCCATGGCCTTCTTAACTTTCTCACTCACCACTGCTCCCATAGTGCCAAGCATGCCCGTTTACATTTGTGTGGTGCCTATCTAGTGATGGAGTCTTTATCATATGCAAATATCGTTGCTTTATAATTAGCTTTAGGTATTTCCTTTGTAATTATTGGCTTTAGACCTTTCTTCTGTAATCGTTTTCTCTAGGCCATGGTTTTAGAATCCTTGGCTTTGGGCCAACTTAGATAGGCCATGTTGCCATCAGTTAGGTTCTTCTTTTAGTTGACTATCACAACGTTGTTGTTCTCTTGGTCTGACTTTCTCAATATTAATTGTTACCACAATTTAAAAAAGTGTATAGGAATGAAGTTATATTTTGTTGGCTAAGGCCAAGCCACTTGCCTCAAGTATCATCTTTGGTGCCATCAAGGGCCTCTCGTAACAGCTAGTATAAGAACAGTGATTTCTCAAGCTTGTTTCTTGCTCTTACTGTGAGCCATCTTTGTTTCATTAGAAGGTAATTCCATATCGGGGAGGACCTAATATTGCATTAGAGATTTACAACAGGGAATGTGCAAATGCTTGGACATGTGAAGCTAAAAAGAAGAGGAAACCACTCGCAAAATGTGTTAGGCAATCCCATTTTATTTTGTTTGATAATAGCAATCTTGTCACCGATTGTGCATCTAATTTATATATATACTTTTTTTTTTATTTCATTTCTATGTATTGGAATAATATTTGTTATGTTAATTTAGTTTTAGTAGAACTTGTAGGAGTTGGTTGTTGGTTGTTTAGTGAGAACGGTGAAATATTGAAATGATTAGAAATATATGAAAATTTGGTTTAATGAAGGTCAGTGATATACCAAGAAATGAGTCTAATTTATCATGCTAGTTTATACTTTGGAACGCACATAATATTACTATTTTTCTATTTTTAGTGTTTCTCATGTGCTAGAAAAGAATTAGAGAATATTAAGAAAAATAGAGAAATTAAAACAGGTTAAATCACCTAAAGTGGTTCGATACTTTTTGATGCATAATTTTTTACTCGGAGTACCCAATTATGTGATTCTTAAGTCTATTTTAAAGAGAATTTTGAGAGCTACAACTTTGCAATTCAACACTTTTCCGAATTTAACAATCTCGGAGTTCAAAATTGCGATGCAAAATTCAACAACTTAAAAAGAGCAAAAATTCATTATACTTAAGTATGGGCCGAAGCCCACTCACAAGCCAATGTCCCATAAAGCCCAATAACAACATATTTTTTTATATGTTGACTTAGAAGGTCTTAACCTAATTTTGATAATGACAAAAAGTTAATCATGTGTATTTAAAATGTGTTTTGAATGAATTTAGCTTAAACCTTTTAACAAGCTCCATTGAATTCCCAAAGTTTCTCGAGGATCTAAACCGAAACCCTATCAAATGTATCACCACTACATGAGATCCTCTTAACTCTCACATTCAAGCAATCATGTATCAAGATGGAACTCATGCATTCAGTGAAGAATAAAGAAACTAGCTCAAAGCACTTTGAAGAATTGTAAACTTGTTACATGAGTGAGTGTTTAGCTTTTTATGTAAAGTTTCTCGATTGATCTTCAACAAAGCTCAAACATAATTATATATCATTCACTGCATTCAAACTCTTTCAAAATCATAGTTTGAATTGAACCTCCTTTGCAAAACTATTTTTCATAAACCGGTTTTCTTATAAAAATCATATCTAATTTATCCGGTTGATTTAATGCTCATAACCAAGTCCAACATGCTTAGAATAACCTCTAGAACACTCCCCAAGCTTTCAATTAATTTTAGGTCTGAGTGTTCATGGATGGGCAGAAGCATGTAGCCGACTACATGGTACTAGGGTGAGTCGACTACACTGCAAAAACTAGTTGTTGAAAAGTTGGTAAATGTCTAGTTTTGACCCATAACTTCTTGTAACCATTTCAAACGGCCATATCATTTTGCAAGCTATATATATGAGGTCTTAGATACATTTTTACACACTTGAATGATCATACATTCTCAATATTAAAGTATTCAAGCTATTGCATTGATCATATCCTTCATATTTGATCTAAAACTTATTGATCAATCTTGATAACTCTAGTGTGAGCTTCAATTTTATTCCTTAAACACTTGAGAATTGTTTTTCGTTGGTGTGAATTACCAAACAATTTGAATTCAATGTGAGAGGTAATTTTTATAGGATAACAAGAAAGTTAATTTTTGTTTTGTATTTGTGAGAGATAAATCTCACAAATTAGCAAGAGAGAGATTCTTGTGAGAGTATTGTGGCATAGAAATACTTGTAAGAGTGTAGTGAGCAAAACTACACTTGTAGAGGTTTGTTTTTCACCCGGAAGAAAAATGGTTTTAGTGGAACTTCTCGGGGCACTGACCGAGCGCGGACGTATGGTTTAGGAAACCAAATCGCGTGAACAAAACATCTTGGGCTTCAAATTGGTTTAATCTTTCTAAACTCAAGCTCTCTTTTTATTGCTATATTATTGCTTGTATTTTGAGATTGCTTATTTGCTTAAACTTGATTGTTTGCTTAAGCAGTTTAAATTTGCTTAATTGTATTGCAAATATTTTCCTTGATATTGACTTAGTTTAAGTTCTATAACTTAAACATTTTGAAAAACTTTTAATTCCTCATTAAATTTTGAAAACCCTATTCAACTCCCCTCGAGGGTTGTTTTCCGACCAACATTATATATAAGACCTTGTGAAATAAATGCCAAAGCTGGCCATTACTCAACCCATATCCAATTAAATATTTCAAGCCCATTCTTAATCAAGCCCAAGAAGCAAACCTACTTTATAAATAAAAGGTATAACTGCAGTAATTGGGAATGCATAGGTCTCTTTCCTTTTATCTTAAGATGCGTTTGATTACAAGTATAGAATTTGTTTGAAAAGAAAATAAGTTCTAGGCTATTGAATTACCTAGAATTGAGTTGCATGAAAAATGTCAATTAAATACATTTGATTGCTTTAGTCATAGAAAATATCATATTTTTCCATCTTTTGGTGTTTGATAGCTATTATTTTATATTAAAATTGTAACTTTTTTCTAACTTTTGTTATTTGATAGCTATTATTTTCCATGAAACTTGTACTTTTTCTACCTAGAATTTGAGATATGTTAAAAAAAAATTATATGTGAAAAAAAAGTTTGCACAATACAATAGTAAACATAAAAGAATAAAAATAAAAATAATATATGATTTATATGTAAACACACATGAATGAATTGTGTTAAAGTAAGGAAGGTTTGTTAGAATATCCCCCCGTTGTTTGTGTGTTAAACAAAATATACTAGTTTCAATTAAATTGCTAAATGCAAAAGAAAAAAAAAAAGAAGAAGGAAAAGATAAGAGATTGAGATTACCCCGCAGTGAAACAAAAATATTAATTATTTTTCCAGTGTAATAGAAGGGTTTTTTTGTTTTTTTTTTGATAAATGAAGAGTGAGAAAGAGTAAAGGGAGATTTGGGGGGAGAGAAGGGTAAAGTGTTAATTTACCTACAAGTCCGTATAGTCTAGAAAATAAAACCTCCTCTCCGTTAAGAAAATGTTATCTATCTTTTGGAGGAAAACATGTTCATATAACTCAAAAGTGGAAATTTGACCACCAAGAAAGTCATGTTAATCAAGCACACCAAAAGCGATAACTTGAGTGAAAAAGGGCTATTTTCAATACAATATAATTCTAATCAAACACACCATTAGTTTTTTTTCTTGTATTTAGCTTTATTCAATTTACTTTGGAGACCTAAAGATTAAAGCTTAAAATTTATTATTGAATTAATTTCATGCTAAGTAAGTTTTATTTTTATTTTATTTATTATTTATTTTTATTCATGCTGCCTTCAATTTGCAATAAGATTAGGATGAGTATATTTAATTAATTTCATTATACGTGTTCATGTCAATTGACTTTACCAATTTAGTGTTTCAATGTTAAATACAATTTTTCCTATTCGAAATCCATTTTAATTGATAAAAATAAAGTTCGATACTCATTATTTTTTGTTAGATTCACCTTATGATTTGTTAAGAGCAGATTTATGTTGTGTTTTGATATGTATAGTGAGTGTTTTGAACTTATACATAAGTTTGGTTATGGAAGCATCATAATTGGATTTTATAAATTCATGAAACTTGAATATATGATTTTATTTTCGCAAATAATAGAATCAAGACACCAAATTATTGTGAGACAAAAGTAGAGTTTGTGCGTATGAATACTTATGAAGATGATATTAAATATATGACTTCAAAACCCTAGTCAATTAATTCATTGATTTTGTTATCTTGTTTAATATTATTTAATTTACTTCCATTATTTTAGTTTACTTGCTTAGCTTTGTTTTATTTTTTTATTTTTTTTCCACCATTTTTGTGGCTAGATTAAAAATTTAGTGAAAAATTAACAAGATAATTATAAAACATAGTATTTGGGTCTCTGTAGGATCTACCTTTCTTGCATGCTATATTATCAATTCATTCGTGCGCTTGTGAGTATTAAATTTTTTTTGCGCCATTGCCGATGACTCTAATTTAATCTTATTAATTTAGTAATTAAATTTCTACTGGTTTTCTCTACAAGAGAGAGAGAGAGAGAGAGAATGAAATAGATATTCTAATTTATTTATATCTAAAAAATAGTTAATTCATTGATATTTGGGTAATTATTGGACATGGGCGAAACAATATATACACAATGGAGCAAATTAGTTTATTCAAGGTATTTTGTCCTAGTTGGTAAGGATTAAAGATCACAAAAGGTTTTAAGTTTAACAGTTCAACACTTGGCACTAAGTTACTTATTTAAACTTTTTGATTCAAGCCTCTAATATTATTAAATCTTTAATTCTATATTTTATTTGAGAATATAAAGTGAGATTTAATTCTAAAAATTATTTTTACCCCCAAGTAGGATTATTATTATAATTATTATTATTATTATTATTATTATTATTATTATTATTATTATTATTATTAAAAATAAAATAAAATTAAAATATTTCAGATAGTTGTTTAGTTGACGAGCGTTTGTTGAAAATGATGCAAAGTGAGACTTAATATGATAAAAAATTTAGAGATTTCATGGTATTAACCCAAAATTCATTTAATCTTATTTTGATAATAACAATAAAATTAATATTTGTTTTCAAAATATTACCACAATCAAATAAACGTTTCACGTGGTACAAAACCTACAAAACTGATGGTGAATTCAATCATCTACAAATGAATTTCATACACAATTGTATTATTCTCTCTAACAATATGTATATATGATTTGAACAATTCCATATCAATGAGGATCAATACCTCAAAGCAAGTGAGAAACCGAAGAAGTTTTCTAAGCACTCGGAGACTCATTTATTTTTCAAATTGAGTGAGTATCTTAGATTTATGTAAATTTACTTGTTTGATAATAATATATAGCTCAAATACATCTTTCATCATGGTTTGATTGATTGAAAACAAGTTTGAACCAAAATCCCTTTGAAAACTCCATTATTACAAAAACCGATTTTGTAATTAATTTATAATTAATTCAAATGAGCTTATTTTGAGTTTTTCCAAAAATAGTTGTCTTAAGAACTTATATTTGTGGTCCCTAAAGCATTATAATTTATTTTGAAGCTAAAATACAAAAGTCCAAAATTTGGAATTTTGGTTGGCTGGGACAGTGGTCATTAGTTGACTGATGAGCTATGCCTTAGTCGAATGAGCTCATCAGTCGACTGAGGGCCTAAAAATAGTCGTTGAAAAGTTTGAAAATGTCTACTTTTGACTCATAAATTATTATGATTTCCTTCAACGGCCATAGACTGTTGGTAGTTATAAATATGGGTTCTTATACATATTTTTATTAACTTGAATCATCCTACAATCTTATTTCTCATATATACACAATATTCAAGTTTATGCATTGATCATATCTTTAATTCTTAAGCTATATATTTTGATCAATCTTGATAACTCTAGTGTGAGCTTTATTTGTAATCTCCAAATACACTTGAGAGTTATTGTTTATTGGTGTTTGTCACCTAAACAATATATTATTCAAAATTGTGGAGGTATTTTTCATAAATTATAAGTGAATTCCTTGTGTTGAGTGTGGTGAGAAGAATTACACTTGTTGAGAAAAACATTTGTTGAGTGTAGTCAGAAAGATTGCATTTGTAAATGTTTGATTTTTCCCCGGAAGAAAATCGGTTTTTACTGGAATTTCTAGGGTGAAAATCAACCGAACTGCGTAAACAAAACATCATTGTCTCATTCTGTTCAATCTCTCTAAATTTCTATATTATCTTGTATTTATATTTGTTGATTGGCTGTGTGGTTGTTTAATATACTTACTTCCTTATTATATATTGTATTAAAGTTTTTATTGTTTAAACTTTAATTGAAACTATTTTTAAAATTCCATTAAATTTTAAAAAAAAAAAACCCTATTCACCCCCTCTAGAATATTTTCCGACCTACCCATAGCTTAGAGATGGAAGTCCTATATCTTTACATAAAAGACTTTTTATAAATATGCAATACTTTTAGATTTCAAAATTTTTTTGATGAATTTATTAGGTTGTGTTTATTCACATTTTCTCAAAAAAATAAAGCTAAAGCTTAGTTAAATTATTTACCATGGAGCTCAATCACAACATAGGAGGGACTAGTGGCTAAATTTTTAGCAAAATTCTTTCGAATGGCTAAAACTAATGAACTTAGGAGAAAAATAATTGATTTTTGCCAAGAAGATGATAATTTTTTTTGAAGCATGGGAAAGATTTAAAGATATGCTACTTAAATGTCCACATCATGATTTTGAAACTTGGAGATTAATTTAATATTTTCATAATGGACTTTCACAGACTAATCGAAATATGATAAAATCTATAAATAAGGATAGTTTTATAAGTCTAAATGAAGATAAAACTTATTAATTCTTAGAGAGCTTGTCTAAAAGTTCTCAACAGTGGAACTTTTCTAAGAGGAAAACGCAATCTCAACCTAAATAGGGGAGAATTTATGAAATTCATGAAGATATAGAAACTAAAAGATAATTAGACAATTTAACAAAAAGGTAGAAGCTTTAACGATGAGACTATCAAATAACCTAGTCAACCTTGTGCAGAATGAAGTGCACTCTATTTATGCTAGCCCTATGCATGTAACTACATCGTGTCCATCTATGTTAGGGTACACCGTAGATAGTCCATAATATGTAAATGCTATGAATGAATTTAGGCTAAATCACAACCCTTATTCAGACAATTATAATCCCCGGTGGAAAAATCATCAACATCTTTCATGGTCCCAAAATCAACCACTAAATAATATGGGTAATCAAAACATTAGTCACCTTGTCAAAACTCACCATGTTTTAAATTGCCTGTGTGCTCTATTTATACTAGCCCTATGCATGTAGTTGTATCGTGTCAATCTATGTTAGGGTACACCGTAGATAGTTCATAATAAGTAAATGCTATGAATGAATTTAGGCTGAATCACAACCCTTATTCAGACAATTATAATCCTGGTGGAGAAATCATCAAAATCTTTCATGGTCCCAAAATTAACCACTAAATAATACGAAAAATCAAAACATTGATCACCTCATCAAAACCGTCAAAACTCACCATGTTTTAAACTTCCTGCAAATCCTTTTCATCCATAATAATTGTTTGTCACTCAACAACAATTCTTCACATTATAGGACACTGGTAAAACTTTCATACAAGAGGTTAGAAATAATTGTTTAATGAACACCCAAGCAATAATATGTTTAGAAAATCAGATGGGTCAGTTAGTCAACCAATTAGTAGAGCGAGAAAAATGTAAATTCCCTAGTCAATATGTCCCTAACCCTAGATTTACTATTAAATTTAATGCAATCAGTACTCATGGATCAAGGTATTAGATTAATAATCGAGTTAGAATGCCAATAACTGAGAAAAAAAGAAGAAGAGGAAATAATTTCCAAATAGTCAAACACTCCTAAGAAAGATTACAATCCTAACAATAACCCTAATGACTCAAAAGAAGTTGAAGTAAGAAAATTTGTGCCTAAACCTTCGTTCCTCAAAAACTAAAAGACAATAGGAAGGAAGTTCAGTTTGAAGAAATTCAAGAAGTAATCAAGCAAATTCATATTAAATATACCCTCCTAGATATAGTTAAGTAAGTCTCTTCCTACGTTAAGTTTCTTAATGATTTAGTAATTCAAAAGAGGAAAACTAATGTTCGTAAAACGACATTCTTGGCCGAATAAGCAAGCTTCATAATTCAATGCAAAATTCCCATTAAATATAAAGATCTAGGTTGACCTACTATATCTTGTAAAATAAGAGTCCATCATATATAACTTACTTTACTAGATTTAGGGGCTATGTGCAGGGGCAGAGACATAAATTTATTTCAGGAGGGGGGCAAATTAATAAGACTCTAATAATTTTTTGCATATACTATAATAATGCGAAAATTAAAATATTATATTAAAATACTTAACATCTTATACATCAAAAATCAAAATGACATACGTAGTTACAATATTCTACTTCGAGACTTCATATTTTGAAAATGCTGAATGATATCTTCATTGTCGATATTCAACAAACAACTATATTAATCAATATTACTAAAAGAACTAATAAATCAAAATCCAAGAAAACACATAAATCTTGATATTCGAAATAAAAAAAAAATATAATAAGAAACAAATATGACCTAGAAGCAAAGAAATGAGTTGCGGAGTGCGGACTAAATGAGTGTCATAGAAAAAAAAAGGAATAGAAAAAATGAACTACATAGTGTAAAGGCGGTAGCAAAAGAAAATAAATAAAAAAGGGAGAATGAATTGACTTAGGCAATAAAATACGGGCAATATAAACCTAACACAACATAATTAAAAAACATTACCTTGAACTCTAAATTTATATCGCACAAACACCCCTAGCCAGTTATACTAAATACAAAATCCTTCCCTGTATTTATAATCTTAATTACACATAACTTTTCATACTATACAAAAAGATAAAAATTAGGCAATTTTTCACAAAAACCTATGAGTGTTTTGCTATATTCTATTTATGAGAAATTAAAACTTCAAAATTTAAATTCTTCACCAATGACACTTCAATTAGCTAACATGTCTATAAAATTTCTTAAAAGAATCATAGAATATGTTTTGATTAAGGTTGACGCATTTTATTTTCTAGTTGATTTTGTTATTATTGATACTCAACATACTCCTAGTCTCCTACTATGAAAGGGAAAATACCAATAATTTTAGGTATAACATTTCTAGTAACATCTAATGCCCTTATAAATTGTCGGAATGGTGTGATGAAGTTATCTTTTGGCAATCTCATTGTTGAACTTAATGTTTTTGATGTCATTAAAACATTCCTAGGCTAAGAAGATAATTGTGTTCGTCAAATTAATTTAATTGATAGTTCAATGGAAGATAAATTTTTCAAAAATTATATTGATTATTTTTCTTTAAAAGAAGACGTGAACTTTAGTTACATATCATTAGAAGATTTCTTAAAAGCTTGTGGTCCAATTGATGATGGTGTCTCTTCTGAAGCTAGTGTTTTTCTTTATTCTCTTCATGATATTAATTCTAATGAATTTGAGAAAAATATTGATATTTCTTAAACAAAGGTTCTAGCAATCTTTCTCATTTTGAAAATATTATAACAATGCATGGACCCAAAAATTTTGCATGATAATGAGACCTTAGAAGTGATTGATAACTCAATAAATTTAAATTTTTATGAGATCCAAGATGAGATTGAGCTCATTAATTCGCCGTTAAAGAATTTTAAACACAGCGTTGAAGTTTTGAATTCTAATTCTCCTTATTTTTAGCCCAACGTGAATGTTGAGATTTATGGTATTTATAATTATGTTGAGAATGATTATAATTTTTTTCGTATATCTCAAGATCCATGGCTGCCACCAATTGATTGTTTTACTTTTCTAGTGGATCAAGATAATATAATGAAGCCTTGTTATGATACTTTTTCAATACTATAGTGGAACCATTATTTTAAAAACTATCCAATTTGTAATCTAATCAAGCAAAATTGCTATATTTACTTTGATTTTATTTTTAAGCTTATGGTGATATATAAGTTTTATTGGGATGATCTTGACCCTTTTAGATTATTAATTTATGATAAATGTGGGGTATTAAATATTTAATGATGATATAATTTGGTATGGATTTATTTTGACATATGTTTAGATGCCATTTATATTATTGGAACGATTAACAAATCTTTTGTACTTCAAGTGTTATCTAGTGTGTAGGAATTATTTTATTTGGTAAATCGCTTATCCTGGAGATATCTAGCATTCCTCCTTATTCTTTTAAATTTCAAGTTAATGTGTTCCTTTGATGACACATTAACATTCAAGTTGGGGGGAGTGGATAAAACTATTAATTTTGCTAGTCTTTCATATTAAAAAATAAAATAAAATTTAGTATTAAGTTTCCCTTTTTTTAGCTAGTGTGCTATCGATGACACGTTCATCTTATGCTTTCCATGTGTATGCTTAGTTCTCCTATTATCATTATTACTAGAAATTTCATGATTTGCAATATTAATTATATTTTTGCACGTATGACAACTATGATTAGCTGGATGAGTGATTACAACTTAAATTTCCGGAAGAACATAAATACAAAGACTAAATAACTTGTGAGAATTTGAGTCAATCCTCCTATTTGGGGGTTTTTACATCAATTCTAAATTTTTGAAAATTGTAATTTGTTGTGTAGTCTCATTATTCTTTGTTTTGATTGAACACTAGAAAGGTACGTCCATGAGATACAATTTTTTTTTTAAAGATCCTTCATATTACTTGAATTGAAAAGCAATATACCATAGGAAGTGATTTAGGTCGTCTTTGGTAGTCTACATGTTAACCTTATCTCACATTTATATATAGTTATACTGCTAGTAACCCTTTTGAACCTTATATGAGCCTTTCTTTGGTAATTCGATAACTTTATGTTGTGTATGTTTTAATTACTCGCAAGCGTGCGGATCAGTGTATAGTGTAGCGGGTAAGTGAGGTCCATTCCACAGGGACTCAAACAATATGTTTTATAATTATCTTGTTAACTTTACATTAAATTCCTAATCTAGGTAAAAATGTTTATGCAAATCAAATGAATAAAATAAAATAAAGCAAAGTAAGTAAACTAAAGTAATTGAACTAAATTAAATAATATTAAGAAAGATAATAAAATTAATGAATTAATTTGCTAGCATTTCAGAATCATATATCTAGTATCATATACCTAAATATTCATGCACGTAAACTCTACTCTTATCTTACAATAATTTGGTTACTCGACTCTATTATTTGTGAAAAATAAAATCATTCAACTTTAATTAATTTATAAAATTCAATTTTAATTTTTTCACAACCAAACTTATGTATAAAGTCAAAATACTCAATATATCCATCAAAACACACCCTATATCCGCTCTTATAAGGTGAATCCAAAAAAAAAATGAGAATTCAACTTTGTTTTATCAATTAAAATAGGCATCCAATAGAAAAGAATTGTATTAAACATTAACACAATAAATTGGTATAGTCTATTGGCATGAACACATACAATAGAATTAATTAAATATACTCACCAAAACCCTAGTACAAATTTAAGCTATCATAAATAAAAATAAATAACAAATAAAATTAAAATAAAACTTACTTGGCATGAAATTAATTTAATAATAATAATAAACCTTTAATCTTTCGTGTTCAAAGTAATGTAAAAACAAAAGCAGAAAAATAGAATAAATAAGAGAGAATAAGGCATGCTAGGCACTGTTTATGGCATGGATTTTCTTTTGCTGCAATTGGGTTCTTAGATAATTGATAGATGATGCTAGGGCTCAACTTATTAAATGGGTCATTATGTGAATCTTCCAAGAGTGCCAATTCAACTTTCATCATTACTAACTTCCATGACAAGATGGTTGCATAGTGTCTCAATCATTGCCAAGGGTCATATTGGTCATGCTGTGTCAGACCTTTCTATTCTTTGAGGTCATGGTGTGCAAGGTAAACCCTCATCGGGCCCCTTTATTTCTCCCCGTTCATTGGTTTCCCCCTCAGCTTGGGTGGGTGATATTAAATACAGATGGCATTGCTCAAGGTGCCCCAGGTAAAGCTGCATCTTGGGGACTTTTTAGAGCCCACATGGGGGTTGTTATTAGTGCATATTGTTTTTCTATTGGGATTGGTACAACCTTCCTTGCAGAAATCTCGGCTCTTATTCAGGGTATTGAGTTTTCCCATCAACGTAGTTGGCAAAGGCTCTGGATTGAGCTCGATTCGCTAGCAACTCTTTAATGCTTATAGTCCTCTTCTTATTGCCCCATTAGCATGTTGCCTTGACATGGGACAACTGTAAACAGCTTCTTTTGGGCATGTAATTTTATTGCTCTCATATTTGGGCAACACTGTTGCATATTATATCGCTTCTATAGGGCTGGATCAACCGATTCCTTTGTGGTTAGATTTGGCTCCCCCACAAATGATTATTTTAGTAGGAGAGACATGTCCATTCTTCCTAACTGTAGATTTTGTTTCCACTAGCTGTCATCTCTCTGTATTTTATTTTCCTTTTACTAGTGGTCTTTTTTTGGTTTGCTCAGTTCTGTTGGTTTGAATTTTCAGTTCGTTGTGTTCCCCCAAGTCTGGGCTTTTCAAACTCTCTTTTTCTTTTAATAATATAACGCTTTAGTGCTCAGGTTTTCTAGGGACTTGTGCTTCTTTTTTTAAAAAAAAATAAAAATGGCCCATCTTTGTTAGTAATGGACATAAGACCCATTTGCTTACAATGAATTTTTTCTCCTTTAAGTTATTGCGTTTTGCGTCGCAATTTCGATCTTCGAAATGGCTAAATTTGAAAAAAATGCTGAACTTCAAAGTTGTAGCTCTCGAAATTCTCTTCAAATTAGGCTCAAGAATTGTATGATTTGGAGTTCCGAGTAAAAAGTTAAGCGTGCAAAAGTATTGAGCGCTTTAGGTATCTTAACTAGCTTTAATTAAATTTTTTTCTCAATTTTCTCCAATTCTTCTAGCACATGAGAAAGCATTAAAAATAAAAAAATAGTATTAATATGTGCTCTCTAATGTAAAAATAAGTATGATAAATTATACCAATTTCTTGGTACATCACTTTAACCTACTTTGGTTAGAAGTTTAGACTATACTTATGGCCTATCATTTATCTAGTATACGTTACAATTATTTATTTCATGTATGGGTAATGGTAAAAAGTGAGCTTGTATAAAAATTAAAATAAAAATTTGATATAATCTCCTCCAAATACAAAATAAAATAAATGAAAAAAAAGTGATGTAAAAGAAGAAAAACAAATAAAAAAAAGGTGAAAGAAAAAAAAAAGCAAAATTCAAAAAGCCCAAGTGAAGTGAAGTTAAGCCAAAAGTATCGATTTTATATCTCAATATGTTTCTTAGATTTTTGAATCTTTTAATATCCTTCATTTCATAAATCCTTACCGTAAGCCTTATATTATAACCTAGAAAAAAGAATCCTAATGATTATTTGGAATATTGTTTAAAGATGAGAGTGGTGGAGGGGATCTATTTATGCATTTCACTTTTCTTGTGGAATATATCCATTCATGAGACTCATATTCTTTCATTTATATCTTTTTTCATGTTATACATGCAAGGCTTTTGAACTTGCATACATCTACTCTTTATAACCCACATGTGATGAAAGTAATTATACACATTACTTTCGAGTGTTTCATTAGTTGAATGTATGCTATGTGAAAAGTTTAGTCAAAGTATAATTTAGATAGCTTAAATTCCACCATTTGAGCTTGAAGCATAAGGTCCAGCCATCAAATCTTCTCTTATCACCGTAAACTTATGGATTATCATCATATAAGGTTAAGGTGGGAAAACTACTACTAAACTTGTTTTTCAAATTGTTACTTGTTGCATTAGGAAGTTTTATAAAAACCCTAGGTTTATGTTGAAGTATATTGGTTGGGATAGATTAATTCCTAATTGGTGTTCATATTAGTAGATTACTACTTAAATTGCATATATGTACAATTAATTTCAAGATATGGCATATATACTTTGAGATTCACACTAACCCACCATATATTGGATGTATGAATTAATGTTTGGGAATTTTGGGAATTGTAATTCAAAAATGGTTGATTATATGTTATAAACTATAGATATACACATTTATACCACAAAGTTTACATATAGATGATTATCCATGAGAGTTGTACCAAAACCCATAAAGGCAGAATAGTACACGATAACTTTTGGGTCTAGTGGTTCATGAATACCATTGTTGGGACTAGCGATGAGAATATTACCTTAATACACTTTAAATATGTTATTAACGTGAATTGGTAGCATGTGGATTTCCCCTTGTAGTAATTGAAGGAGATTAGTATACCGTAACGTACCGATTAGGCAAAAATCATATAAATTGACACTAGAATTGGGTAGTATAATGTTAGGACATGGATAAGACTTATATGGCTTTAGTTTTACACATATGATATGCTCTAAGACGTAAGAAACCGATTGTTCATTAAAAGGCCATAAAACTTGAATAATGACGTAATGATAAGAATAATGACTTGGTTTATATTGTCGGCACATTGTATACAATTTATGCTATATTAGATGCCAACGAATCTTTATATTACTCATAGAATATGTTTATTGGCACCAATTGCATATCAATAGTTAGATACATGTATATTGTTGTGTTGCTATATTGCCTGATCCATGTTAGGTCCCAGGTATGGTCACCTAGTATGGGGCTAGATAAGTGGGGACAGACGTCAGGCCCTGCTGCCGCATGAGTGGTAGGTCATGAAATGCAGACATAGTGGTCACCTAGTATAGGACCAAATAAGTTGGGACATAGTCTCTTGAGTGAAAAACCCAAAATCGTGCTCGAAAACTAACATGAGGCTTACTGCCACATGGGGGAAAGTCCATAAAATGCAGACCTAGCAATGGACGTTTGGACATTTATTAAGATTATTCCAACTTACATTTTGGATGACATCATTGAGTTACGTTTATTGTATTTTCCTTTCCATGGATGAGGACGAAACCCAAGAGACTAATTTTTGGATGGGGGCTGAGTCTAAGAGATCGGGGAGTATAAGTTTCCCTAATCGTGGAGTAGTTTCATGTGGCAGTACAAACAAGACTGTGTGTCTTGGAAAATAGTTTCATTATAATTGGGTAACCTGTGATGCCCCAAATCCCGTTATGAGATTTTCACCTCCGGGACCCGGTTGATCATGGATGCCGTGCGCGATGACGGGTTTAAGATAATAAAAACGAAACTTTTAAAAACTTCTCTTTGATAAAAAATTAATTATAAGAAATCATGTTTCAGAAAAATTCGACATGTGGAGTTCGTTTGAATAACAAACCAACCTGCCATATATAAAACCATTTTCATGCCAATGCAATCATAATTAGCAAACCCTTTCATTCAAATACACCCACAGTTAAATCACTCCACATATGAAAACCTTAGTACACTTGTATGCTTAATACATCATTACACAATAAAACCCAAAAGATTATACAATATTGTCCTTTTCTGAAAAAGACTAAAAGTGGACTACGGACATCAAAGGCCTTCTAGACTCGTAACCACGCACCAAACTGGTTAGAAAAGGGGGAATGAGCCAAATCCAGGCTCAGTGGGAACTATATAAGTTTGTAGAGAAAGTACACCTTGCAAACATATACACGTGCATCTTTATATAAAAAGTAAATACTCTACTTTAATGCAATATTTAGAAAATCGTGCAATACAATGCAATTCACACCCAAGTGCATGCAAAACCCACTAGGAATCCTACCCTGCCACCCGGAAGCTAACCTGTAACACCCCGTTCATTTATTCCAGCTTGGTTGCCTTCATTCGGTCGCTTATTTCACATCGGATGGTGAAATCACAGTTTATGGAGTTTTATAGTACTCTAGCAACTTGAACCAGTTGTATTAGTCTACTTACACTCGTTCGAATGATTGTTTAGTGATTCGGGTGGTTCGAATCGATTTCGGGTTGCATATGGTGAGTTTCGGTATTACGCGATTTATGGTTTTTAGCCAAATTTAGAGCTATGTAACTTTTCCATCTCTAATCCGATTTAGACGCAATTTGTGCCTATGTTTAGGTTTCATACCATTCTATAACTTTCATTTTTTGACCGAAAGCCAATTCTCACTCCTCGTTGGTCAAAACAGCGTCCGAAGTGGGCCAATTAGTAAAATCTGGTCATTCGGTAGTGTTTCGGCAGAACTCTGTACTCGAAGGATTTTTGGGAATTTTCTATTTAGAATTTTGGGATACTTCCTCTTAGGAAGTTGTAGATCTTTGAACTAGATTTCCGTGGACATAAAGATCAACCCAATCCGAGTCCTGAGCAAGGACTTATGACCAAAATACCAATAGTGGTTAGTGCTGTGAAATAAGCTTTGGCTGAGAGCTCCCAAGATCGATCTTGGGAGGTCCAAGAATGATCTTGGAGTCCTGTGTGTAGAATTTTAACCCCTTTTAACCACATTTTCTCACCATTTATCACCCCAACACACCCAATTCGACCCACACACCCCCCATAACACCTCAAGAGTGTTCTAGAAAGAGGAAGTGAGAGATTCATGAGTGTTTTGATGATTTATTCATCATAAACCAAGATTCAAGCCCTAAATCCACACCTTCATCACTATTCATCATCTTCCTCTTCATGTCACCACCATTGGAGCTCAAGGGGGAAGCTAGGGCTTTGGGATTGTGGTGCCTACACTTCTTGAAGCAGTTCAATTGCGTGGAATATCAACAATAGAGGTGGGAACACTAATACTAAACTTACTTTTCAAATTATATTGTGTTGTATTAGAAATTTATACACAAATTTGGGGATTTTATCAAAACCCTAGGTTGTATGCATTCCATGGGGTTTGGGCTAGATTAAGCTTCGAATGATGATTTATATTGATAAAATATGACTTCAATTGCATGATTTAACATGTAGACCTATGTTTTAGTTTGTATACGTAGTGGTTCTTATGAAACCCATCTCGTAGTAATATGTATGAACTATAGTTTGGGGGTTTTTGGATTGGTGCCTTAAGGATACTTGATTGTGGGATATAAGTGATGAATATGCCTAGATATGTTATCGGTTATAAGAATAGGGCATTATTCCTGAGACTTGTACTAAAACCCACTAAGGCGAAACCGAATGCAGTAATCTTTGAGCATAGTGCCTTATTATGTAGGTTATTGCTAGAACTAGCAATGAGAATAAAACCTTGGTACGTCTTAAAAATGTGATGAACGTAATTTGGTGAGGTGCAGGTCACCTTAGCCATAATAATAAGGGGCGAGCATGCCGTAAGCGTACCGGTTAGGCGAGAATCATAAGAGCCGATGCTTGGCTTGATAGAATAACCTGAGAACTATTATTCGAATCATACAGCCTTAGTTCTACACGCTTGGCACATTACATAATGAGAGATAATGATAATGAATTGATTGGCCGTAAAATGTGAATAAACATGCAACGATAAGGCTATAGTCGTAATGCGCTGATAGCCAAATGTGCGATGGATTATAAGGGCTTATGATATGTATATATGTCAATGTTGAATGGATATATTAATGTTGATGCGATCACATGTGCTATAATGATATTGATAATGATGCTAGGACATCTATTTTGTACATACATGTTTTTGATTGATGTTTTGGCCCATTTATCTATGAAGGCATTGATTGTAAGGTTGTAATTGCTATGTTTAAACACTAATACTAGTTGTGGGTTGAATCCCTAATTGATTTAGGGTTGGAGCCCTATATAATGTGATTGGTTTTGATTTTATTTGTGAGATTTATTGATATGTTTGTTGTTTGAATGATAATAAGGCCGGGGGCACCGGGCTATAAATGCCAGGCTGGAGGTGTGACGCCCCGAATCCCGTTCTGAGATTTTCACCTCCGGAACCCGGTTAATCACGGATGCCGTGCGCGACGGCGGGTTTAAAAATATAAAAATCACGACTTTTAAAAACTTTTCTTAAATAAAACATGATCCTGTTTAAAAGCTCATTATACAAAAACCAAGGTATGTGGAGTTAGTTCGAGTATTAAACCAACTTGTAACATTTAAAATCACTTTTCCATACACACGGAATCACCTCAAACCATACTTAAATCAACTCCACATATATAAAACCATTTATACAAATTTACAATACAAATCATTTATAAAATCATAGTCCATATACAATTAAATGAAAACCAAAATATTTATACAACACAGTCCTTTCCCGAAGAAGGGCTAGATACAGACTGTGGACATCAGAGGCCTCTATACACGTACATCATTCCCCACCCGAGGTGCTATGCCTGCAAAACTGTTAGGAAAACGGGATGAGCCAAATCCAGGCTCAGTGGGAACTATATAGGTTTTATATAGAAAATACTTTACTTTAATGTATAGTTTGAAAACGTGCAATGCAATACCATGCAAGCCCAAGTGCATGCAACCCCACTAGGACTTCTATCCTGCCTACCAGGAATCCATCTATCCAACAACCCAATCTCTCCTCTAACCATCCAAAAGATAATATACCAAGGAATTTCCACAACTCGAGGAGATAGTTAATCCAAAGTCACCTTGTACCAAACTCTGGCTTCTAAGGTTCGATATGCTATAGATTATCCTCCATCAACAATAAGTCCATATTATACTATGCTATCCGTCGCCTACACCATAAGTTATAACTATAGGCCAAGTGTTCATTGTTATCACTTTAATCATAGTTCATTGTGAATCTTATACTTGGCCACCTAATAGGCTTCATCCTAAGGTCTTTAGCCTAAATCGTTACATTACTTCGTACTCCCACTAGGCTATCTGATTACCTACGATTACCCTCCAATTATGAGTATATTATATGCATTATGATCCGGCTCACTATTCCGTAATCCGTACATGTCTGTATACCCATACATCATTTCCAAGTTCAATAATTATTATCTCTGTCCTCTTTATATATATATATTATGAAATGCTCAATGTTCTCTACGTGTATCAAGTTCTATCTAGATGTGTCCGCATAAGTATTTATATCATATATATCATAGCAAATGCAACACATATATATCAATACGAGACATGATACGATGCAATAACAATCACAGCACAATCATAATCTCACAACGACTCTCGTATCATGTCTCCAATATAATGCCTCAGTTTCACCCCGCGGTCAGTCCAGGTCCAGAACAACGGATCTCGAAAGGTCCAAGGTTCTTATTTCATGTCTCCTCCGAGTGGGGAGTGGCTCAGGGACTTGTTTTCTAAGTAATTCATTCGGAGATAACCATGCAAGATATTTTTCCAGGAATAAACTCCGAATAGTTAACGAAGAGAACACATCATACAAGCCATCTTGACAATCTGGAAGGAACTACACCAGGCGATACCCTAGCAGGGTAATGACCATTAGTAGCCCAACTACTTTCCGGGAAACTAACCATTTGGAAAGTAGTGGCACACGATACCTGCTCCACTGCCAGGGAAACTCGTCTAACCGAGAACACATAGTCCTGTCGGAAGGCAAGATACCTAGAGTGGGCTCTCCTTTGTGGGCACACACAACCACCGGCGGAGTCACCGTCTTCATTTTCCCGTGCACGGTTTAGGGCCTTTTCACCCACGGGCGGCAATAGGCGGCCCTCCTTCGAGTCACAGGGAGCTACCCGGTGCTCTGTAAATCGTCATATCCAGCCCATACATGTGATCGCATCAACAGGAATATATCGATTCCGCATTCAATAACATATAAACATCCAATCATTCATCACACGTATGGCTAACAACATATATATATACAATCACATAATCATCATCATCATCATCATCATCATCATCATGATTTTCATTCATTGTTCATCATTCATCACATCATCATTATTATCGTTAACACAAGTGTCGTCATCACGCTTATAATCCGTATTCTCATCGTTTGGTCATTTCACATAATATAGCAATCCTTATAATTATGTGTACTATGCCATATCATTGCCCATTACTCATAATCATTAGTATCATAACAATTAAGCCTTCCATTATTAATTAATTACGTCATTATAGTGTTCTTACATCTCATCATTATTCGTCATATGGGTATTATGTCCGCTTATAAGGCTATCGGCCACTTACATTCAAATGCGTGTCTTATGATCACCAATAAGGTCCTACGGATGTTTTCTACACTCATACGTGGTCTTATCCAAGCCATAACTATTGATTAACCACCCCGCAATAGTGTTCATAAGCCTGTAAGCTTAAATATTAACACGCGTTATCCGCCTAAGTGGATTTTGGTACACAACATGAAGGTAAGCTCTAATACTTGAACTTAATAGCATAATTACACTTATCCACCATTTATATCATATAACCAATCCCAATCAAAGTACAAATCCTGAAATCCCTTTAGGCCTAGTTCATACCCTAGGCTACAAACTAGATATGATGCGTATGTGAGAGAACAAGGCTCATAGTATGGCCATAAGTGATAATACATGATATCTATGCGATAAACTATCCATATACATCGCCAATCTTAGATTTACCTCACCTAAACCCCATGAGATGCAAACAACATGTAGTTTTGATGAAAATCCCCAATTTGGGTTCAAAAACTCTAATTCAACGAGTAATAATTTGAAATCGAGGGTTTAGTACTAGTGTTCCCACCTTAGACAAGCAAGACCGAGGAGTTGAGGAAGCATAGAAGCCATCTCGCCGAAACCCTAGCTCTAACACGAGCTCCAATGGAGGAAGAAGGTGAGGAAGATGATGAATAGCGTAGGAGGAAGCGATTCGGCACTCCAATCTTGTAGGAGGAAGAAGAAGAGACAAGAATCTCCCTCTCTCTCTCCCTAGAACTCTCTAGAGAGTGGTGGATTTGTTTGGCTCGAAAATAAGGAGTGTTGGGTGATAAATGGGTCAAAAACAGGTTAAAAATGCTCAAAAACCGACATTCAGGTGAACCATGATCGATCATGAACCCTTCTGGAATTCCTCTGAAGGACCGATCATGGAACACTGCAACAGCAAATGACTTTCTGAGCCCAAAACGGACCTCGAAATGGCTGAATCTCGACTCGGCCCAAACAAGAAAGTTGTAGAGGGAAAATAAATGAAGACGTGGCCGAAAATGGAGAGTCGTTTGGACATCGGATGAAAAAGTTATGGCCCCTCAAAGTTGGCCAGAAATATACGAATCGCGAAAGGTCGAAACACGCGATTTACGCCTCGGTTTCAACCTGAATCACTCGAATAAAGTAACGATTACTCCCTTAAACTAAATATTCCTAATGTGACATACTAAAACTATCAGGTCGAGTACGAAGGGCACGAAACCCAATGCTCACTCTATGACGGAGATTAAGCCATACGGGGTTTAAGAGAAGGTCAACGCGAAAAAAGGAACACGGGGTATTACAGGAGGTACCGGGATCGAAATACCATTATATATGTATACATGTGCACCATAGTAAGGACGGGGGTACCGGGATACAAATACCAGGTCGGAGGTACCGGGATATAAATACCAAGAGTTATAGCTGGAGTGGAGCCACCCAAAACGAATAAGGGAAAGGGCTACCCAGTACACTGGAGTGGAGCCACCCAAAACAGACAAGGGAAAGGGCTACCTAGTACAGTGTGGTGGTAGCCGCCTGTTATATTGTCATATTGATGTATATTGCCTTCTCGCGGATGAGTTTCGTAGTCCTGCAATTATAGCTTCCCTGGCTTGCGGGAAAATGTCCTGCGCGGGTTCAACTCCAAATGAATTACGAGATAAGACCAAGTCCCTGAGCAGTTCTCTCACTTGGAGGAGACACGATTAGTTTAGAGCTTGGGGTCCTTTGGGAACCGATGCTCTAAGCCTAGTGACCGTGGGGTGTAAGCTTGAGGCTTTATACAAGAGATATGATTGATTTTTATTTGCTTGCTTATTATTGTTATGAATGTTGTTATCTCTTGTTATTATTATTCATCCTCCTCGCGTGGTTTTGTGGGATTATTGAGAAGTTATGTAGTCATGTACGAATTGACGGATTTCATAATGTATTATAAGCAAAGTGGAAAGTAATGAGTGCCATGGCATAACAAACCCTAGCTCATGATATCAGTTTCTTAATACTCGTTGAGTATAATCCAGATAAGGATTTAAGAGCCAGGACTAACGTAGTTAGTTTGGGTAGCTTCCGGTTGCTAGGATGGGCATCCTAGTGATGGGGTTTGCATGCTATGAGTAGTTTGTATTTGCACTATGTTTATTATTAAAAGTATAAATTATGTTTAATTACAAGGCACGTGCATGTTTGATTACAACGCGTGTTTTCTAAATAAAACTTATATAGCTCCCACTGAGCCCGATTTTGGCTCATCCCATTTTCTAAACAGTTGTACAGGTCAAGCATTGGGGAATGGTGCATGATCTATGAGTCTAGAGACCTCTGATGTCCATATGCTATCTTTTGGGTCCTTTATGAAAGGACCTTGTTGTATAAAATGATTGGTTATGTTATTTTGTAAAAGATCTTTTGTAGAAGCTTTAATAATGGTTTTGATATGTGAACATCTTCGATGTAAACTTGTTAAGTTGATTTCTCTATGTGGAGTTGTTTTAATGTGAAATGGTATGTGATTGGTTTTGATTTTTATAGGGCGGTTTATTAACTAAATAAACTCCATATGCGAAAATTTTACAAAAATGGAATTTGTTTATAATCAGGTTTTATTCAAGAAAAGTTTTTAAAAGTTGTGTTTTTATGAATTTAAACCCGCCGCCGCACACAGCATCCGTGATTAACCGTGTCCCGGAGGTGAAAATCTCATTATGGGATTCGGGGCGTCACATAACCACTCGATCTATTGGTCTTGTCCCTGGACTTCCTAGGGAATGGATCCCTATTCATTCCGATGTCATTCGAGGGTCTCCGGTAAAGAATCACTTCTTCACGACCACTAGCTTTCTAAGGTTTGCTATGCTATAGAAAAAGGGTTGTAAGGTATTCTAGAACACAACCTCACATTATCTCGCACTTACCCCGAGAGTCGATAACTAATAGCCAAGCATTTATTATTTCTTCTATGAAGTTAGTTCATTATGATTGTCCATGCTTGACCAACTATTAGGCTTCATATCCTATCGTCCTTCTAAGTCATCATTATGATGCCCCGAAATCCCGTTGTGAGGATTTCACCTCCGGGACCCGGTTAATCACGGTGTCGTACGCGACGACGGGTGATAGGCTGTGAATCATAACTTAAATAAAAATAGAGTTTCATAATAAGCTGTAATTTTAGAAAATTTTGGCATGTGGAGTTTGTTCATAAAGCAATACCAGAACCTGTAAAAATGTACATATAATCCATATTCAATGGATACTCCACATTTAAGAACAATCATATATACAAATCCTCCAATGAGGTCCCAGTCTCAATAAACTTTATCTCAAAAGATAACACTATTATACATTATCATATAACTAGGGTATACCCGTGCCATCCGGCACGATATATTAAATAAGAACTGATAATAAGATAAAAATGAGTAACGTGTGATAAATTTAAACCGACAAACTTAGATTATATATATCTTCATTTCATAAAAATTAAAAGTAGACTGTATTGGACTGACTTGTTTTTAATTTTTAAAGAATCTTTTAATCATATTTTTTGATCTTATTTTGATCTTGGCAAAATAAGTTTTTAAGTTTTAACACACTATACTTAATGTTATATATGTAAATAATTCAATCATGTCTGTTGGTATGATTTAAAAATAGTTCAAAATTTTGACTAATATATTGTGAATACTCCTAAAAATGATATAATAAGATGATCAATAATGTACGAACACATAAAGTACGTCCTTATTAAATTTTTTACATAATTCTATAGTCATGATAGATCTCGTTTAGTTGATCTTGATTAATAGATTTTAAATATTAAATTTTGAATTTTTTATTTTAAGTTGTGACATTTTTAATGTAGAAACAATAATTGGTGTGAGAGTTTTTTTTTTTTTTTTTTGAAAAATTAAGGGAGGTCTAAGTCTCTCCCTTAATCCTACAAATAAAGAAAAACCCTCCCCTCCCACCCCATGAGTCGAACCCTTGACCTCAAGGCAAGGCATGAGTATATTATTGGTGTTAAATGTTACTCAATAATTTTTCTTATTTTTTTTTACGTAATTTTATAGTCATGATGGATTTTATTTATTTAATCTTGATTAGTAAATTTAAATATTAAATTCATAATTTTGTAGTCATGATGGATCTTATTTAATTGATCTTGATTAGTAGATTTAAATATTAAATTTTTATTAAATTTCTTAATTAGTAGAGTTTAAATATTAAATTTTGAACTTTTTATTTTCAGTTATGAAAAAAATTATTAGTGTGTGAGAGTTTACTTTATGTATATTATTTGTGTTAAATGTTACTCAATAATTTTTTAATTTTTTTAACATAATTCTATAGTCATGATAGACCTTGTTTAATTGATCTTGATTAGTAGATTTTAAATATTAAATTTTTATTAAATTATTTTTTTTATTTTAATTTATGACATTTTTAATATAAAAAAAATTATTGGTGTGTGAGGATTTATTGTGTGTGTATATTATTGGTGTGAGTGTTTTAACTTTGATGTGACATCTTAGTGTGTGTATAAAACTCAACCAATGGTGTAGAGTTAATGCTCACCATAACATGTATATTTTTAACCATTAGATTTTTATACTTTTTAAAAATAAATTTAGTCAAACTTGATATTTTATAATATAGATAACAAATCAACTAGTACATAAGTTGTTTCCTAACGACATAGGTGACCAGGGTCCATTAGAACTATCTAGACTTGTACTCGTACCATTCCCGCAAACACCTGCAAAACCTGGTTTGGAAAATGGGAGTGAGCCAAACGGGCTCAGTGGGAACTATAAGAGTTTGTATAAGAAAATAAGTTATAAACCATGCATGCCATGCTATGCAATTAATGAAAGTAAATTTAGTTTATAAGCTGCTTCTCGGTAATAAATCACATTTCTCTTTGTATATAAAAATATAAATACATATACACATGTGAAGCAGCTAATGCATGAAAACCTTTTGTGAAAGGTGTGTATATAATGTCCCCAGCCCAAAGTACAAGAAAAGTAATGTACGTATACATATACATCATCGTACAATATATGCCACAACACCGCGACTAGATCTATCACATCAATCACATATGTCAAACTCACGTCTAGGATTTTCATACATCTACTGTGCACAGAGATAGCCGGCAACTCGGTTTCTTCTGCCCAAGGCAGGGACCACCTACCAGGTCCACCTAGATGCTACCTCACGCAGCCACACAAGCATACGCTACCTCACGCCGCCATAAAGGCGCACGCTACTAATAATACTCACGTAGCCACCAAGGCTATACTCTACAGGTAATCACCATCTATTTAGTACGAACGGTGTGGCTATCCGCTAATCAATACCAAATAATAATAAGCACATCAAATCCGTGAAATCATACGAATATAGAATCCAACAGATGTAGATATAAATATACATACATTCCATATGTATTTTTATAGCTCGTATATATATATCTCTCTATTCATGATATGTGTACATATGCATATTGTATAACATATAGTGGTATTGCTCTTGTACTTGAGTTAGCTTGCCAGGTCCGTCAACTAATGGCTCAGTTAAAAGATCATGAATTTGGGAGGCATTATATTTTTTCAATCAACGTGGCACCAAAGCCAAATATAATGTAGTTCTGATAGTATATGCAATCTATATAGACCTCCCCTTAACACCATAATGCTTTGATTATATATAAAAGGGTTATAATCATGCCCAGCACAATTACGGACTGGCCAAATAAGTAACAAAACTCATAATATATAAACCAACCGTCAAAGTAGAACAACAATATCACCAATAGGAGTAATCAAGGCCGAAGCCTACTTTTGAAACTAAGTATAGCAGTGTATGTATGCATATTAGAGTATACAGTACCCTATCGTATCCGTACATAAGGGTTTTGTACAAATCTTACCAAAAACAACATAGAAATTGGGGCTTATCATAAAATCCGTAATATATAATCAAATCAAACATAAACCAAACCAAAAATCAAGAAGAATTGATCCCAAAATCCCATGAACATGCATTTATAGAGAAAACCCTAGGTTTCATTGATTTGGGGTAGATATGTTGTAATAACTTTAAAAACAAGCTTTAATAATGTTGTTCCCACCTTAAGAGGGTCAATCCCTCGAAGAAATGCTGTTGAATCGAGCCGGAACCGCGTAGAAGCGAAAATCCCCAATTGGTAGCTATAAACCCTAGAAATGGTTTATGTAGGTGGAGAAGATGATGAACATGATGATGGAGATGGTGATGATGGCGTGGTTTTGATGCGGAAGAAATCGCCTTAGATGATCACGAGATCCTCCCCAAAATCGCCCTCAATCTCTCTCTAAAGGCTCTCCAATTGGTTGTATGAAAATGAGAAGGAAAAGGGAGGAAATAAGCTGAAAAATCTTGCCCAGGTTGATGTAGTCGACTACTTGAAGACCATGTAGTCGACTACCACTATTCACAGCACAAACGTTTGCTGTTTGGTCAAAGTCTCAACTTCACGCCCAATTTTAGCTATCGAGTAGTAAGAATTGGGTCTCGTCCAAAACACGAAAGTTGTAGAGGACATTAAAATTAAGACGTGACCAAAAAAGGGGAATCATTTGGAGTCCGGATGAAGAAGTTATGTCCATCCAAAGTCGGGTAAAAATAACTTATCGCGTAGGTTCCAGACTTGTGATTTTCAAGCCGATTTCCGTCCGAGCCACCCGAAACAACTTATGGTCATTATAAAACAATTAAATATGTTGATATGACTTTTTGGAAGTTTCCAAACCATTCCAACCTTTCCAGAACCCAATTTGGCCATCCGGAGCCCGATTTTGCCTTATACGCGACTTAGGCTGTGATTTGCGAGAAATGATGAAACTGGGTGTTACAATCTCCCCTCCTTAATAAATTTCGTCCTCGAAATTCTCATTGGATAGCTATTAACCCAAAGTACATGTGGTTCTGACTTCTATATAGCTGCCCTTCCTTAAAAGAGAAGACTATAATAGCCAATGAAGAAAGATTCTGAACTCAAAGATCAGAACAACATGAATAATCTTATCAAAATGATAAAGAAAAGAGACCACATAACTAAAGTTATCCAAGTCATTCTCTTTCACAAGCCACAACCTCTAAAAGAGTTTCAATGGAAGGAGATACTGACCAAACACGAGCGCTTTCCACCAATCGATATACATAAACAAAGGGGTGGAAGATAGAACTTTCCTTATGCACCCTCTTTCTCTCTTCTCACTTATCGAGGAATGCAACAATCTTGTTTTCACTAACCCCATTTCTAATCACCATGTTCTTCAACTCAATATAGGCACTGCACTCAGTATCCACCTCTTAATGGCTTTAGAAGTTTCTAACTCACGAAACTTGGGATGATCAGTTCAAAGTACGGAGGTGACTGAAGTTCCATCTAGATTTATCCTCAAACAATTTCTTAGGTGACACTAAGTTTCGAATACGGAAGGGTTTCAATGTCTCATTACTTACAAAAAAGTACCATCTCCAAGAAATCAAAAAATGACTGAAGGATCCAAAATGATGTGTCAGGTCTACTTTACGGTATATTGATAGCCTGAATCCAATTTCCATATAATCGAGAGGAAAGAGTATAAGTCAATCTCCCAAGAGTTAAATAAGGGCAACTCTCAATTCGGTTATGATAACTATAGTGTCATCCAGCCAATAGAAAAATAGTTCTACTAAAGGTTAGAGGCATCAGATCAAAATCGTTACTGTTTGATTATGGAAACCAAATTATGTACCCTGCTAGAAATTCGAACTGCATTTCAACCCCATTCAGTCGGATCGAGTAAATGAGAAAAATGCACGAGTCAATATCCGAAAGATGACTCAGAATAACTCACTTAATTCAGAACTAAAGTTCTGGGAAGATTGTTTCAAAGTACAAGCGGTAGTTATACTAACAAATGCATTCCTTGACCTGAATGTCTCCTCTTAGCCTAGATGAATTTCCTGAACTGAGAATAAAATTTCAATGAACGTCGCGTAAACTTCAGGCTAAGAGGATAGGCTCACCAAAAGTGTGTGAAGTCCTCTAATCTGTATACATGATCTCGCGATCATTTCATCATCAAACCCCGATTACTCCACTAGTAATCCAAGATACGAAGCATCGCAACTTGCAGTCATGAATCAGCTGACATGGTATGGATACTGCATATTCGAACTGTAAGGATTTCCTCGTAATGCATCTGTCATGCACAGTATTTCCAAGAAAAGAATTTATAGGATTTTACCTTGTCTTCCTCTTAACAGGTAATAGACACATATCTCATGAAAATCTCCTGGGGAAACCACTACACACAGAGTGAAAATAATACACTTATAGTGTGCTAGCATAATCTTAGGAGAGTTCATGCTCATACAAAGGTGTAATTCATGCTTGATAGAATAGTCCAGACTGTTATCTCGAGCTAGGACAAGCTTTGACACACCCAAATATACATAGTTGTAAGACGAAAGGGAATGGCGGCGAAAATGAGGTCTACTTACCTCAATCGAGTGAGGACTCCCCTCCTTAAAGGGTTTGTCCGTGGTATCAATAAGGCTTGAATCTGGAGTGCCACTTCAGATCCCAACTAGAATCACGAGGGGAATGAGAAAGTCTCAAGCTTGAAATGTTTACCTCATCATCACCTATACTCTTGAAATGGGGTAGGAGAAATTTTCACTAGAACACTCACTCCGAACTTGAGACATGATTTCTGCTTCAAATCTCCTTTTAGAGAAACTTGCTTTTAACTAGCATATGCTTCACTATAGTAAGATATCCACATAGGAGGGTATGGACGATTCCTTGAAAGTGTTCATCTCACAGATGCTAACTCACTAAAGGTCGAGCAATGGTACACATCATGTCTCAAAGGTACTACACCTTTCTAGCATCAGGAGAGTTCAAAAACTGAGTTCGCTAATTCGTCTTTGATATGCCATCACGCTATCTTTTATCAATTTGAACAACTCTCCTCCATAAGGGTGAACAAAAACATAATAAAGTAGAATGTGTACCCAAAGCTCCACTTAAAAATAACAAAGGAAATGAAATAGAGGAGCATATCGTTCTACTAAGGGTTCCATCCCTTTTGCTACAAGAGCTAACCATTAGGCAAACACTCTTTCTCAAGATTTACCAAGGAAGTTCACTTCTGATCCTTTTACAAACCAAATTCTCAAAGTCCCAATGCAGTATACTTAACAAAGGTAAGAGGCTTACAAAAGGAATAGTCACCCTAGCCTCAATTCAACAAGTCCGCAAGCTTTCGCTGCGTTACTCTGATAGGTCCCCCTAATGAAGGTGGAAAAGAGTTGTACTTCAGACGAATTCGTTGTGGGTTCCTTATTGCGAAGGAAAGATGAGCCTGTAACGAGAAAGAGTGAGACGCCTTGCAAATTTCATGAAAGATTCTCTGCTATCACTTTAGGGAACAAGGCATAACACATCTTTACTGGAGACAAGGTTCATTAAATGGGTTCTCGTTCCCAATTGAACTTACATGATGAACAAAATGAGAATTCAATTCCAACATAAGCATATTCGATGCTTTTCTCTAGATAGGAACACCTTCTACTGCCTATTCTCAAAAGAACCTATAAAATGGATGTCTCATCATCGGTATCTACCTTCTATCACAAAGAATACCACAACCAATATCACCTATAAGTTATCGGCGCCCTTGTGAAGGCTCGAACATTATCCAAATCGAATAGAGGCTCTTAGGATAGAGTACACAGGCGTACACAACCAAACTGTACCAGTCCCCATTATTCCATATCAAGTTTAGACTCAGGAGATAGGATATAAGTACATGCGTGACTAAACTTGGTCATTCTCGTACTTTCTAGGTGGATTTTCAAGAAAATTTGCTCACCATACCACCATAAAATAGTCATCCTGCCAAAGGGATCTCTCAAGTCAAATAATGTCTAGGACAGGGTAAAAGTCTACTTGTAACAGTGTAGTCAATCTGAACATGATCTATATATTCCCTCTCTCGTAACTAGACTTACAAGTCCGAACACGGCCGTATATATATAGAGGAATGATCATCCACGTACTAGGTTCACCCCTCTAGAAAATCGAAGAAGAAGCAATGGGGTAAACACGAGGAATAGGACTTTAGCAGCCATTCTCTTACGAGTATGCCACGTTCTAACCTCAGTTAGCAGTAGTGGACTGGTGGTTTATCAGATAGTCAACCATTGGCCGGCGGATGACTATAACATAATCCATCGGTCGCCTTTTGCTCACTTAGTGGCAGAACTAATCCCGATCACAAATCTCATGTGTAAAATATGTGATATAGGAGCCAATGACAGAGATAATTTACGAAAGAGGACAAAAGAAGTAAACAAGAACTTTGTGAATGGATGTAGCCAAGACAAGCCACATCTCCTTTCACAATTCTCCCATTTTCCAAATATCCTAACGGTAGAATCCTATTGCAAGAGAATGTATATCTATCTTCTGAGGAATACTAGCCGCTCACACGGCTAATCTTGGATTTACCCATGAATCCCCCGAGGAAAACGTCAAACCTAGAGCTCTGATACCAACTTGTGACGCCCCGAAATCCCGCTGTGAGGATTTCACCTCCGAGACCCGGTAAATCACGGTGTCGTACGCGACGATGGGTGATAGGCTGTGAATCATAACTTAAATAAAAATAGAGTTTCATAATAAGCTGTAATTTTAGAAAATTTTGGCATGTGGAGTTTGTTCATAAAGCAATACCAGAACCTGTAAAAATGTACATATAATCCATATTCAATGGATACTCCACATTTAAGAACAATCATATATACAAATCCTCCAATGAGGTCCCAGTCTCAATAAACTTTATCTCAAAAGATAACACTATTATACATTATCATATAATAACAAATCAACTAGTACATAAGTTGTTTCCTAACGACATAGGTGACCAGGGTCCATTAGAGCTATCTAGACTTGTACTCGTACCATTCCCGCAAACACCTGCAAAACCTGGTTTGGAAAATGGGAGTGAGCCAAACGGGCTCAGTGGGAACTATAAGAGTTTGTATAAGAAAATAAGTTATAAACCATGCATGCCATGTGCAATTAATGAAAGTAAATTTAGTTTATAAGCTGCTTCTCGGTAATAAATCACATTTCTCTTTGTATATAAAAATATAAATACATATACACATGTGAAGCAGCTAATGCATGAAAACCTTTCGTGAAAGGTATATATATAATGTCCCCAGCCCAAAGTACAAGAAAAGCAATGTACGTATACATATACATCATCGTACAGTATATGCCACAACACCACGACTAGATCTATCACATCAATCACATATGTCAAACTCACGTCTAGGATTTTCATACATCTACTGTGCACAGAGATAGCCGGCAACTCGGTTTCTTCTGCCCAAGGCAGGGACCACCTACCAGGTCCACCTAGACGCTACCTCACGCAGCTACAAAGGCATACGCTACCTCACGCCGCCATAAAGGCGCACGCTACTAATAATACTCACGTAGCCACCAAGGCTATACGCTACAGGTAATCACCATCTATCTAGTACGAATGGTGTGGCTATCCGCTAATCAATACCAAATAATAATAAACACATCAAATCCGTGAAATCATACGAATATAGAATCCAACAGATGTAGATATAAATATACATACATTCCATATGTATTTTTATAGCTCGTATATATATATATCTCTATTCATGATATGTGTACATATGCATATTGTATAACATATAGTGGTATTGCTCTTGTACTTGAGTTAGCTTGCCAGGTCCGTCAACTAATGGCTCAGTTAAAAGATCATGAATTTGGGAGGCATTATATGTTTTCAATCAACGTGGCACCAAAGCCAAATATAATGTAGTTCTGATAGTATATGCAATCTATATAGACCTCCCCTTAACACCATAACGCTTTGATTATATATAAAGGGGTTATAATCATGCCCAGCACAGTTACGGACTGGCCAAATAAGTAACAAAACTCATAATATATAAACCAACCGTCAAAGTACAACAACAATATCACCAATAGGAGTAATCAAGGCCGAAGCCTACTTTTGAAACCAAGTATAGCAGTGTATGTATGCGTATTAGAGTATACAGTACCCTATCGTATCCGTACATAAGGGTTTTGTACAAATCTTACCAAAAACAACATAGAAATTGGGGCTTATCATAAAATCCGTAATATATAATCAAATCAAACATAAACCAAACCAAAAATCAAGAAGAATTGATCCCAAAATTCCATGAACATGCATTTATAGAGAAAACCCTAGGTTTCATTGATTTGGGGTAGATATGTTGTAATAACTTTAAAAACAAGCTTTAATAATGTTGTTCCCACCTTAAGAGGGTCAATCCCTCGAAGAAATGTCATTGAATCGAGCCGGAACCGCGTAGAAGCGAAAATCCCCAATTGGTAGCTATAAACCCTAGAAATGGTTTATGTAGGTGGAGAAGATGATGAACATGATGATGGAGATGGTGATGATGGCGTGGTTTTGATGCGGAAGAAATCGCCTTAGATGATCACGAGATCCTCCCCAAAATCGCCCTCAATCTCTCTCTGAAGGCTCTCCAATTGGTTGGGTGAAAATGAGAAGGAAAAGGGAGGAAATAAGCTTAAAAATCTCGCCCAGATCGATGTAGTCGACTACATGAAGACCATGTAGTCGACTACCACTATTCACAGCACAAACGTTTGCAGTTTGGTCAAAGTCTCAACTTCACGCCCAATTTTAGCTATCGAGTAGTGAGAATTGGGTCTCAGCCAAAACACGAAAGTTGTAGAGGGCATTAAAATTAAGACATGGTCGAAAACGAAGACTCATTTGGAGTCTGGATGAAGAAGTTATGGCCATCCAAAGTCGGGTAAAAATAACTTATCGCGTAGGTTCCAGAGTTGTGATTTTCGAGCCGATTTCCTTCCGAGCCACCCGAAACAACTTATGGTCATTATAATACAATTATATATGTTAATATGACTTGTTGGAAGTTTCCAAACCATTCCAACCTTTCCAGTACCCAATTTGGCCATCCGGAGCCCGATTTTGCCTTATACGCGACTTAGGCTGTGATTTGCGAGAAATGATGAAACCGGGTGTTACAATCATATTATGGTTTCCCTCAATTAGCTAACCATTAGGTATAATTACCTCTTTAGGTATTAATATATTGTGTTCATTATGATCCGGCCATCTAGCTAACAATGCTTTTCTCTTTATGTATTAGTACATTATGAGAGGCCAAGTACTTTCCTATGCGCATTATGATCTGTTTAATAAGTACCCGCGTTCATCTAACGTCGTTCAAATCAAGTCCAAGGCATTATATAATAAACAACACAAAGATGATACAACAATGATAATAACATTCAACCATAACACAACGTCCCTATTATATCGATAGTATAATGCCTCAGTTTCACCCCACGGTCGTCTAGGCCCAGAGCAACAGATCCCGAAGGCTCCAAGGCTCTTATCCATGTTTCCTCCGAGTGGGGAGTGGCTCAAGGACTTGGTTCTCCAAGTAAGTCATTCAAAGATAACCTTCAAGACATTTTCCTAGGAATGACACTCCGAATAGTTAACGAGGAGAACAGCTCATACAAGCCATATCGACGCTCTGGAAAGAACTACACCAGGCGATACCCTAGTAGGGTAATGACCATTAGTAGCCCAACTACTTCCCGGGGACTCACCATTAGGTAAGTAGTGGCACACAGGACCTACTCCACTTGCCGAGGAAACTCGTCTAACCGAGAACACATAGTCCTGTCGAAAGGCAAGATACCAAGAGTGGGCTCTCCCTTTGTGGGCAACACAACCAGCGGCTGAGTCACCGACTTTATTTTTCGGTGCACAGTTTAGGGTTTTTCACCCAAGGGCGGTAAAAAGGCGGCCTGTCTTCAAGCCACGAGGGAGCTACCAGGTGCTCAGTCTAATCATCCTGCCCATATGTGCGATCGCAATAACATAACATATATCACATCCATTCATTCTCACAATAAATATCATCATTATCAATCATTTAACCCATCACACATATGGCATTCCATATACGTATATATATATATATATATCATTGCCCACTATTATTAATCATCAACGTAAGCGTCATCATCACGCTCATAATCCGTACGCTTATCGTCATGTAGTTATTAACATTATAAGCCAACTAGTTCATTGCCATGTGCTTCGTTATCGCTCATTGCCTCTAAGAACTATTATTACAAAGCTCCATATCATGGCAAGTTATTGTTGAATTATACCCAGTAGTACATTATTGTAGTCTTTAAGCCATACTATCTAGCCAAACATTGGTTATTGCGATTATAGCTCAACCGGTATCTCTACGGCTCCCTAGCCATATATGTATATGCGACTACAGCTACCCACACCCTACCAAGGCACTATCACTATGTTACTAGAGAGTATTGGGGTTGTACCATCGTCATAAGTACCTAACATGATCCATACAAGACTCTAGACTCAATCGTCATTGTGTACCGAACCATCTTAATGGTTTATAAGTGTAAGCACCCTACCTAATGCTCTACAATCACTTACAATGGCACAAGTATGCATTTCTAGCATTAACAACCCAAAACAAATCACGTTATGCTCACAAACCCCAAAATCCCTAATTTATAGGCTTAACATGTGTGTGTGAGATGGGTTATTAGTGTAAATATAGGAGATAATAATCCACACTTGCACCAAACCATATGTATATGCATATCTATCATTTATCCCCCAAAATCAAGCACTCTATAAGCAAAATCCCAAAATACTTACTATCTAGTTCATACATGCAATTATGAAGTGGGTATGATGTACAAATGCTAGTAATAAGCTCATAGCATGGAGAGGGTTAATGATACATGATATATGAGTGATAATCTATCCATATGCATCACTAATTAGACCTTAAACCAACCCAATCCCATATGAACATCACAATCCTAGGGTTTGTATGAAAATTTCCATTTTTGGTAGAAAACTCTAATGCAACAATCAAATGTTTGAAAAACAAGTTTAAATATAGTGTTCCCACCTTATATGAAAAAAATCTACAAGATTGAGATGCTAAGAGAAGATTTGGTGGCTAGAACTCCAAGCTCTCTTTAGTGCTCCAATGGTGGAAAATTGATGGAGAAGATGATGAATAATAAATTGGATAGGGGTTTTGAATGATTTGGAAACTAAATCTTAAGTGTGGGAGGTGATTATGTAGGAATCTCTCACAAAGTAGCTCTCTTCTTTCTCTAAAAGTTCCTTGGTGTATTGATTTTATAATGAGAGCTTTGGTGTGTTTAAAGAGTTAAAAATAGCTAAATTTTTGGGGCTGGAGGAGTTGGATCGATCCAGTCGATCGAGGACTTGCTGGGTAAGCTAGATCTGGAGCACTGTTCGTAATTCGGCCATAACTTTTTGCTCGGAACTCCGATTGGAGTGATCTTTATCTCCACGGAAAGGTATTTGAAATATCTACAACTTCCTAGAAGAAGTTTTCTCAAATTATGGATGGATTGTTCCTATAAATTTTTCGAAGACAGCGCTCTGCTAAAGAACTACTGAACGCACAGAATTTAGCGATGGGCCTACTTCACGTTCAATTTTGAACAAGTAGGAACTTGAATTGGATTTTGGCCAAAATATGAAAGTTGTAGATTCCATAAAAATCTAGACACTATGGCAGATGGAAACTAAATCTGGCAAGGAATGAAGATGTTACGCTGCTCCAAAGTTGGCTAAAAACAAGAAATCGCGCAAGGCCAAAACTCATAATTTAAGAGCCGATATTGATTCTGACCACCTGAATCACTAAACAATCACTCACATGAGTATAGGTAGACTGATATGACTCATACGGAGTGCTTGAATAGTATAAGGCTGCTCAATACACAATTTCACCACTCGAGGTGAAATTTACGAACGAACGAAGGTAATTATGAAGAAACGGAAGCACGGGGTGTTACATAACCACCCTATTGGGCAGTCGTATCTTTGTGTAGTTCCATCCATGAAGGAACATGCTTGTGCTGGTGTTCTTCTTGTAAATTATTTTCAGTGTTGTCCCCAGAAAAATATCTTACGTAGGTTTATTTTCAAATGAATTACAAGTAAGGACCTAATACCCCTGGGCAGTTTTCTTACTTGGAGGAGACATGAGTAGTTTAGAGCTTGGGATCTTTCGGGGCTTTTACTTTAAGCCTAATTGACCGTGAGGCAGAACTTATGCATTGTACTAGAAATATGATACAAGGATCAATATGATGTATTTTTATAATTTTTTTTGTTATTATTTGTATTGTATCATATTTTGTGTTGATTTAAATGTTTCCTTGGTTATTAATATAAAACTCTATGAACATAAATATATATAGATATCATTAAACATAAAAATTAAACAATTAAATTGGGAGTACAAACAAATAATATAATATGCACATTGGATAATAAGTTCATGACAAGAATCCATAATATACTAATATGTAAAGTGGTATACTAAGTGACTTACGTGATAAACTATGCCTAGTAATGGGACGAGATGACGAATATCATAGTACACTATAATCATAGAGAAAATAACTAATACTATAGCATGACGAACCCTAAGAAGCCAGTGATCTAAAAATATGACTTTAGATCATTAATCCTAAGAAGCACTTGTACCTGTATAACGTATTAATTATTGAATATAAGGGTGAGAATGACTAATTGAGTGAATAGCTTCCGATGTCTAGGATGAGAATCCTAGCAGGGTTCAATATGCACATGTGTGAGTTGCATTGCATTATTTTCATGCTATTTATCATGCTAAAACACTTACTTTCTATAAAAGTTGCACGTGCTTGCGTTTCCTAGTTGTACTTCCTATTTAAACCTATATAGTTCTCACTGAGTCCGAAATTGACTCATTCTCTCTTTCCAACAGTTTTGCAATATAGACGTCAGGAGTGGCGCATGGTATATACTTCTAGAAGCCTCTAATGAACCGAACCATTTTCTAGTCCATAAGCTAAGGGCTATATTCTATTTACTTTTGGTTTTCCAGTAAATAAACTTTTGTTTAAGAACCGGAACTCAGTTTTGATGTGTAATTAGTATTTCAAGTGAACTTGTATAACAGGTTTATATGTGGAATGGATTTTATGTTGTGCATGGTTGATTGTGGAAATGTTTTGTAAGAAAACAATTTTTATTTATTACAAGTCAGTTTATTAATTATACAAACTCCACTTGTCAAAATTTTCTAATTGAGATTTTCAAAACAAGATATATATTTTTGTTCTTTTAACATTTCACCTGCGTCATTATACGGCACCGTAATTAACTTGGTCTCGGAGTTTAAATTTCTTAACCAGATTTGGGGTGTCACAATATTAAATAATGTTACATATTTCTAGTCTTGAGAAAAAAAATGGTAAAAAAATTTAAGTATATATATCTAAAAAAAATATATTATAAATACCGAAAACATTTCAATAATACCAAAATTCCCGAAAAACATAGGGTTTTATTTTGCTTTTGTGTTTTCAAAACGCGGAACCAACAAGTATCATGGTATAAATTTTAATTTTAGTATATGTCACTTACTAAATAAAACCTAACAAATTCCACTTGTAGTGTTTTCTTATATAACTTTAATAGCTTTACATTGATTTAAAAAAAAAATCAAATCTACTTGAGAAGGGCAAACCCATCGGCTCAACTTAATTTAAAGAAATGCACTCTTGTTCAAAATCAAAGTGAAAAAATAAATTGAAAAATCTAATAACAATAAATTTTTTCAAAAAAAAAATGGAACAAAAATTAGCCATACTAAGAGGTTTATAACTCAACCAAACTTTGAAAAATTATAATGATTCGAAAGGTGAATACTTACAAATAACACTCCGACACTAACAACAATTAGATAAAACCACTCTAGAGCATCTCCAATTTGGTCATAGTTAACAATCATTTTAGATAGCCAATATAATTTTGCCAAGTAGTAATGCGGATCCCACTTTTCAACATTTTACAAGAGCTACTTAAATAATGTCGTGTAATTAGTGAGTGACTAGTTGAAATATTAGACTTCGTATGATAGTAACACGACAAATGAAAATAAAAACACTTCATTTGTGTGAGAGGATGAAAATTGAGTTGAGGCATGTGACGAGATGATCTCCATCTCATGATCATTTTTATAAGTAGATATGCTCTATCTTTTATTAGTTTTTCTCAAAAAAATTTCTTCCTCAACTCCCAAAAGAAATTTTTTATATGGAAACAGTCAAACAATTAATAATAAGACATATCACCACATATTTTAACTTCTCACAAAATTAATTATTTTTATTATCGTTTTACATGTTATCAAACATACCCTTGAAAGTATAAAAATATGTGTTTGTTATGAGTAAATAATGTATAAATTAGTGAATAAAAAGGTGATGACATGGCATTTTAACAAATGAAAAATTAACATATCGAGTGGAGATGCTCCACATGGAGACATCAATTAAGGCTACCAAAGCTGAATGAAATATTAAATCATAATAATAGAACTAAAGAAAAACTAACAAATAAGTACTTATTTTTCATTCTTCTTTACTTAATATATATATATATATATATATATGAGTAATACTATTCTAAGAGTGTGTTTGACGTGCCGAATTAGAAAGTTCGATATAATTATTTAATCTTATCTTTTAGGTGGGATTCGTTAATCCCTCTCTCAAAGGATAGGATGTTTTCGTGAGATAAATAATTCGCTCGGATATCCAATCCCGACGAACACCAAACATGAGATCAGATAAAGTAATCCCATCACACCCTTTTATCTTACACGTCAAATGCAGCCTAACCATCTTAAATGCACTATCTATGTCTATCATCTTATCTAGCACAATGACACATTAACTTTTATTTCTCTTCTTCTCATCTTCATATCCCATTGTGCCACATAAGATCATTCACAAAGACGGGTACATTTAAAATGGTAAAAGTAGCATTGTTCATATATTATTGTATCAACTTCTCTTAATTACTTCATTTCCTCAATTTTCCTCAACGAAACTCATTTCGAATGCTCAATATCTTATATTTTTTCATAAAATTTGATGGATAAGATTCATATATTATAAGTAGATCGTCTTCAAAAAATTTCATCTAAATATTTAATTTAGAACACATTCAATTTGAATATTTAAAAATTTATACGATCGACATGGACCTTATTGGAATAAATTTAGCGAATGAAATAATGGAGAGTCGTGAAATTGGCCTTTTTCTTATATTGTATCAAGTATGTCATATTTGTAATTTACTTGAATTTTGGTAATTCCAAAATATAAAGCAAGTAGTCAAATGCCAAACTGGCATTGGCTACAAATCTACGATTAGCAACCGCTGTTTGCAGCTACCTTCCTCTGTGATTGCCATACAATTTAGTCCCTCAAACTTTAGTCAAATTTTACTTTAACTTTTGATGTTTCAGTTTCATCAATTTAACCTCTAAAGTTTCATTCTAGTTACAATGTGCCCCCAAATTGGATGCCCCGTCAAATCCTCTAACAAACAAAGAGCATGTGCCACAAATAAGGTAGTGTTCTGAGGGGCAAAAAAGGGAAAACAAATGTCAGTTTTCCATAGGTCATTTATTCCCTCCATTAAGGCATGATTATTTCCAAAGGAAGAAAGGAAAGGACCGAAAGGAGAAGGGGAAGCCATGACATATGAGTACTGTAATTTGTTTGAAGAGGACTAAAAGGAATGGAGGGAATAAAGTTTATTGAGGATTACATATATTTGTTTTTCCCTTTTCACCTTTTAGGACTATGCCTCGTGCATGGCTCATGCCCTTTCCCTCGAATGGAATTAAAGGGCATGCAATTTGAGTCCACGTTGCAATTGGAATAAAACTTGAAGGGTCAAATTGATGAATTGAAACATCAAGGATTAAAGTGAAACTTTGGGTAAACTTCAGGGACTAAATTTTATTGGGGAAATTACTTTTAAGGATAAACGTTACTTTCTCTATCTTCTCAAGGACACCATTTTTTACCTTGTTGTTTGAAGTTCAAAGATTTAAAAAAAGGACTATTCTTTGGCAAAAGGACAACCAAATAAAAAATAAAATAAAATACTAGAACAAAATATGGTTAAGTGTTATATCCCCAAAAAGCCCCAAAAGAAATTTCAAGACAGACAGAAAACTAAAATTAATTTAAATTAATTTGCCTAAAATCAAGGAAACAATTAAATATTGGATTTTGAAGTCAAAATAAAATTTGAAAAAATTCAAAACTTATTATCAGAATCTACTCTGAAATCAATTTGAAATCCTATGGTAGACATATATAAAACAACGCATTGCAAGCAGACATAATGGAATATAGATAAACAGGCATAATGTAATAAATCCATGAATATGGCAACTACGAAACATATTTGAAATTTACGAATAGAGAAAAGAGAACATTAATCTTATATGAACAATATCATATCAAAATGTCATTTATGTGGAAATAGATATAAACACAAGGACCATGAATCATGCGATGCAATTAGATAAATGAACATAAATCATTACATCATATATTGTCACAAAACATACCTTTAGTTTAAGCTCTGTTATTAGATGTAATGCAAACATGAGTGACCTTGAACCAATCGGAACAACCTTCGAGGGGTTGAAGCCTTTGGATCCTTACAATAAAAATATTGTCCATCAGCATATCCTTGATGATATATGAAAAAAATGCATTATATGAATGTGAAACAAGGGGAAAATCTTTTTGAAAATGCACATAAATGTTTAAGAAAATTACCCATGGTATAGATGCATGCAGTATAGGGTAATACTTGACGATCATTGCGTACGCAATACATATCTTGAATTTTGAATAGTTTTTCCCAACAAAGACCAGCACTGGGGGATTTGAATAAAGAAGAAATCTGGGTAGTAAAGAATTCATTCTTGTCACATAAAAAACAATATTTATTAGGCTGAGGACTCTGAAAATTGGATATGCTTTAGGCCAAAGAAGAATTACATTCTACAAACGTAAAATGAAGGAGTGGTTAAGCCCACTTTTATGTGCCCCCATAAATTCAAAGATGAAGCAACAAACATAGGCTTTCTAGACGGGCCCAAACCCACAAAATCAACCCGCCTTCACTAGCTGAGAAGTGCCATTGTATAAAATATAGGGAATAAACAAAAAAGTCTTTTAGATTGTGTACAACACTTAACTGGCACAAATTGTCATATCTCAACTCCGAGTTTTTTGTCAACCAGGATTCTCAAGCATTTTATTTTACAGAATCGTCAAGATATCTATTTTGTGATAAGGTGAAGTATCATGTAGTTTATTTCTGAATTTTGAAAATGAATTTTCTAGTGGAGTGATATTTGCTGTTATGGATTGCCATTCAATAAGAAATCCTCTGTTTCACACTATCAATACCTCGTTTATCAAGTATAAAAGCCTACCTTTGGGATTTGTCATTCTATTGTAGAGTATCATCATTGAGAGTTAAGCAAAGATGGAACCCTAAAAAAAATCTGTTGGTGAATTATTAGGGTTAATGAGTTAGAGCTTTGAATGGAAAGAACAATTGAACACCAGAGTTCCAGATAGTGATATATGTGCAATGATATGTTTTTGAAAATGTTGTATATTGATTTCAAAAATGCAATTGACATATGTGAGCGAGTTCAAACCCAGTTCTAGAACTCAACTAAGAAGTAGTTTTTTTATGTAAAGAGATTCCTGATTAAAAAATGCGGTATATAAGATGATGATTAAACATACATAGGTTGAAAAATTGCCACTAGAGGATTCCAATGTCGTTACTGTAAATAGTGAAATTCGAGAAACGAACACAATGTAGACAGTTTGTAATCAATAAGTATAGAGCTTTAATATGAATACATGTCTACGAATAAATCATTTTTGTTCCCTGTTGAGACAGAAAATCTGTTACTAAGTATATAATAATACTATCCATTATTGCAGTTGGTTAAAAATTGTTATAAGCCTCAAACATGTTTTAAAAATATTTAGTGTATGGCAAAATGTAGACAAACAATTAATTTAAAGTAAAAAATTTTAATGTTAACATGTGAATACAATGTATGTTATACACCTGATATGTATATATATATAATGTTACATGTTACAACTTTACGGATAGGGAAACATCATTTTGACTTGCGTAGAAGTCCAAGAAAGCACAACAACAAAGGAACTTCACCATTGAAGGTTTTTAGGCAATCTTGAGTTCACAAAACAAAAAGAAAACATAGCACTACACAATATGAATGAAAACTTCAGGGTAATTACAATTAATACTAAATAACTATTGCTTTTGCATTGGAATAACACATAATCCAGGAAAGCCCGAAGGGGAACCAAAGCCAAACACAATTAATATGAATGCAAGGACTAAAGGTGTAATAACTTCCATTACAAAGTGTTGGTATAAAAAATATAAATCAAGTTTGGAAAACTTATTTGTGCATGCACAAAGATATGGCACAGACAAAACCTTAGTAGGTATAAAATGCATGGGATGTATGTTACATTGAAAAAAAATAACTGTTCTCATGGACAAAAATGCATGAAGTAATTAAAATGCCTGATAAATATCAAATGTCTATTTGACTAGTGGAACAACGCCCAATCAAATTTTACAGATAAAAATGCCTAAAATACGTAAAAAAAAATGTCTTAATAAAGGATAAATGACTATCTTACTAAGGAAATAACACCCAAAAAAAGATATACTTGTTAAGGACATCAATGAAGATGGGAACAAATGGTAAAATATTAAATATTCACATATAAGAGGTTTGATGACAAATATCTAGTAATCCACCTTATATCCTTATTATTTCTATTTGCCATATTTTTCTCACTCTTATACAAATCCTTAACTAAAATATTTTTGCCATACAAATCGACATGACCCTTTAATAGAAAATGAGAAACAAAACAATATGCATTTACAAATTTTATTTGTCATGCATGGGATTTGATGCAAAAACAATTCCCAATACTAATTTTCAATTCCATAGAAAAACAAACAAGAAAGCAAAAGTTGTCACTATCCCTATTCCAATGAGGCAAGATCTTCCTTTCCCTTTCAATCACACCTCAGATTTGTTTTCTCATTTCCATCTTGTACCTAGTGGCTGTAGCTAACCAATCTTTCTTTTCTGGCTGCATTTAGCCATTCTATCTTTTAAACAATTATCTTTTGGGGTGTTCTTATACTATTCAGTCATACATTTATACTTCATTTAGTCATTTTAATTGTGTCAAATATTTTTGATTGTCAATTGTCATATGCTTATCTAGAAAATTGAAGTTATATTTGCAGGTCAGACATTTTAAAAAACAGCCGGAGAGTCTGTAATCCCCCTCTTTTTCTTTCCCTCGCCTCTTCTTTTCCTCTGTTTCATCAACAAAGTCTGTCAATTCTCTCACCAAACAGACATGGGGATTAAACCCAACAACCCCATTTCCCTTTCCCTCATTTGTCTCCATTCACCCCTTACTTTTCCCTTATTTCTTTGATCTTAAATTAAATATTCTATTTTAACTTTGTTACATTTAAAAAATATATATATATATTTCAATTTGAAATTTCTTGAATTTATTTTTTCTTATTTTGAATCGAAAAACTTTCTAAAATTTTGACTAAACTTCATAATTTAAAAATAACAAGTAAAGCCAGGTTCTATCCAACACGAGTAGTCATACGCATACACCTATAATTTGTCAATGATGTATTTGACTTGTTAAAAACCGGATGATCTACTTACAAGTAGTTGAAATCAATTAGTTTTTGTAATTAAATCATTTAATTTATATATAATAATGGAGAATGATGTTGAAATCTCTAAAATGTATAAGGGATAATATATTAGATAGCTGAAATCAGAGATATACTTAAGGACCGAAATGAATGTACAAGAGATAATGCTTAAATAAAAGATATCCGTTGAATTAAAGTTGAGATAAAAGAGTTATAAAAAAATAAATTAAACTCGTGGAACATAACATATTTAAGAAAAGTTTATTGAACTAAAAAATTGACAAAAATGCATAATTTGTAGAACTAAAAAATCAAGCCACTGGCAATGGCTCGATTCCTATGAACATAAGTAGTTTGGTAAATCGGAAGTTCCTTATAAAACCTATCATCCTTAAAAATGGCAAACAATATATTTAAAACAAATGCGAACTTGAATCACTTGATGCGTCATCATCATGGTCATCTTCTTCGTAGCGAATACTTTTATCAATACAATCATGCTTCTTTAGGCTATTGTGACCACTTGTAATGTGATCCAGGCTAGCACAAGCTCCGACTTGATTAAAGAATTGATTGGTAGGGTCCATACTGCTATTGGATGACCTTGAAGCATAATAGTACGCGCGGAGCTAGAGGGTTTATGCATTGTCAAATACAAAAGTCATGCGGCGCGCAAAAGTCAATTATTATTTTTAGTAGTTTTAACTATTAGAATTATTCTTATTTTATTATTCAATTATGAATTATACTAGTAGTTTCCTTTTTGAATAAGTTTTCATATTATTTTTATTCTTAATTTCCTTATTTCATTAGGATTATTCTAGAAGTTATTTTCCCTTTTTAAGTAGAATTAGTTTCCTTATTGTAATAGGATTCTATAGTTTGTTTCACCTATTTAAAGGAGTTTTTTTCATTGTATTAGATAGAAGTTTTGATGATTAATAATACTGAGAGTTTTCTCCTTGTGTTCTCTAAGAACATGTTGACTTGATTAATTCAATTGTTCTTGACTTATCAATCAATTCTCCACCAATTGATTGTGGCGTCTTTGATCATACCAAGGTTCACGATTCTTTAAGCGTTCGGTTGAGGTTTCTGCCTTCCATCTTTCGACGCATTCCAAGGTTTTTGCTACGTTCGTAGTTCAAGGATTGAGGATCCATTAGCCTGGCTAGGAAAGACGATCCGGGATCGGGTCATTGGTATCAGAGGAACTTTTCTATCTGGCTTTTCTATCTTTAGTTTCTTATTATTTCAATTTCATAGCAAATTCTTGAAACCCTAGATCTTTATTTTTGTGAATCTTATTCCAAATTGTGTTAGGGTTTAAAAGAGAGAGAAAAAAAAGGTGAACAATATATATGAACAGTAAATATGAACATTGTCTATGAACAGTAATTTAAAAAAAAAAATTTGGGGAATTTTCTTTGTTGGAAGAACCCTAGAATGCTTATTAAATTCATTATTAAGGTTTTATATTCTATTTGTTGATTGATAATTCTAGTATCCTAGTATTTGATTTGAATTCATTCTTGCTAGAGTTGTGATCTTTAGTTGAGCTCATTACCGTACTCGTATTGGAATACCTTGGAGAATACTAGTACGCACGCAGCTAGAGGATTTAACCATAGTCAAACACGGAAGTCATGGAGCAAGTGCAAGTCAATTATTATTTTAAGTAGTTTTAATTATTAGAATTATTATTATTTCATTATTCAATTAGGAATTATATTAGTAGTTTCCTTTTTGAATAAGTTTTCATATTATTTTTATTATTAATTTCCTTATTGCATTAGGATTATTCTAGGAGTTATTTTCCTTTTTTAAATAGAATTCGTTTCCTTATTGTAATAGGATTCTATAGTTTGTTTCTCCTATTTAAAGGAGTTCTTTTCATTGTGTTAGATAGATGTTTTGATGATTAATAATACTGTGAGTTTTCTCCTTGTGTTCTTAGAACATGTTGAATTGCTTCATTCAATTGTTCTTAACTTATCAATCAATTCTCCACCAATTGATTGTGGCGTATTTGATCATATCAAGGTTCACGATTTTTTAAGTGTTAGGTTAAGGTTTCTGCCTTCCATCTTTCATCGTATTCCAAGGTTCTTGCTATGTTCGTAGTTCAAGGAATGATGATCCATTAGCCTGGCTAGGAAAGACGATCCAGGATTGCGTCGTTGGTATTAGAGGAACTTTTCTATCCATGTTTTTTATCTTTAGTTTCTTGTTATTTCAATTTCGTGGTAGATTCTTGAAACACTAGATCTTTATTCTTGTGAATCTTATTCCAAATTGTGTTTGGGTTTAAAAGAAGAAAAAAAAAGGTGAACATTGTCAATGAACAGTGATCGGTGAATAGTGTCGTGTGAACAGTAATTTCTGGAAAAAAAAATTTGGGGGGAATTTTATTTGTTGGAAGAACACTAAAAAGCTTGTTAAATTTGTTGTTAGGGTTTTCTATTCTATTTGTTGATTGATAATTCTAGCATCCTAGTATTTGATTTGAATTCATTCTTGCTAGTGTTGTGATCTTTAGTTGAGCTCATTGTTAAAACCCTAGAAAATCCAAATAATATTTAATCGTGTTGATCCTTGTTGCCTCTTTATTTTAGTTAGGATTCTTATATTGTGTTCCTTAAAAACCTATTTTTCTTGGGAATTCTATATATCTATAGGAACTTTGAATTGCTTTATCAACTAGGACTTGTTGTTCGATTGGGCGTCTGAAGCGTCGGAAGTGATTCCTTCGTTCCATTTGCTTCTATTTGTTGGTAATTCATATCGGGTATCCCTCTATCCTATTTTTAGATGCAAGAGGGTTCGTTCAGAGTCGCCAGTACGTTTTACGAGAAAACGGTCAAAATGATCGTATAAGGGGAAAGGCTACGGATAAGCCTTTCTTTACACGTTTGTCTACGAAACCAGGATTTTATAGGGTTCGGGAACTATATTACGGTTTGGGAAGGTGTTAAGCACCCATTCCGCCCTTTTGGTCTCTAATGGTCTTATATATTTATTTTATGTTGGAAAACTTGGATGCTTTTACTGATATTCTACTGCTTTTCTGGAAATAACTAATGAAAAATCGAGTTTTAAACGAGTCTACAATAAAACTAATATACAAATATCTTATTTAATTACTAGAAGAGACTTTAGTTACCTTCTTGGCGATAATAATAAGAATAAGAGAGAGAAAATATAATATGGCAGAAAAAACCTCCGACGGATATCAGCTTTCCTCTTAGAAATATTTTCGACGGTTTGACTCTAGAAGGTGGCACTCCGAGTGCCAAGATTAGATCCAAGTCTCTTGTGGAAATAAATGTTATCATAGATGCTTCCGCAGAAGGCTTTAAAGATTATAAGATATGAGAGAGAATGAGGCGTTTTGGTGTAGAAACCGTAGCAACAAGTTGCTGTCCTTAATCCTTGGGGGGTGTTGGCCTATTTATAGTGGTGAAAAAGAAATATGTCGCGCGACAGTCTGTGTATGTCGCGCGACATGTTCCCCAAAAAGTGAGTATGTCGCGCGACATGTTTGTCTATCGTGCGACATTTCACTTTAATGATGATTCTGACACAGTGATGAGTCAGAAAGTGGATGGTGGGGTGTTTATCGCGCGACATGTCCCTCTAAAGGGCATATGTTGTGCGACATACTTGATTGTCGTGCGACATTGCACTTAAAAATATGTTTATTTGGCCAACAAACATCTTCGGGGCAGTTCCGGGTGTTCGGGTGAGTTCCGGACTCCAAAAATAGTACTTTTCAAAGGTCATTAGGGTTCTTGCGGGAGTCACGGATCGGGGTGTCTACACATACTTTTCAATTCTAGAAATTAGTTTGGCTCATTACTATTGCTAGAATTTGGTTTCTTGAGTCATTAGTATTATATTGTTGAATGCGTCTAAATCTAATTATTGGGTGTGCGACTGGTTGTTAATGACTTGTGATATTCATATTATTCAACTTGTTTTAGAGTTCCAAAGAGAAAATTGTGAGTATATCAACATTTTGAGTGAGAAACACGAGAGATAAAAGTTGAGTGATATTATTTTTGAGTGAAACAAGTAAGGGAGTGCAGTGAGGGAATTTTATTTCTTTATATTGCCCTAATCTTCTGTTTTGCAGTGAGAATGTCAAGTTACTTTAATTTTGAGCATCATAAAAGTTGGATGATTAATAATATTGAGAGTTTTCTCTTTGTGTTCTCTAAGAACATGTTGAATTGATTAATTCAATTGTTCTTGACTTATCAATCAATTCTCCACCAATTGATTGTGTCGTCTTTGATCTTACCAGGGTTCACGCTTATTTAAGCGTTGGATTGAGGTTTTCGCCTTCCATCTTTCGATGTATTCCAAGGTTCTTGCTACATTTGTAATTCAATGGTTGAGGATCTATTAGCCTGGTTAGGAAAGATGATCCACTTGAAAAAATGAGAATTTTGTTCATTACAATTTCTTTGATGAGAAGAACGCTCATAAAATCTAACTATCATTTTGATGCTATTTTTGAGTTTTTCTGTTATTTTTGCTGATTTTGGTTCAAACATGATCTCGTAAACGATGAAGCTGATGAGCAAGTAGACTTTCCCTCCTTCCGTTCAACGCTGCGCTTATCACAACCTTCATTAACGATCTTCGAGTTCTTGATTTTCTTGGAATTTCCATTAGCGAAAATGGAGGTAAAAAAGTTGGAATTTTCAGCCACCTAGCAATATTGGCTGCTTCATCTTCTTCAAATTGTTTTAAATCTTTATCGCCTTCGTTCTTCACTTTACAGAACTTTGTTGTGTTTTATTTGTTTTATGACCCTCATTATCGAATAAATCAAACTTAAACTTACTCTGTTGTTAACTAGCAACAGAGTTTCCTAATCTACGAGATTCAGCAGAAACACTAGTTTTAATGTGTTTCGGCTTTGGTGCAGCAAAATAAGAAATTCTTGATTTTACTGCACCAAATGATTCAGTTTCGGAGGACTCAACCCTCCAAAATTGGAATCTGAACAACTTGAACCGGGACTAAAAAACAAAGCATCATTATTATCATTCACTGACATTTTGTCAAATTCAGAGAATGAAAATCCCCATTGACCAGAAACCATGGCCTTATTTTTCATCCATTTCTCGATCAAACTCGCTCCCCTCAAATTCTCCATTTCTACATCTTCAATGCTACTACTTTTCACTCTGATACTGCCATTATTGCGCTGGTTCTTTGTTGTTCTTTCCTTTCTAGCATGAATTCTCCAATTTTTTCATTATCACCGTCAATTGAATGGTGGGATTTTTCTTGATCTGCCTTCTATCTGTGATTTCTCCCAACTATACACTTTTATTTCTTTTGTGTGTGTATATATTTTTCTATACCACACACTATCAAAATGGTAGAGACAAAGAAATTATGAAAAGAGGAAAAAAGAAGGGTGTTTTTACTAGGGAGAGAAAGTGAGCAGCAAAAGCAAAATCCTAGGGAGACTTTATAAAGGAGTGGAAAAGTGAAATAAAATTTAAAAAATTAGTGTAAGGTCCCATATATTTCAAACCAATCTATTCAAGGACACACATTTTCGATCAATTGTTTCAAGTCCCAACTTTTTAAATAAGGACAATATTTTTGGAAAAGTCCCCCAGCTTTATTTCTATTTTTCTCTATTTTATTTAGTATGTTATATATTATCTGATATTTGTGTATATTCTTCGTTTTGCCCTACATGAGATTATCGATATTCCCCATTTTTCAGTGTAGTTGTTGCGTCATGTGGAGATGTAACTTAGGTTCAGGACTGTGTACTTTTTAGATATCTATGAAATTCCATGTTGTGTTCTTATCCAGCTTGGAGGAGTTTTAATATTTTTTGATTTAGGCTTTTAAGTTTGGATTTGTCGATATTGCGTTTTTTCTGTTAGAGTGATATACTAAAAGCCATTATTTTATTATTATTGGTTTTGATATGTTATATAGACTCGGTTTTGCTATTTTAATGAGAATCTTTATGGGCAATGGTTGCATGATATTATTTATTTAAATATTGTGCATGTGTGTGTCTTTTATTCCATATAGTAGATGATTTGGTGTGTAGAGTATAGCTTACACACAGAGGATCATATCATTGGTTCTTGTGGAATATAAGTTTATTGGTTCACGGTCTTAGATGGAATTGGACAACCATCGGTAGGATTGTAGCACAAGTTTTAGTAGTTTATCTTGACTACAGGAAACGGTACAGTTTTAACTCGTTGTGCTAGTACACTTTATGTGTATTGAACAGGACCAGTTTGGGTTAATTGTTTTTATACTGACTATATAAAACAATTTAAAATCCCATGGTTATTATGATTACTTATGCTCTTTATCTTGAAATAATTAATAAACATATATATGTAGTGTTTGTTGTTTTGACTCATTAAAAGTGAGATTCATTTATGGATCAATAATCTTCTTGAATTGGATGGTGACACTATATGTATGATGAATATTAATTATTGACGGAATTCGCGTCCCGGTATAGGGATTGATGATAACCCCTTGAGAAGCTTATAAGTTTTGATCATGTCAAACCCTGCAGGTGGATTATGTTAATTCGACATGTCAAATAAGTTAAGTGGTAGGCTCAAGGATTAAGAAGTCATTTAAATATAATTGTCAGTAATTTAATTTAAATGACGGTTATCTGTAATCTTAACGTGGGGAGAATAATAAGTATTTAATAATAAGGAGCTCGAAATATAATTTTGAGATAAGGACGGGAGTGCAATTATAATTCTTTAGTGGTGTGAATTATAATTTATGGAAGGAATCAATTCTTAATCGAATTAGGATTACAGTTTTCCATAGTAAGCCCAAACACTTATTTCTCCTTAGGGTCCCTATCGTAGCCTTTTATATATGCCAACCTTGCCTCTTCTCTCGACACAATATAATTCTCACGAATTTAGGGTTTGTGCCGGAGAGAGTAGAGAAGGAGGTCTTGGTGATACCGCAACCCACACTCGGTACAGGATTGCACGGTGAAAGGAATACGATAGAAGATCTTGAGGTTCTATCGAGCCCGTGTTCTCGATTCGTCTCCATCAATTCCTGTTCGTGCTGAGACGAGATTAAACCAGAGAGATCTCGAAGGTAAAATCCGATTCCGCACTAGGGTTTTACATAAAAAATTTTGTTTGGTCTATACGCAATATTAAACGATTCTGAAACTAAGTTTCCATCAATTGGTATCAGAGGGATTGGTTTTTATTTAATAATGCGTACGGATTGAACTAACCATGTTGTCCAGTTTAAATCGATTCATGCATATTGATAATGGGTAGAACGTAGAACTCGCTAACCCTTGTTTTGCAGTGTTCTTGTCCCGCTATTATGGTCACATAATTCTGTTTTATGTGATTGGATCCCACGATGGTTTTATTCGTGGTTACTTTAATGTGCGTGATGATTTGGTTTTATTCATGGTTGTAATCGTAAATTTTATTTAGATCAGTTATGTGAACTCTTTGAACAGAGGCATAGGATCTATGTAATTAATTCGATTTTGATTTCGATATATTAGATCAGTTATGTGAACTCCTTAAACAGAGGCATAGGATCTATGTAATTAATTTCGATTTCGATTTAGATAGAATAGTTCATGTGTGAACTCCTTACGCGGAGGCATAGGACTTTGTATTTAAAGACTGTTGTCTCTTTAACGAAGATGGGGGCAGAAAGTTGAAGAATGTGTTTTTACCACGGAGATCGATTCGGAAATTAATCGGAATTCTTGGTTTCTAACCGGGCAGGTCGATCCCCGTCATAGTCAGTGAAGTGGCAACATTGGTCGTGGCAGTTTCCTAACGGACTGGGGAGAAGCTTAGACGATAATAGCAGGAATTTATTCTTTTCTTATTATTGAATAGTTTGATGCTTTGTGTGATTGTGTGTTTGGTAGTATATGTTTAATTATTAGGTTTACTTATAATTTTGGACAACATGGATACATGACCACACTTAGATCACGTTTTGTTTAATTTTTGTCAATTAATAATTGGGTATATAAATATAAGTATTGTGCAATTGCAAAATTTAAGTTTTTTTTTGAAAGGCGGTAAAATAATTTTATTGCACATAGGTCTTATGTTTTATACCCTTGTATTCTAGTTGACTTGAATTGAACATTTTTTTTATAACCCTCAGATAATAATGTTTTAAATACTAAGTGGGTGAGGGATTTTTTCACATAAATATCCCACGGTCTCCATCATTGATTTGTAGATGATATAGTTTATTCTTCGTGCGAGTTATAGTGCTCACCTCCATATCGGAAAGAATAGATTGTGAAATCATTGTACAAATTTCTTTGAAAGATAATTTAAATGATGTGATTTATTTTTCGTGTGGGTTTTAGTACCCACCTCCATATCGGAAAGAATAACTTACAGAATCATTGGATTAAATTAAATGATGGTATACACTTAGATATAAATAATAGCATACTCTCCAACTGAGTCTCTACTATTATTTATAGGACTGAATGAAGTCAGCTATTTGAATTTTATTTGACAATAAAGAATTGTCTAGATAGTATATGTTACTTGACAATAAAAGATTGTCTAGATAATAAAATTTAATAGGTTTGGACCTGTCTAAAAATAATGAATAATAGACGACCTCACTAACGAGGCATATTTTTCAAGGTTTAGGCTGCTGGCGAATACTTTTTAAAATGGTAGAGGGTACCATAGTTAAATATAGTGTTCAAAGTTATTATTGCCCATTATAATTTGTATTATTATTATTATGTGATTCTCAGGATTTAAAATGGCAAACTCTTTCAACCCACTTTCTATTATACTCAACCAAAACAAATTGACTGGACCTAATTATATTGACTGGAAAAGAAACTTGAATATTGTGCTTACTGCTGAAGAGTACAAGTTTGTGCTCACTGAGGTTTGTCCAGAAGAACCTGGTGAGGGGGCAACCGAAGAGGAAACCCAGGCTTACCGAAAGTGGAAAAAGGCTGATGAGATGGCGCGGTGTTACATTTTGGCTTCTATGTCAAATGTACTGCAACATCAGCATGAGTCTTTAGCCACTGCCTACGACATAATGCTGAACCTCAAAGATATGTTTGGGGATCAGGATCGTGCCGCAAGGCAGGTTGCGATGAAGGACCTCATGAACACAACAATGGCTGAAGGAACCCGAGTTAGGGATCATGTTTTGAAGATGATTGGTCTTCTGAATGAACTAGAGATCCTTGGAGCTGAAATCGATGGGGAAACTCAGGTCGATATCATTCTCCAGTCGTTGCTGGATTCATTTAAGGGATTCCGACTAAATTACAACATGAACAAGTTTAAATATTCGTTGTCGGAACTTCTTAAAGAACTCCAAGCAGCTGAGGGACTCATTGGTAAGTCAGCTAGTGCTTTGGTGGCTGAGAAAGCTTCTACTTCTAAGCCTAAAAGCAAGAAAAAGAAGAAGAAGAATAACGCACAAGCTGCAGTCCCACAAGGAGCAGCACGTGCAGCAGTCGCTGGACCTCAAGGAGGAGTGAAAAAGCCTGTAGGCAAGTGTTTTCACTATAAGCAGAAAGGGCACTAGAAGAAGGATTGTCCCCGTTTCCTAAACCGCCAGAACAATGGAGGTAAATTTCATTTATTAGTTGTTGAAACTTGTTTAGCGGTCCGATCTACCAGTACCTGGTGTGTAGATTCGGGAGCCACTAATCATGTCTGCAATACTTTGCAGGGGTTCCAGGAAACCAGGCAACTTAGGAATGGAGAAATTTATCTACACATGGGTAATGCTACGAAGGTGGCAGCAGTTGCAGTAGGAGATGTTTATCTTCAGTTTAGTCAGGATAGGATTTTAGTAATTAAGGATTGTCTATATGTACCTTCCATTAGAAGGAATTTAATTTCAGTTTCTAGATTGGTCGAGGACAAATATTTTGTTCATTTTAATGATAAATCAGTTATTATTAGAAAAAATAAACAGTTTATTTGTTCTGGTACATTGGTGAATGATCTTTATATAATAAATCCTGACTTGTCTACATTGCAACTATATGAATTGAATAACACTAATAATTTACCAATTAAGAGAAAGGAACCTTCAAAGATGAATCAAACATATCTTTGGCACTTACGCCTTGGTCATATTAATCTAAAAAGAATTCAAAGACTGGTCGAAAATGGGCCATTAGGTTCATTGGAAGTGGAGGCACTTCCAGTCTGTGAATCCTGTTTAGAAGGTAAAATGACTAAGAGACCATTCTCGGCAAAAGGCTATAGGGCTAAAGAACAGTTAGAACTGGTTCATTCTGATTTGTGTGGTCCCATAACTGTCCAGGCCAGAGGTGGCTTTGAGTATTTCATCACATTCACTGATGATTACTCAAGGTATGGATACATTTACTTAATGCGACGAAAGTCTGAAGCCTTTGAGAAATTCAAAGTATTCAAGGCAGAAACGGAGAAGCGTCTAGGAAAATGTATCAAAACACTACGATCAGATCGTGGTGGTGAATATCTCTTAGGAGAGTTTAGGGAATACTTGTCAGAAAATGGGATTACATCCCAGTTGTCTGCACCGGGTATGCCACAGCAGAATGGTGTAGCAGAAAGAAGGAATAGGACTCTTATGGAAATGGTAAGATCTATGATGAGTTATTCAGACCTACCTGATTCCTTTTGGGGATATGCTTTAGAAACAGCAGCATATATTCTTAACTTGGTGCCATCAAAGTCAATACCTACTACACCCATAGAATTGTGGAGTGGGCGTAAGCCTAGTCTACGGCATATTCGGATATGGGGTAGTCCAGCACACGTGCTGAAAGGTAATGCGGATAAATTGGAGTCAAGAACAGAAGTATGTTTCTTTGTTGGATATCCTAAAGGAACCAAGGGTGGCCTATTTTATAATCCTCGAGAACGAAAGGTTATTGTTAGCACTAATGCCAAATTCTTAGAAGAGGATTATATCATGGACCACAAGCCCAGAAGTAGTGTTGTTCTAGAGGAAATAAGAGGAGAAAAAGTAGGGCACAATTTGTATGTACCTTCAGTACAAGAGGAAGTACCACAAGAGATAGATATTATCCCTTTACCTCGTCGTAGTAGGAGAATTGTTGATGCTCGTGCACATCCTGAATGAACCACTAACACGCAGGTTCCAGAACCAGCACAGGTTCTTGAACCAACGCAGATTCCCGAACCAGCATAGCGTGTGGATAGTGAGTTGGGAAGTTCAGTACCTGCACAAGGTACACAAACACAAGTAGTGCTTCGTCGTAGTGGGAGGGTTGTACGTAAACCCGACCGTTTTATGTTCTTGGGAGAGTCTTATGACAAGGTCCCTGATGAACACGAAATGGATCCATTTAACTACAATGAAGCACTTCAAGATAAAGATGCAGAAAAATGGCAAACGGCTATGAAATCTGAAATGGAGTCCATGTACTCTAATAAAGTCTGGGATCTTGTAGAACCACCCGAAGGGATAAAACCCATCGGATGTAAGTGGGTATATAAGAGAAAGAGAGGAGCAGACGGGAAGGTGGAAACCTTTAAAGCAAGGCTTGTTGCAAAAGGGTTCACTCAAAAAGAAGGAATCGATTATGATGAAACTTTTTCACCGGTTGCCATGCTAAAGTCTATTCGGATTCTCTTATCCATTGCGGCTCATCTTGATTACGAGATTTGGCAAATGGATGTCAAGACAGCTTTCCTTAATGGAAGTCTTGATGAAAGTATCTATATGATGCAGCCAGATGGATTCATAGCAAAGGGCCAAGAGCATATGTTGTGCAAGCTTAAGAAGTCAATTTATGGGCTTAAGCAAGCGTCTAGATCTTGGAACATCCGTTTTGATCAGGCAATCAAGTCTTTTGGTTTTAATCAATGTCTGGATGAGTCTTGTGTGTACAAAAGGTGCAACGGAAACGCAGTGGTATTTCTGGTATTGTACGTAGATGATATCTTACTTATTGGGAACGATATGGGGTTATTATCTTCAGTGAGGGTATGGTTATCAAGTTAATTCGATATGAAGGACTTGGGAGAAGCTAGTCACATCCTTGGTATTAAGCTTATGCGAGATCGGAAAAATAGGATGTTGGGCTTGTCACAAGCTACTTATATTGATACAATTCTTTCCAGATTTAGTATGCAGGATTCCAAGAAAGGGTTTCTCCCTTTCAGGCATGGAATCACTCTATCCAAGGATCAGTGTCCTAAGACACTTGATGAGATAGAGAAAATGAAGGCAGTTCCTTATGCCTCGGCAGTAGGAAGCCTCATGTATGCTATGTTGTGTACTAGACCAGACATCTGCTTTGCTGTTGGCATGGTTAGCAGATATCAGTCTAATCCAGGGCAAGAACACTGGACTGCGGTAAAACATATACTCAAGTACTTTAAAAGGACTCGAGATCTTATGTTGGTTTACCAGGCAGATAGTCTAGTGCCCATTGGGTACACAGACTCGGATTTTCAGTTAGATAAGGATTCTAGAAAGTCAACTTCAGGATATGTGTTTACTCTAGGAGGTGGGGCCATTAGTTGGAGGAGTATTAACCAATCTTGTATTGCTGACTCCACCATGGAAGCTGAATATGTGGCTGCTTCAGAAGCGGCTAAAGAGGCAGTTTGGCTCAGGAACTTTCTTATGGATCTAGATGTGGTACCTACAGTGCATTCAGCTATTACACTTTACTATGATAATAGTGGAGCAGTTGCAAATTCGAAGGAGCCACGGACTCATAAGAAAGGAAAACACATAGAGCGCAAGTATCATCTAATCAGAGATATTGTGCAGAGAGGCGATGTCATAGTGACTAACATTGCATCAGGAGACAACCTAGCTGATCCTTTTACGAAGAGCTTACCGGCCAAGACTATTGATAGTCACGTTGAGGGAATGGGAGTGAGGTGCATAGCTGCATGGCTTTGAGTCTAAGTGGGAGATTGTTAGAGTGATATACTAAAAGCCATTATTTTATTATTATTGGTTTTGATATGTTATATAGACTCGATAGTGTTTGTTGTTTTGACTCATTTAAAGTGAGATTCATTTATGGATCAATAATCTTCGTGAATTGGATGGTGACACTATATGTATGATGAATATTAATTATTGACGGAATCCGCGTCCCGGTATAGGGATTGATGATAACCCCTTGAGAAGCTTATAAGTTTTGACCATGTCAAACCCTGCAGGTGGATTATGTTAATCTGACATATCAAATAAGTTAAGTGGTAGGCTCAAGGATTAAGAAGTCATTTAAATATAATTGTCAGTAATTTAATTTAAATGACGGTTATCTGTAATCTTAACGTGGGGAGAATAATAAGTATTTAATAATAAGGAGCTTCGAATATAATTTTGAGATAAGGACGGGAGTGCAATTATAATTCTTTAGTGGTGTGAATTATAATTTATGGAAGGAATCAATTCTTAATCGAATTAGGATTCCAGTTTTCCATAGTAAGCCCAAACACTTATTTCTCCTTAGGGTCCCTATCGTAGCCTTTTATATATGCCAACCTTGCCTCTTCTCTCGACACAATATAATTCTCACGAATTTAGGGTTTGTGCCGGAGAGAGTAGAGAAGGAGGTCTTGGTGATACCGCGGCCCACACTCGGTACAGGATTGCACGGCGAAAGGAATACGATAGAAGATCTTGAGGTTCTATCGAGCCCGTGTTCTCGATTCGTCTCCATCAATTCCTGTTCGTGCTGAGACGAGATCAAACCAGAGAGATCTCGAAGGTAAAATCCGATTCCGCACTAGGGTTTTACATAAAAAATTTTGTTTGGTCTATACGCAATATTAAACGATTCTGGAACTAAGTTTCCATCAATTTCAATCTCAGAACATGTTCTATGAGCTTGCTCAACCTTTTGAAGATACGCCTATATCTTCTTCTGGTGCAATTCTTTTATTATAATAACTCGGTGTTGTTGGTTGGTGGTTGTAAGTGTTCTAGTCTGGCTACAATATAGTTGGCAGACTATACATTATGAATATCGTCTCACATGTTTAAGTGAGGTGAATTGATGTGCTACAGATGTGTAGTTACTAATCCTTTATAGTAAGAGGGCTTTTGAGGATAAAAGTAAAATCTTGCGGACTAAATCCTAAAGCAAACAATATCTTATTGAGTTGGATTAAGAAAAAAAAATCCGAGAACTCTCTTCACTCATTCGTATTGTATTAGAGTTGATACCTCTATTTAGAGTGCCTTTGTTAGGTCTTCATCGTTTATTGTTGCTGACGCGGACAAGGTTACATGGGTTCAAATTAGCTCGTGGAGGCCCATTAGAATAAATTATAAGCTTTATTTTAAGTTATTTTAATTATAAGAATTATTTCCTTATTCAATTAGGAATGTTTTCCTTATTTAATTAGGATTTAGATTAGTAGTTTCCTTATTGTGTTTAGATTAGTATCTTTTCTTATTCTATTTGGATTAGAATTTTCCTTATTAGATTTGGATTAGTATTTTTTTTACACCCTATTTAAAGGGGGATCATTGTATTATTTTTAGATCTAAGACTTTATTCCTAATAATATTGAGTGATTTAATTCTCTTTGGTTCTTCACGAACTACTTGAACTTATCGGTTTGTCCGTGGCGTTCATCCGACTTATCAATCGGTATTCCGCATCCGGTTGTGGCGTCTTCGTTTTCCATCCTAATCTGATTGTAGAAGCGATCCAGGTTCTTAATTTGCTACGGTTTTCGTGTGTGTCTGTGTCAAGATTCGTACAACCAATTCATTGTGTTGGCGGGTTTTGAGCGATATCACCGTAGGTCGTATCAGTTGGTATCAGAGCAGGTTCTACTATCAGGTTTTATCTATCCATTACTTAGTAAATTATTTGATTCTTGTTTTCTGTTCTTCGTATTGTTTTATTCTTCGTTCTGCCTATTTAATTATGGTGACTGCTTTGTGATCTTCGTTCAAAAAAAAAATCAAAAATTCTAATTATTCCGCATACGTTCTTGCTTAGTTCTTGTCGAATTTGTTCTTGATTGTTAAAAAGTACACTCGAATTGCACCTATTACGAATCTGCTTCATCTGTGATCTAAAGTTGAAATTCCTTTAATTTGTTCTTTTTGCGAAGCTGTCCATCATAGTCTTTTTTTTTGCTATCGCGAATCAGTTTCTATTGATTCTACCTAGGGTAGGATTTCGACATAGTTAGGGTTAGCTTTCGATTGTAATACCACCCTTACTACCTTGCGTTTTACTGAGATACGAGATTGTTAGGGCCATCAAAATTGCGACTTCTGCATATAAACCCTAACTGCGATTGATTGTTTCATTAATCATATAAACCCTAGCTGTTGCGAATCTGTTGGCTGTTCATATAAGCTTCGTTTGGTGTTTAAAATTCGATTTTGTTGAGTTTCGAATATTGTTAATTATTTTAGTTGAAATTTTGAATTTTGGAAATTTCGACTACACCAGATTAAAGTAGAAGTCGAGAGACCCAGAATAAAAAAAAAGAGTACAAAATTTTACGAAATTCGCAATTATTTCTTTTTGGATTTGGGTTCTATAGGGTTCAAGGATTCCAAAAATCACGTTTCCACGAGACTGAATTTTTGCACCTATTTCGCGTTCTTTGCCCTTATTGTGTCCGTAATCGTTGGGATTCTAGTTTCTTATTGATTCGTTGTTTGAACTGTCCATTCACAGTCCGATATTCAATTGAGTAGTTCAATAAGAACCTATAGAGCATTAATTTGAATGGAAAGAGGCGTAAGCTGTGAGACCATTAGAGGGTAAAAGCCAATAATTGTGGAGTGATACACGAGTGAACTGAGTGAATCATTCTTCGAGTGAAACACGTGAGGGAGTGCTTGTGAGGTCCTTAATTCTATTTTGCAGGTTATATAAATAATGTCGAAAAGCCAAGAAGTTACCTCGAAAGAGGAGGAGGGTCATCAACCAGTCATCCCGAACTTGCAAGTACAAGCTTTGTTAGGGGAGATGGAGGCAAGACTATTGTGCAAGGCCCAATTACAAGGTCGCGGGCTAAGAAGTTTAAGGCAGAACTTAATGGATTAATTCAAGTTATTTGGGCTCAAGAAGAAGGCACAACCAAGCCCATTGGAAGGGAAAAACGTGGAGCACCAAATGGAGGTTGGGTTATACTTATTCAAGCCCAATTGGAGTGAGAAGACCATGTCTATGCGGCCCAAGAAGTGGAGTCAAGCCAGCCCACTCGTTTTTATTTATTATTTATTTATTATTGTTATTTCTTTTTAAAGACTAGTTCTTGTTTGATTAGGATTTGTTTTGAGGACTCCTTGTTTGATTGGTTTCTTGTGGCCTAAGTTTTTCTCTCCCTATTTAAAGGGGGGGTTCATTGTTTTATTATTATCTAAGACTTTATTCATAATAATATTGAGTGATTTAATCCTCTTTGGTTCTTCGCGAACTACTTGAACTTATCGGTTTGTCCGTGGCGTTCACCCGACTTATCAATCGGTATTCCGCATCCGGTTGTGGCGTCTTCATTTTCCACCCTAATCTGATTGTAGAAACGATCCGGGTTCTTAATTTGCTACGGTTTTCGTGTGTGTCTGTGTCAAGGTTCGCACAACCAATTCATTGTGTGGGCGGGTTTTGAGCGATATCACCGTAGCTCGTATCATCAAATTATTAAAAGTTGAGTTTGTTTGGAATACCTTAAAATAAGAAAATATGTTTTTTTTAATATTATTTTATGTTGTTGTGTTAAAATTATTATTTAGTTGAACAGTGACTAATCAAACTAGTAGCATGAACTATATGAGATGCTTCAAATTAATTTTCAGGTTTTTATTGTGATATAATTTGTCACGAATGATAATAAAATGACTAAATTGAAAATGTTATTAAAAGTGTTGAGTTGTATGGAATTTGTAAAGCCAATATATAGAGATGAAAATTCAAAGTCAAATTATATTTTGAAAGTGTTATTTCCTATAAACTTATTTTATTAATTAACTATAAAATTAAAATGACGAAAACACACATAAACACTTATCCTAATCCAGAATTGGGTTATCCTAAGTCAATTTGGCAAATAAAATCTTTAAGGAATCTTAAATTTTAATTAAAATAATAAAAAGAGAACATGTCACCTTAACCTGCAATAATATGTTAAAGGATTTGCCACCTCATCAATTTGCATTAATTATATTCAGTTCCTATTGATGGGTAGCGAGAAAAGGTAATAATTGAAAATTCAACCACATATATAATAGAAAATAAAAATTTTGAGTGATACAGAATATAAAAATCATGTGCAAGAGCAATTAGTTGAACAAAAAAAGTTATGTGGGTGTTCTTAAAGGGCGATCCTATACTTGAGCTTGGACTCAGAGAACTCTAACCCAGGAAAAAGGTTATATAGATATACTCTTTTTGATTCTGTATATATGCAAAAAACAAAAACCTAAAAAGAGTACTACAACTTACATTTTAACCTACTATGCTTTTCTTTCTCGGAAATTCTATTTACGCTACTTTTTTTAACTTTAAACCACCACAAAAATACAATAATTCTTGTAGCACCATTCATTTCCTTCCTAATCTCCTTCGTTTACGAACAGGTGTCAGGTGGATCTAAATCACAAAAATGTGCATTATGGTAACAAGCAAATTCAATTCTAAAATAATTTAAAATCAATAATGTTAATAACCATTTTTTCCCACATCAAATAGAGTTAAATTCATTATTTTGTTTATTAACAATATGAAAATTGTTGACTTAAAAATCACTAATCTTGTTTTGATAATAATAATAAAATTGATAATATGTAATTTAACTTGTGAAATGTTTTTCAAGTATAACCATAATCAAAATCTTTATCTTACATAGTACAAAACCAACTAAACCAATGGTAAATTCAACCTCTAAAAATGTATTCCAAAATGCATTAGTCTGCTTCACTCACAACAACATGATCATAGCATTTTTAAAATGCCATATCAATGAGGATCAAAAGCTCAAAGCAAGTGAGGAACCAAAGAAGTTTTCTAAGCCTCGAACACTTGTTTATTTTCAAATTGAGTGAGCATCTTAGAAAATGTAAAGTTTCTTGTTTTGATGATTATATATAGCTCAAATACATCATACATCATTATTTGATTGATTGAAAACAAGTTTGAAACAAAATTGCTTTGAAAACATCATTCTTACAAAAATCGATTACAAAATAAATTCATATTAAATTCAAATGAGCTTATTTTGAGTTTTCCCAAAAATGGGTGTCTTAGGAACATATTCTTAAGGTCCCTAAAGTATTAGAATTGATTTTGGAGCTAAAATACAAAAGTCCAAAATTTGGAATTTTAGCATATTAGGACAGTGCTGATCAGTCAACTGGTGAGCTGAGCCTTAGTAGAATGATGGCTCATAAACTAACCATTGGAGATTTAGTAAATGTCTACTTTTGACCCATAACTTTTGATAACTGCTCCCAACGGCTATAAACTTTTTCTAGCCATAAATATGAGGTCTTTGACACAATTTCAATAACTAGAATCATCCTACAATCTTATTTTCCATATATCTACATTATAAGTTTTCAAGCTTATGCATTGATCATGTTTTTAATTCTTGAACTATATATTTTGATTAATCTTGATAATTCTAGTATGAGCATTATTTGTAATCTTCAAATACATTTGAGAGTTATTGTATATTGGTGTTTATCACCAAAACAATTTATTATTCAAATTGTGAGATGTTTTTCTCATAATATAGCAAGAGTGTTTCTTGTGTTGAGAAGAAACACACTTGTAGAGTATTCTAAGAAGAATGACACTTGTAGAGTGTAGTGAGAAAGATTATACTTGTAAATGTTTCATTTTCACTCGGAGGAAAATCGGTTTTAGTGGAATTTCTCAGGAACGCCTACTCAGCCGTGGACGTATGGTCTAAATAACTGAACTGCTTAAACAAAACATCATGGGCTCATTTGGTTCAATCTCTTTAAACTCAAGCTCTCTATTCTCTTGTTCTTATTTATTGATTGCTTGTGTGATTGATTTATATACTTACTTCCTTGATTTACATTGTATTAAAGTTTTATTATTTAAACTTTATTTAAAACTAATTTTAAATACAATTAAGTTTCAAAAACCATTTTCACCCCCCCCCCCACCCCCCGCGCAAACATTTTAACATTTTTTCGATCTTCAAAAATTATCAGTAGCGCTTAATTATATGAATCCTTGAAACAAAGTTAGTGAACCCTTATAATTGGTTTTTGTACATGTGAATTACTACCATCAAACAATCCTACAACATTACCAAAAAAACTAATAAAGGTATTCTCGTCTTTTTAAACAACTAGTACAGCAACATAATTTTTGAAATATATATTTCTGGTAGCTAGGGCAAAAGAGGGTGTTCCACTAATTTGCAATATCTTATATTCCTCACTAGTAATAAAGATATGTTTTAGGGATTAAATCCTAGTTTTCTAGATAAAACTTTTATGAGATTTTTTCGTAATCCAACCTACTCCGTCAAAAATTTATAAATCCATCCATGATCAAATCTCCTCCCCTCATTTGAAAAGGAAAAAAAATAAGAAACTTAAAAGCAATCCGCCCTTATCAGTTTTGAAGGTTGTGTCCCCTTCGTGAATTTAGGAGTGCATTGTTACTAATCTTCAAAATTCTATGTTTCGATGAAAATGGAATTAAAAATTATGCTTGAGTCCAATATAAATTACACAAGGAACGCTAAATTTACACTTAGTATAAAATAAAATAAAAATTATATTCGTTAATAATTTTTCTTAACTTTGCAATTCATCAATCCAACTGTTAAATTTTATAATTATTATGTATCAAAGATACATGTAAAAAATTAAATTAATCAAATAAATAGAAATCCCTCATCATAATCGCATTATATATTAAATTATGAGTTTTATAAAAGTTAAATAAAACTAAGCATAGTGATTGAATGATTGTTTGTATCTAATTGAGTTAAAACTTTGCATGCTTGATAAATACAATAAAAATTGCTTATCTAATAAGAGAACTAATGGATTATGAATTTGAGAAAAAGTTGTAGACGGGTGTCAAACTTCTTAGTTTTACACGCAAACATTCTCCTATTATTTTATATATGATTTCTTTTAAGTATACGTTTAAATTGTAGATATTACATTACTCTAGATAAATTAAGTAAGAAACAGTTGAAACTACAGGAAGTTGGGGAGGGGTTAAGAAGAGGTTTGTGGGGGTACTTAAACACCACACGATGCATTTATACGCTTTATATACAAGCACGCACAACTTTAAACATAAAATATTGTTGATTCAATGACTAATATTTGTATTAATAACATAGAGGTTGCTAGTTCGCTTGCTACAATAACCAACAAATAGTTGATTACCTTATCCGTTAGGATCGAATGTGAGAGTTTCATATTACAACTATAATTGAACCTTCCATAATAATAATATTATACGAACAATAAAATCAAGCATAATAATTACACTCCACGTAATACTCTAACACTCAAAAAATACGAACCCTTATAAAAATACCACTGTAATTGTCATACTGTCTGTACGCATCATTTCGATATATATATAGAATACTTAAGTGCAATACATTTAGTTTTTTCATAAAATTAAACTTAAATTACTTTTAATGGGAGAACTAATGGATTATGTGTTGGTTTTTGGGCCTGTTGGTTTAGCCCAACAGGGACACCCATAGTTTGCCTTAGGGTTTCAAAGCCCTTTAAGCCTAATGATATATATATTTAGGTCTTTAGACCTAAATAATAACACACAATACACAACATAATTAGAGGCGGCCGTCATCTCTTGTCAAGCACATTCTAGGGTTCCTTGTAAAGAGTACTTGAAGCTCTGGGTACAGAGGTAGTCGTTCGTGTAACGCTACACAACACGAGTATCGTAAGGCCAATCACACAAGATCCAAATTAATCCACTGTGTATACATGTATGGGATACTTGTATTATTTTTTCCAAAATTGGTATCATAGCTTTAGTGTAACACCCGGTTTAATCATCTCTTGCAAATCACGGCCTAAGTCGCATATAAGGCAAAATCGTGCTCCGGATGGCCAAATTGGGTTCTGTAAGGGTTGACATGGTTTGGAAACGTCCAACAAGTCATATTAATATATTTAAATGTGTTATAATGACCATAAGTTGTTTCGGGTGGCTCGGACGGAAATCGGCTCGAAAATCACAAGTTTGGAACCTACGCGATTAAAGATTTTTACCCGACTTTGGAAGACCATAACGTCTTCATCCAAACTCCAAATGATTCGCCGTTTTCGTCCACGTCTTCATCTTAATTCCCTCTACAACTTTCATGTTTTGGCAGAGACCCAATTCCCACTCCTTGATGCCCAAAAGTGGGTGAGAAGTCGAGTTGTTGACCAAAAACTGAAGGAGGTAGAAATTGCACGATGTAGTCGACTACATGAACAGTAGGGAGTCGACTACAAGGTACTGCCCAGGTTATTTATATATTCCTTCTTCTCCTTTCATCCTCATTTTCACCCAACCATTGGAGAGCTCTTAGAGAGAGATTGAGGGGCTATCCTTGGGGATATTGTGAGAATACTCTATGCTTATTATCCCCCACCAAATCATCAACATCGTCATCATCTCCATCATCATCTTCATCCTCTCCCTCCTTTGGTTCACCATTTCTAGGGTTTTAGAAGCTCAAATTGGGGGTTTTCGTGCTCGTGCTTCTCTGGCTCAATTCATCGGCGATTCTTCGACGGATTAACCCTCCTAAGGTGGGAACAATAGTATTTAAACTCCTTTTCAACTTATTATAACAAATTCACACCAAATCAATCCAAACCTAGGGTTTTTACTCAAAGTTGCATGTTCATGGGGGTTTGGGCTAATTTCTCCTGATTCTTTGTTTGATTTGAACTTAATATATATATAAATGAAGGATTATACAATAAACCCCAATTTATATATTGTTTTTGGTAAGAATTGTATAACACCCCTATATACGTATATGTTTATGAACCATAAGCTATGATACGCATACATACGACGCAATAAATGGTTTTAAAAGTATACTTTGGCCATGATTACACATATATGTGTAGAAACCCCGATCCGTGACCCCCGCAAGAACCCTAACGACCTTCGAAAGTACTGTTTTTGAGTTCGGAACTCACCCGAACACCCGGAACTGCCCCAAAAAGGTTTGTTGGCCAAACAAACATGTTTTAAAGTGAAATGTCGCCGACAGTCCAGTATGTAGCGCGACAATCCCCTTTCCAGGGACATGTCGCGCGACAATCACCCCACCACTCCACTTTCTGACTCAGCAGTGAGTCAGAATCATCATTAAAGTGAATGTCGCGAGACAATCAAGATTGTCGCGCGACATACTGCCAAATGTCGCGTGACATACACCCTTTCCAGGGACATGTCGCGCGACATACTGCCGAATGTTGCGCGACATATGCCCTTTCGTCACTATAAATAGGCCAGCACCCCTATGGGTTCTAGACAGCAACATCAGAGCAAAATCAGAGCTGAAAACAGCAAGAAAAATCGCCAAAACAGTGTAGAAATCAGCAACAAGCATTCTCGATTATCGTCTTATTTCTGAAGAGATCAAATCTATTCTCGACACTCGTCGTGTCCGGTCTCGGGAATCGAACTCTCGGAAATATCTGAAGATTTGAAGATTATTATCGCCGGAGATATCTCTGCCGTATTATATTTTCTTTCTTTATATTATTCTCGTCAGGAAGGTAAATAAAGTCACTTCTAGTAAGCGGAGTGGCAACAGGGTTGTGTTAGATTCCTAACGCGCCCGAAAATCAGGTTTATCTGTGTACTTGTTTTATTTCTGTTGTTTTGTCCACGTTTTATTTGAATAAACTTATTGCCAAGTTATAAATAGTCTACCGTCTTCAAAACAAAAGACCCTGATAAAACCATTTGCAAAACTAGAAGAGTAAGTACGTTATCGTCCGGATAAAATTCTGTTTTCAAAACCCGGACTGATAAGACTTATCTAGGAATTAAAATCAACATATCCTGTCTTCTCTATAGACTGTGACGTGTCTGATAACTCTCCTCAAAGAATTCTAGTTCCATATTAAATTAGTCCCGATACAAGATCCTAACTTTTACAAAAGTAATTACAACACGAGAAAACCGTCATTATCTGAGGAAATAATGCGGGATACTTTTTCAAAATAAAAGGTTTTGTCATTTGTATTTACATCTTTCAATAATAAAAACATCGGATCTCGGAACACAAAGGTTTTTATCCCTTTCCCGCTTTCCCTAAAAATTAGGGTTTTTATTCGAAAAGTAGTAGACTATCAGTAAAAGCATCCAAGTTTTTCAACATAGAATAAACATATAAGTCCATTAGAGACCGAAAGGGCGGAATGGGTGCTTAACACCTTCTCAAACCGTAATATAGTTCCCGAACCCTATAGAATCCTGGTTTCGCAAACAAATGTGTAAAGAAAGGCTTATATGTAGCCTTTCCTTACATAACCCTTTTTGTCCGTTTTCTCGTAAAACGTACTGGCGACTCTGAACGAACCCTCTTGAACCTAGAAACAGGATAGAGGGACACCCGATATGAATTATCAACACAAACTCCAAGCAAATGGAACGACGGGATCCTTTTCGACGTTTCAGACGCCCAACGAACGGGGACGAGACCCGGGGGTCGCATTTGCGGATTCTCACAATATGGGGTATTGTTGTTGTACTTGGGCTACTGGCTTATACTTTATGTATTTTATTACTTATTTGGCCAGTCCGTAACTGTGCTGGGCATGATTATAAACCCTTTATGCATAAACAAAGTGTTATGGCCCTAAGGGGAGGTCTATTTAGAATTTATATATTATGAAAATTATATTATATTTCTCTTTGGTGCCACGGTGATTGAAAGCTTATAGTGCCTCCCAAATCCATGGTATTTTAACTGAGCGAATAGTTGACGGACCTGGCAGGCCTACTCCAAGTACAATAACAATACCACTGCGTGTTCTATGACGAGCACAAGTATACATAACTATGATAGATATATATATATATATATCTACGAGTTATATCAACGCATATGGAATGTACGTATATACATATATACATCTGTTGGATTCTATGTTCCTATGCTTTTATGGATTTGATGAGTTGATTATATTTAGATGTTGTTTGGTATTTATATCGGATGGCCACACCGTTCGTACTAGATAGATGGTGATTACCGGTAGCGTATAGCCTTGGTGGCTACGTGAGTATTATTGTAGCGTGCGCCTTTATGGCGGCGTGAGGTTGCGTATGCCTGTGTGGCTGCGTGAGGTAGCGTATGCCTGTGTGGCCACGTGAGGTAGCGTCTAGGTGGACCTGGTAGGTGGTCCCTGCCTTGGGCAGAAGAAACCAAGTTGTCGGCTATCTCTGTGCACAGTAGATTTATGAAAACCCTAGACGTGAGTATGATATGTGATTGATGTGATAGATCTAGTCGCGGTATTGTGGAAAATACAGTATGATGACGTATATATACATATATTGCCTTTCTTATAATTTTGGGTTGGGAGCATTAGACATACATTTCACGAAAGATTTTTAATACATTGGCTGCTTCTTAAATGTATTATATACGGACATGTATTTACATTTGTATATACATATTTCTACCCAGAGGAGATTTATTACACAGAGGCAGCATATAAACCAACCTTACTTTCATTATATTGCATTGCATGGCATGCATGGTTTCTAATCTATTTTCTTATACAACCCTTATAGTTCCCACTAAGCCCATTTGGCTCACTCCCATTTTCCAAACCAGGTTTTGCAGGTATTCCCGGGGATGGTATGCTTATGGAGTCTAGATAGCTCTGACGGACTTTGATCACCTTAGTCGTTAGGAAACGACTTATGTACTAGTTGATTAGTTAGTATATGATTATGTATTATAGTGTTGTATTTTGATATAAAGTTTATTGAGATTGGGACCTTATTGGAGGCTTTGTATAAATGACTTTTCTTAAATGTGGAGTATCTATTGAAAATGATTATATGTATATTTTAACAGGTTTTGGTATTGCTTGATAAATAAACTCCACAAGCCAAAATTTTCTAAAATTACCGCTTTGTATGGAATTCTCTTTTTATATAAGTTCTAAGTTTTATTATTTCATACCCGTCGTCGCGTACGACTCCGTGGCTAACCGGGTCCCGGAGGTATAATCCTCTAAACGGGATTTCGGGGCGTCACATTTAGGATTGGTCATCATAAACAATCACGCATGTGCAATCTCTTGTATATATGTATGTATGATTTTCGTATGTAATGATCTGTTGTGTTACTATATATATATACACTCTTAGGAGAGTTTTTTTGTTTTTTTTTTTTTTGATTAATTTTAAAAAAAATTCTTCTTTTTGAAGAAAAACAGTTTTTTGATTGGATTTAAAAAAAAAACAGTTTTTTTGGGTTATTGTGGTACCATGCATTTTTTTTTGATATAATTCACTGTTATATATCATTATATTGCATGTTGTTTACCTATATTATGTATAGTGAGAGTGTAGTGTTAGCTTAAAGCTTCTATGCAATTTTTCACGTAATTTAAATTTTAATTTAATAATATCACATGATAGGGGAGATGATATTGAGCGTAGCGATCTTTCGATCTCTGGTCATGTGTGAACTATTAAATTTTATTTAAGATTTTTGCTGCAAAATATTATGTGTGCTGTGTTGATAATAATACCCTTATTAAATATCCTTATTTTTGTGCATAATTAAATGGCTTCTAAGAGCATTGTTGCTGAATTGAACAAAAGAGAGAAATTTGATAGTGACAATTATGATATTTGGCACTGTAAGATCCCATATCTCCTTGACGAGCAAAAGGTTTTGGAAACCTCTACTCAGTCTTTGACTCCACCATCAGAGGATGACAATGGTGCCCAACATTGGCTCGATCAAGAGGCCTGCACTCAGTGGGTCAAGAAGGATCGTTGTGCGCACTTTGTTATGCTTAACAGCATACACAATGACTTTGAAGTTTGACAAATGGGGGATGCCCTAAAAGCTAAGTATGGTTCCACTTCAGCTACTAGATTGCGCGCGTTGACTTTGAAGTTTGACAAATGTGCTCTAACACCCCGATGAAGCAGCATCTTAGACAGATGTCAACTATGATTCGCGAGCTCAAGGCAGCTGGGAACAACTTGAGCGATGAGCAATAGGTTCAAGTTGGAATACGTTCCTTACCTCATTTGTGGGAACATATGAGAGTAAATATGACACACAATAAGAATATCAAATTTTTTGATGATCTAGCGCGCCATTTGGAGTTAGAAGCTGAGCGCTTAGAAGCTGCTAAAGCCAATAACTCATCTTATATGGTTCATTCTGGTTCGCGCAAGACATCTGGGTCTAAGCGCAAGAACTAGAATAATGGGAAGAAGAACAATAATGAGCCTGCGCCTAAGAAGGCAAACTCTTACAAACGCAAGCGGGGCAAGCATGGTGGCAATAAGGGCAATGCTAGCAAAGCAGGCTTCAACTATAGTAAGAGAGTTCACTTCGCTACTGACTGCACTAAGCCGAAGAGGGTACTCCTAAATTATAATTCTTCTCTTGTTTATGTAACAAGCCATGTTATGTTAGCACATCCTTCTTATGATTGGATTGTGGATTCTAGAGCAGCCGAACATGTCATGAGGGATTGAGTTGGATATGTGGAGTACCGCCGAATACTAGTAGGAAGCAAAGTACTTTATATGGGCAACGGAGAAGCAGTTCAAGTTTTAGGTATTGGTATCTACAAGCTAAGCATGTGTGGTGGACGCGACCTATTGATCTATGATGTATTGTTTGCTCCTAATATTCGACAAAACCTTTTATCAGTTTTTTCTTTGCTTAGGTTAGGATTTCGATTAGTTTTCGAGAACAATAATGTTCGCATTTTTAATTAAACAATTTTTTATGGTAGTGGTTTTATTTCGGATGAATTATTTATTTTGGATATTAATTATTCCGGTAATAATAATTCTATTTCTTTCTTGACTACTGCTGATAATTCTGCAATTTGGCATGCTAGACTTGGTTATATTGGCTAGGACAGAATGAATCGATTAGCTACAGAGGGATTATTAGGTCAACTCGCTACAGTTAGTTTGCCCAATTGTGAGCATTACTTAGTAGGAAAGTCATCTAGAAAACCGTTTGGAAAAGCCACTAGAGCATATTTTTCTTTGCAATTAGTACATTCAAGCATCTATGGCCCACTTAGTGTGAGGACAAGGCATGATGCTAGCTATTTCATCACATTTATAGATGACTACACACGTTACAATTTTGCACATTTGATCTCGCATAAGTCTGAAGCATTGGATTGCTTTAAACATTTTATCTTGTTGGTTGAGAAACAAAGTGGGAGGACCATTAAAGCTCTCCGTACTGATTGCGGATATGAGTATTTATCTGAGCTATTTAAATAGCTATGTGATGAAAAGGGTATTCAAAGGCAGTTAACTACTCCATATACTCCGCAACAAAATGGTATATCGAAGAGAAAGAATATAACCCTTTAGGATATGCTTAGATCGATGATGGCACAAGCTAACCTCCCAATATCTTTTTAGGGGGATACTATCTTAGCTACTGCCTACTGTGAACACCCCAATCCACGACTCTCGTGCGAATACTGATTTTCTTTAAGCATCCTGCATTTAATCATGAATCATCATACATGTAGAAAGACTGATAGGAAAGACTCCAATTTTGGACGCGTTGGGAGTCTAAGATAACCCTTGTTGCCTCTTCGCTTACTAGGACGGGGATCGACCTGCCCGGTCAGGTCGCGGGGTGCGGGGCAGCGCCCCGTTAGAAAATTTGGTTTTTTCCGAGCGCTCCTGCACATTTTTATGAGCCAGCCGCACCCCCCTGTCGCACGACCAACCGTACGGTTGGCACCTCCTAGCCGCACCCCCCTGTCGCACGCCCAACCGTACGGCTACCTGCCAACCGTACGGTTGGCACCTTCTAACCGCACCCCCTAGCCGCACGCCCAACCGTACGGCTACCTGCCAGCCGTACGGCTGGCACACCCCTGTCGCACGCCCCAGCCGCACCCCATGCGGCTACCCCTGCGGTTGGCCTCTTTTGGAGTGTTTTTGGCGCAAATGTTGCTATAAATAGGACCCTTGGGATCCCATTTTAAGGGCATCAACATTGAATAGTATTTTGGGTAAGAAGGAGCTTTGTCAAAGTCTCTAGAAAGTCATTTTTTGAGAAATTCTGAGAGAAGGCTAGTGAGAGAAAGCTCTAGAGAGAGAAAGCTTTAGAGAAAGAAGGAAGTCAAGGCAAAGTCCTCCTATCTTCTGCAAGCGCAGCAGGTATAACTTTCTACCAAATCCTTAATTTCAGTACTACATTTAATTTCGTTTTTAATATAAAAAATTAGATAACTTGCAAAGAAGTTTACTGCTTTCAAAACAAATCCTTTCTAAGTTTTACAAGAAATCTAAAACCTGTTTTGACACGTTTTCAAAACAAACAAAAATACAAAAACAGTTTCCAAAAGAAAGGAACTACGAGACTCTGATTTCATTCTACGAATGAATACGTAGGCGCTCGCAAAGCTCGAGTCTGATTTCAAAATATTGTTTTAAACTAAATTTATCCGGAAAGGACTATTCTAAAAAACCATTCGAACTACTTGCAAGATATCTAAAATAGGAATTAAATACATGATCCATTAAGAGACCGAAAGGGCGAATTGGGTGCCTAACACCTTCCCAATTCGTAATGTAGTTCCCGAACCCTAGCAAAGTCAATTTTCAAAATAAATCTCTGGTTTCAAACGTATGAAAGATAGTTCGTTTTCGAATTATCCTTCGTACGACCTTTTGTTTGTTTTCTCGTAAAACAAACTGGCGGCTCTACCAAACACGTTTTCAAATAAAACCGAGAAAGGACTACTCTTTTCTCCTTCTCGGGGGTATGGGTCCGGATCCTCACACCTACATCCTCAACCGTGTGCCTTCTAAATTTTTTTCATCAATGCCTTATGAGCTTTGGATGGCCAGAAAGCCTAATTTAAGCCATTTACGTCCATGGGGCTTGGCGGGATATGTTCACACTAGTTCTCATTCACATGGAAAACTACGCCCAAGGGCGCATAAGTGCATATTCATTAGATATTCTGAGGAATCTAAAAGATATGTGATGCTTGGTGAACAAGAAGGTGAAACTATTTCTGAGATTGAGTCACGAGATGTGGATTTCCTTGAGAAAGAATTTCCCAAGAGAGGGGATATGGACATAAACATTAAGTTATTTGAAATGGTCGAATCGAACGAAGGCGTTTTAAATCCGAATGAGGATGTTGAGAACGACTCGCTTCCTAGTGGGAGTGTCCCATGTCATTATTTCGAGATTGAGGGGGCAGCTTTCATGTATACTTCATAAGATGTAGATGAGCCTAGAAATTATCAGGAGGCTATCACATTCCCTATCTCGGCTGAATGAAAAGTTGCAATGATTGATGAGATGGAGTCTATGAGGAAGAACAATGTCTGGGACTCGATAGATCTTATGCCAAGGCAAAAGACTATTGAAAACAAATGGGTTCTAAAAGTCAAACGCAAGGTAGATGGTTCCATTGATAAGTATAAAGTTCACCTTGTGGCGAAAGGCTACACCCAAAAGGAATGCATTGACTATGAGGAAACCTTCTCATTGGTAGTGAGGTTTGCCTCAATCCTCTTCATTTTAGCTATTGTCGCTTATATGGATTAGAAATTTTTCAGATGGACGTTAAAACTGCAGTTCTCAATAGAGAACTAGATGAGGAAATCTATATGGATCAACATGTTGGTTTTATAGCTAGCGGGAAAGAGTGCAAAGTTTGCAAGCTTAAACGATCCATTTCTGGGTTGAAACAGTCATCTAGACAATCGTACTTGAGATTTCATCGAGCCATTTCTTTAAATAGGTTTACGATGATCGAGGAGGACCACTATGTGTACATTAAACGTTATGAGAATAGTTTCTTGATCCTCTCTTTGTATGTAGTTGACATAATATTAGTTGGAAACAACAAGGAGATGGTTGTTACCACACAAATGTGGTTGTCTTCAATTTTTGAAATGAAAGACATGGGAGAGGCAAGCTATGTGCTCGAAGTTAAGATCTTAAGAGATCAATCAAAGAAATTTCTTGGTTTGTCTCAAGAGACATACATAAGAAATGTACTTGAGCGTTTTTAGATGCAAGCTTGTAAACCCATTGATACTCCTATTTAGAAGGGTTAATACCTTAAGTCTGGATATGTGTCCTAAGTCTCCTGATGAGAAGCAGAAGATGGCTCGTGTTATGTATGCTAAGGCTATTACTAGCCTGATGTATGCAATGATGTGTACGAGACCCGACATTTTTTATGCAGTTGGTCTTCTCAGTAGGTTCCAAGGGAACCCAACCATTTTCTTCGTGACATGGTTGCACAAAAGGAGGTGGTCCTTAAGCATATCTCTACTAGTCGCATGGTTGTAGACCCCTTAACTAAGCCTATAGTTATATATGTTTACTAGGCTTATGTTAGGAGTCTAGGGCTACGTAGGTTGTGATTGTTTGCTTCCTGACCATAGAGGATATTTAATGTTGTTGATATTATTATTAATAATTTTTTGGAATTTATTGCTCTTATGTTATTATTTTTAATATAACTGCTAGCACACACTTTATCCATGGTGAGTTTGTCAATAGGTATAAATCGACTCACTCACAGAGTGATCGCCTTTGGCGCCCGGAAGGCGAGCAAAGATGAGACACATCAAGCTAATAGCGCTTGATAGCAAGCTGAACAGACATTGATTGAAGTGTCGACTTGGAAAGGGCCAAGATAGAGTCCTTCGAAGACTGATTAACCTGTGAATAGCTGGATGCGAAACTTTAACTAGGCATTGAGACGAGCGAGCAAGTAGATTTTTTTGGTTAGGCACTTGACATCGACTGAACTAAGATCTGTACGGTGTTTGATAGTGACATACGCTATTTATTGAAAGAGAACTCCACCGTAACATGTAAGTCATACTGCATGTGCTTGAAGACCTATATAAGGAAGTGAAAGAATGATCCCTGCTTCTTAACTGTGAGTCTTTATGGATTCATACAATATGTATGATCCTCTACTATTTTTGCCCTGTGTGACTTTTGATTGTATCATGAAGAGGAAGTTCAGTGTATGCTACTTTGATGTGTGTATCCTATGGCTAAGACTGATGCGGCCTAAAGGGACATCGTTGGGAAAGCAATTGAATATAATCTATGTGATATGAGGGCGAAAGGATGACTGTTTGGTAACACGTTCAGGTTTTATGATCACTGGTACCAAATTATGTCGCTTTCTGAGAGTAGCGACGTAGTTGTGAGAATAAAACGGAAGAGGTTTAAGCATTGATCCGAGATGTGCCTCCGAGGGATTGGGGATGCTTAATCTGAATATGGCTAAATAGGCCATGGGCAGAACGAGACGCTATGGGAATGTTCTATGCTGGTTCTTTGAGAATTTGGCATAGTACTCCAAAATTTCCTTTTCAGGTGGCTCGCAGTCGCACAGCTCATTTACTAAGTATGAACGGGGAATCTAGAATGGTGCGAAGGAGAATGCAATTATTTGCCCACTATTTGCGAGTAGGAGATGTTGGTTTTTGGGCCTGTTGGTTTAGCTTAATAGGGACACCCATAGTGGGCCTTAGGGTTTCAAAGCCCTTTAAGCCTAATGATATATATTTAGGTCTTTAGACCTAAATAATAACACACAATACACAACATAATTAGAGGCGGCCGTCATCTCTTCCCAAGCACATTCTAGGGTTCCTTGTAGAGAGTACTTGAAGCTGTGGGCACAGTGGTAGTCGTTCGTGTAATGCTACACAACGCGAGTATCGTAAGGCCAATCGCACAAGATCCAAATGAATCCGCTACGTATACAGGTATGGGATACTTATATTACTTTTTCCAACATTATGAATTTGAGAAAAAGATGTAAATGGGTGTAAAGCCTCTTAGTTTTACTCGGGAACTGTAGACACCCCGATCCGTGATCCCCGCAAGAACCCTAACGACCTTCGAAAGTACTTGTTTTTTAGTTCGAAATTCACCCGAACACCCGGAACAGCCCCAAAAGAGTTTGTTGGCCAAACAAACGCGTTTTAAATTGAAATGTCGCGCGACAGTCACGTATGTCGCTCGACAATCCCCTTTCCAGGGACATGTCGCGCGACATTCACCCCACCACTCCACTTTCTGACTCAGCAGTGAGTCAGAATCATCATTAAAAGCAGTATGTCGCGCGACATTCTTCCCTTCCAGGGACATGTCGCGCGACAAACACCCCACCACTCCACTTTTTGACGCAGCAATGAGTCAGAATCATCATTAAAGTAAGTGTCGCGCGACAGTCAAGATTGTCGCGCGACATATTGCCAAATGTCGCGCGACATTCCCACTTTCCAGGGACATGTCGCGCGACATACTGGTAAATGTCGCGCGACATTTGCCCTTTCGACACTATAAATAGGCCAGCACCCCCATGGGTTCTACACACCAACTTCAGAGCATAAAAACAGCAATTTCGGAGCTGAAAACAGTGCAGAAAATAGCAACAAGCATTTTCGATTATCGTCTTATTTCTGAAGAGTCGAATCTATTCTCGACACTCGACGTGTCCGGTCTCGGGAATCGAATTCTCGGAAATATCTAAAGAAGGAGAAGATTATTATCGCCGGATTGGCAACGTGGTTGTGCTAGATTTCTAACACGCCCGAAAATCAGGTTTATCTGTGTACTTGTTTTATTTCTGTTGTTTTGTCCACGTTTTATTTGAATAAACTTATTGCCAAAGTTATAAATAGTCTACTGTCTTCAAAACAAAAGACCCTGATAAAATCATTTACAAAATCAGAAGAGTAAGTATGCTATCGTCCGGATAAAATTCTGTTTTCAAAACTCGGACTGATAAGACTTATCTAGGAATTAAAATCAACATATCCTGTCTCCTCTATAGATTGTGGCGTGTCTGATAACTCTTCTCTCAAGTGTCATGATTCCATATTAAATTAGTCCCGATACAAGATCCGAGCTTTTACAAAAATAATCACAACACGAGAAAACTGTTATTATCTGAGAAATAATACAGGATACTCTTTCAAAAATAAATAAAAGGTTTTGTCATTTGTATTTACATCTTTCAACAATAAAAACATCGGATTTCGGAACACAAAGGTTTTTATCCCTTTCCCACTTTCCCTAAAAATCAAGGTCTTTATTCGAAAAGTAGTAGACTGTCAGTAAAAGCATCCAAGTTTTTCAACATGGAATAAACATATAAGTCCACTAGAGACCGAAAGGGCGGAATGGGTGCTTAACACCTTCCCAAACCGTAATATAGTTCCCGAACCCTTTAGAATCTTGGTTTCGCAGACAAACGTGTAAAGAAAGGCTTATCTGTAGCCTTTCCTTTTACACAACCCCTTTTGTCCGTTTTCTCGTAAAACGTACTGGCGACTCTGAATGAACCCTCTTGAACCTAGAAACAGGATAGAGAGACACCCGATATGAATTATCAAAACAACTCTATGCAAATGGAACGACGGGATCCTTTCCGACGTTTCAGACCACCAACGAACGGGGACGAGACCCGGGGGTCGCATTTGCGGATTCTCACAGGAACAATCTCCTATTATTTTATATATGATTTCTTTTAAGTATACGTCTAAATCGTAGATATTACATTACTCTAGATAAATTAAGTGAGAAACAGTTGAAACTAGAGGAAGTCAGGGAGGGGTTAAGAAGAGGTTTATGGGGGTACTTAAACACCACACGGGGTACGCATTATACAAAGCACCGCACGATGCATTTATATGCATTATAAAAGCACGCGCAACTTGATTCAATGACTAATATATGTATTTGTTGTAATGACTAATATATGTATTAGTAACATAGAGGTTATTAGTTCGGTTGCTACAATAACCAACAAATAGTTGATTACCTTATCCGTTAGGATCGAATGTGAGACTTTCATATTACAACTATAATTGAACCTTCCATAATAATAATATCATACGAACAATAAAATCAAGCATAATAATTACACTCCACGTAATACTCTAACACTAAAAAAAAATGAACCCTTACAAAAATGCCACTGTAACTGTCATAGTGTCTGTACACATCATTTGGATACATATATATATATAGAGAGAGAGAGAGAATACTTAAGTGCAATTCATTTAGATTTTCTATAAAATTAAACTTAAATTACTTTTTGATATAAACCAATAGAGTAGTAACAACCGGTATTACTATTAACACTGCAAAACCATTTTTAATCACATTAAATATATTTTTTTAAACACTTACTGTATATATATTATAGGGGAAAACACACCTACAACAACCAAGCAAATACTATGTATCTATACACTTATAAACCAAAAGGGCCCCTTAACAGTTATGGAACAAATTTGATAATTCCAATTTTCCCCGCATTACTTTTTTAAATAAACAATAATGTATTTGATAGTATTTGAACTCGCAAGCTCTAGATTTGAAACGTAGAAACACTACCATTATGTCTTTCTCCTAATCATTATATGTTTTACAATTTAACATAAATGTCCACGTACCTAAAAAGAGCACGTGCACTCTCGTCAAGTTTACTTAAGTATTTTGTAATCTTGAATATATTAAAACATTTGAAATTACAAGTTTAAAAATCAAACCCCTCCCCTCCTCCTCAATTCTAGCCTAATATTGCCATTATATGGGTGCAATCTTATTGGGTATGTATAACAACCTTAATGTTGTGGGAGGACTCTTGTATGTGCCTGAATTGGTCGGACAAAGTGATGGCAAGCTATATATTATGTGTGTTCATCTCATGGTGAGATAAGCTGATGTGTACATGTTACACTAGTTCTTTCTAATAAAAGGACTTTTAGGGATAAAAGCAAAACCATGAGGGGTAGGCACAAAGAGGACAATATCTTACTGGGCCGGACGGGGATGTGACAAAAAGGTATCAGATGGGAAACCCAGCCGAAAGTGTGCTAACGAGGATTTTAGGCTCCGCAAGCTAAGCCCAAAGGAAACAATATTTTACTGAGCCGGATGAGGATGTTCTAGTACAGGCCATTAGATGTATCTACTAGACTCGTTTATTAAATGATCGGTTCTATGTCAATTTGTGAATCTCGAATCAGACCTATTTAATCCTGATTCGGTTTTAGATTGTGTAAATTGGTAATCGACCATAGAACCCGTTATAAAATAACTATTATTATATTATTTGATTAGGGATATAGTCTAATAATTAATTGAGTGCTTTGCGGGTCATTAAGTGTTATTTGTATACAACCCAAATTAAACAGATTATTTTAAACGAGTTAAAATGAATCGATTCATATCATTCGTTAATTAAATCAATCATTTATAAATTAAAATTTTTTACTTGTTTATTAAGAAAATTGTATATAGATTAAGGCATTTGTAATGCGATACAAATTTAACTGGACACAAATCCGATTCTTGGCCGAGCTTACTCCAATTTCCTACGATTGGTTTTTTGGTTCTTTCTATTGCAGAATTTTCATAGACCAAGTCATCTCCATCATTGAGTTTCTTGTTGCATTGTTCATGCACTTTATGTTGGATTTATTTAAGGTAACATAATCAAAAAATAAATAAAAATTAGTTGGTTTATTTTATAGATGATTATTTATTTTATGTAACAAGAATAACCATAAGTAGAAAGAATGAAATGAATAAAGGACTTCATTTGACCTCAATTACTATTTATTTTTAAAAAAATTTAAAGGCATGGTTATACCTTTTACACCTTAGTTTTTTAATCATATTACATACAGATGCATTTTTTTTTTTTAAATTTAGTGGGCTCAATAGACAATTCAGTGGGATCGATAGACCTCACATTGAACTATGTATCACCACCCTTGTTTATTTAGATATAAATTTTTATTTATTTATATAAGAAAATCAAACCCTAGATTACTGTCTATTTAATATTGCAATTAATATTACCATTGTGTTATAAGATTATTGACATATTTATTTAGTTGCTTTAGTAATTAGGATGGTATTATTTCCAAATAGAATTATATTCATTTTTAGAAAAACGTATAACTTTAGAATCATATAATATAACTTTTTAAAGTAAAATTATATTTTAGTAAAGAGATAATCGCTTTAAAAATATGAATAGGCCTTCAACAAGCCTAATATGAATTGCATGCATTTTTTTGCTAGCTCCATTTGGAGGCGCTATTTTCTAAAGCTCAGTCCCCTCTAGGGTGGTGCTATTTCCACCACTCAAATCTCTTTGTAATATCCCCATATTAACTCGGTACAATAGAGCCAAGTATGTCACGAAAGACATCGAGAAGTACACGGAGTATCTCAGCTCCCTGGTTGTCTTTTGCATACCGTCGACCTTCTCTACTCTTGACATCCCAACTTTTCAGAGGAGGTATCAAATCCCCGATTTGGTTAGGATTAGGGCACTAAGCCAGGAGGAGAGGGCTTGTTTATATAGGCCTGGGGAAGTCTACTTCTACGAATCCTTGAGCATGGGCTGAGGTTCCCCATGGATGACCATATGAAGGAACTGCTGATGACCATGGACCTCAATCCAGCGTAGGTCAGACCCAACATGTGGTCTTGTTTGATATGATCAATGCTGATATTCAGGGCAATTTTTGCAAGAAGCCACGACATAACAATCGAGGAGTTCATCACCCTCTTTCAACCCAAAGATAGTGGTGGGTAGAACCGGGGAATCTTTAACTACCCTTCGAGGTTAGGGGCTTTTAAAATTATCTACGACCTCCCAAATAGCATCCCAAACTGGAAAAAAAGATTCTTCTTTGTCTCAGGGGAGAAATAGGAACACGACTCGAGGTAACCCGACATCCACTACCTCAAGCGCTAGTTTTTGTAACCAGACTCCATCAGTAAGTTTACTGATGTTTTCTCGTGATGTATATCATTTTATTTCTTTTTATATCAAAGCATTTGACCTCTTCTTCTTATTTCTCTTTTATAATTAAAGAGAAGAAGCCCAGTTTGGTAAAGTCGTACTGGATCGAGGACGCCAAGGACTTATTCTTAAAACACTATGCTGACATCGTAGCTCCTGGAGTGATGTGCAGGTACAAATTAGGTCCTAGGCCCACCAACATCAACTCCAACATTCTCACGGTGGAAGATCTCCCACCATTAGATGTGATGTTACCCTCCAAGAGTAATGATCCAGGACTAAAGGCCTCGAAGGTCATTGAGAAGAGGAGTAGTGATCAAATCTCCCTTCCTCTTTATGAAGAGCCGAGCTCCATTCTTAACTTGTGTTTTTACTTTCCGTTTCAGAGTTGATATTCAAGCTGGATACTGACAAAACCACCAAGAAGATGAGTGCCTTAGCTAGAGGTTTCCCCCTTTCAAGAGGTCAAAATTATCTGAAGGAGCTCAAGAGGGTGTTCTAATTCCATCTAAGGGCTCCAAGGCCGCTAAACCCCTACTCCTACAAGTGCTTTCTGCCTAGAAGATGTTCATACCTTAGTGGACTTGATGAATGCCCCCTTTGAAGGCATACGGCTTCTTAGTCCAAAGAAGATTTCTCTGGAGAGGATACGGGACCTAGAGGTTAATGCTAAGAGCTCTATCGCAATGGATACTGGTGGCAAAAAATAACAGTTGACAGGGAGGAGGAAATCATCATAGTGAGGTCCAAGATTGCCCTTGGTCAGACCTCTGCTCCAAGGAAGGTCGCATGTGGCTGATAGAGTCCAGCTAGCAGGACGGTTCTTCTATTTTGTGAAGTGCCTCACCCTTCCTCCCTTGTCCCAGGCCATTCTGGAGCAGGTCTGGGAGAAAAAAAGGACCTCTGTGGCCAATTCGTTTGGCCTCCAAATGAGTTAGGTATCCATGCACACCTTTTAGTCATCCATTCTAACCTGAATTTTGTGCTTTGATACTCCTAGTACTAACTAGTCCTTATTTTCTTGACAAACCTTAAACCTCTTATATTTTGTCCTTCATTTGGTTAAAGAATGATCAGGCTCTGTTGGCAACTCGACTCTTCAAAAGGCACTTATAAAAACACAGGAAGAGCTCTACGTTGCTGAGAGCGACTTGGAAAAGGCTATGGAGGACATGAAAGCTCTGTCCAGCCAAGTCACATGCGTTTTAGCTGAAGCCAATGGCTTAAAGAATAGGATCGACGGTTTCAATGACATGTTCAGCCGCATAGAGTCTGAGTACAAGGCTCTGTCGTAGAAACTCAAGGCCAAGAAGTACGAGGCCTTTGACTTTAAATCTGAGCCAGCCTAGGTCAGGAGGGGGCTCCATGCAGCTAGACCTATTTGGGAAATGGCCCAAAAGATGGCGGACTTGGAGCGCAAGGGCAGGGAGGATACTAAAGTGGCACTAAGAAGTATCTAGGCTTAGTTAACAACAAAGGATCTCGAGCTGTCGACCTCCAACTAGCACTAAGAAGCCATAGTACTCAGGTTTTTAACTTTAAGAAGGAGCTGAATAAGTCACTTCCTATCATAAAGGCTCAAGCTGTTGAAGATTATGTGGCTCTGAGGGTCCTCTTTTGAAGATTTTTGACTCTTTTGTCATCGACTTTTATAAATGCAAGGATTTAACTCTGTAAAAGCCTAAAGAGCTTGAGGATCTTGAAGTCCCCATAGAGATTGATATGACTCCAGAGTTGGAGGTGAAGATATTGTGAGAACCCACACTTTCAACACCGAAGTTCTTGTAGGCGGCAATTCCATTTTGTTTTGAAAAAAAAGAGGTTTTTGAAAAGTGTCAGAGTCGCTAATTTGTTTTACAAAACAAACAAAAGATTCATATAAAAAAGACCTATTTGTCGACTAAATATTCACTCATACATAATGTATGTGAAACCAGCTGATTTAAAAGGTTCAGGGATTAAGTTACAAATTAAGAAAGTGTTAGGCACCCAATTCGCCCTTTCAGTCTCTTGAGTAAGATATGTGGGTGTTATAATTCAGCTATTTCGTGCTATTGTTATTACTTTACAGCTTTCTTTGATTGCATTAGAAACCAATATTTTAAGGATATGATGAAAATGATGTGTTTCCTAGTTCGCCCATGATTTTTGAAATAAGCATTTTGTAATTTGAAAAGGAGAGTTTGATAATAGTAGATGCAATGAAACAATTGATTTTGTAAAGCTTTGGGCTTTTAGAAACTGATTTGATGTGGAATCTTATATTCGATGTAGTATGAGACCAGTTGGCTGATCGTGTACCATAGTCTGTTAATTAAACTAGTATAAATTGTACTAGTGCTCTCATAATCAACTATTTATCACATGTACCCTACAATTTATGAGTTAGATTGGATATACAGTGATTATTGATTCTTTTGTATAACAATACTGTTAATCCGGGCTTTTGGAAAAGTAAAAAAATAATAATACTATTTTGGAATTGGATTAGGGTTTGTTATACGCCTTTGGTTTTGAAAAACAATTTGAAATAGGGTTTTGAAAAGCTATCAAGTGATAATAATTATGCAGACAAGAGTTTAAATGATAAGACTGACGAATAAATAAAAGATGAGAGAGAAAATTATACCTAAGCCCTCTAGGAGGGAGAGATTATGGGTATCTTGGTGTGTTCCAAAAAATCCCCTTGATTGTTGATGAAAACTATTAATGGAGGGGGAGGTCTTCACTAAAAAATGCTTGGAGAGTAAGAAAATAGATTGTAACTAGGACTCTAGGGGTTTATCGTAAAGCCTTACCACTGTTGGATCATGTTGGTTTCTATACATGTATTGGAAATAGAAGTCTTATAGATCCTATTAAAATTGGCAGTCAATCAGAGTTCATAAAGGACTCTGTTTGCTCGGATTGGTGCGAAGAGTTTGTTTCTGCGTAAAAAATGTACTTGTCTCACTTGTCGTACGATAAGTAAGGCTGTAACTGTTGGATTTTCCTGAATTTTGGCTATGTTTTCCCTCCATATTGCTGATATCCGATGTCCAAATGTGAGGTTTGTCGGAGTTCGGTAAGGCCTCCGTTTACTCTAATTGCTACAAAGGATATTTTAACCAAAATTGCACGATAAATGGATTAGATCTTGATGATCCACTGTCTTATAAAGACGAATTTTTGATATGTTCTTCCCCATGATGAGACCTATCTACTGAGTAAATTTAAGTTTATTTAGATGTCAGGAAGGCCTCCATTTTATCACCCAAAATGAACTCCTAGTTCTCTGAATTTCTGGAGATTATGTAATCGAATTGTGCTTTTTTTTTGGTATGTTATTCCTTATGGAACTATCTAACAACCCTCAATGTTTGAGGATTATCATAAATGGAAAAGTGTCATTGTACAAGTTTTCACAAGATTGGCGGCTTCTAATTCTGGCAATTTTCGATTATTATCGCAACCTCTTGTCCAGGTGTCCTTTCACTTCATATTTTCACCTGTATCACATATGCAGATTACATATGCATGTATGTATGCTCATTTCTTTAGAGATCGAGATTCTTGCGAGGGTCGCAAAATGAGGTATTCACAGACCCTCTTGACCTGGGTTATTTATGAAGCAAAGAAACTAGGTCGATAATAAGAACGCATCATTTTACGGCACTCGCATGAATCCTATGTGATATTTTAAAAAAAGTGCCATGCAAATAATGATATGCTCCACTATGAATGGATGGATGATCACAGGACTGCTCGGGGCACCTCGTATGCTTTGCTGTGCCATACCAAACTGTTGTACTCCTTTTGATAAGGACGGTTTTGTTGAAAATGACTCGGTGTTCAACTGATGTACTCCCACTGGCAAGGATGGTTCTGTCAACGTTTCTCATCCGGTCGTTGTAGTGATGTACTCCCACAAGCAGGGATAGTTTTGTCGACGATTCTTATTATGTTGTTGAGCTGATGTACTCCCACTAGCAGGGATGGTTCTGTCAATGATTCTCATTATGTTGTCTACTGAAGACGTTGTTTAATGTTTAGAGAGGTTATCTGCTAGGGATATGATGATTGATAGTCTACTAGGGAAATGAGAACTCCTCTTGGCTAGGATAAATGCTAATATCAGAGTTATTGATCTGCTGGGGGAGGATAATTGATGGTCTGCTAGAGAAAAAAAACATTCTAATTCCTAAGATGCGAGACTGAGATGTGTGGGATTGATGATATGTTGAGGTGATGAAAGTTGATAATCTGCTAAGGGGGTGAAAGTCTCGACATATAGAGATAAAGTTTTTGTGTGATATATTTTTTATGAAAAAATAAGAACATTTAGATAGGATTTTTCTTCTTTGAGAAATGATCAAGACACATTCTTTCGATTCTTGAACCTCGTGCATAAGTTTTGGACTTTGCCTCTTGCTTTGCTTCCGTGGCATTTTTCTCGTGTCACCAGGGTGCGATTCTGTTTATTGTTTCCTGACTTCGCAAAAGGAGAATTTTTTGTACCTGCATCATTTTCTGTTTTCCAATGCCTTTATCCTTCCTTGATTGTTTGCAAGCTTTTTGATGCAACTTATTTATTTTTTTGTTTTGCATGGTCAGTAGCTTTCCTCACCCAAGATCTAACCTCGGGCCTTTTGGTCTAACTGTTATTTTGGGTGAGGCGCTCACTGCCATTTTTATTTTTTTAATATTCTTTTCTTTTGGCACTGTGGGATTTATCCTCCTCTCCAATCTTTCAAATTTTTCTTGTACCCACTTTGTTCCTTTTCACTTTGTCAAGTCTTCTGAGTATCATCTTCCTTGCGATTTAAGAATGTTTGCTTTAAAAGTTTGCATTTGACATTGTCAGGCTGTGTTTGTGATTTTTGGTTTGAGAACCTTTGGGAGCTTACCTAAAAGACTTCTTAGAAGAGAAGCTGATAAGTATATTATAATGCATTTATAATGGTTTACACATGTGCATTAAAATATACTTATGTGACGAAATGCGCTATTTAAACCCCAAATTATACCTTGTTGATTCAATAGCAAAATAGGATACTAATTCGATCATTGTAAGCTTAAAATGTGTATGAAGGATTAATGTGTGAAGAATGATAAAAAACGTCCTCCAAAAGATTGATGAAAAAGATGATTAAGAGTTGTAAAATAATTTATCAAGTTTTGAAGAAATAAGGAAGAATCAAAGCTGGCTCAGTAGCCCTTCGGGCTTAGAGATTTAAAAAAAAAAAAAAAAAAAAAAGCTGGCTTAGGATGTGGGACCGATCCCAGGTATTACAGGACAGATCCTAGAATAAGTTGTTGGAGGCAGTAAGCTTTTGGGACCAATCCCAGCATTCTATGATCGATCTAGGACCTTGCCCATGAGCCAAGATCTATCCATGTATTCTAGGACCGATCCCACCCACCTGCAGAGTTTTTTTCCCACTTGTTGAAGCTTTCCCACCTAGATTCAATGTATCAACAACAACTTGTCCACTTGCCCTCCACCTACTACATCTATAAATAGAGAGCAAGGGCCAAACATGTGGAAAAAAAAACCTTATAGTTTGTAGATTAATTTCTTGTAATTGAAAGAAAATCAAGAGAGAGAAATAAAATGATTTATTCTTCTTCTTCTTGTATTTTTCATTCACTTGTAATAGACTCATTTCATATCTATTAATACAAATGTTCTTTTGATTCTACTCCATCTTTAACATATTTTTATCATCTATGGAGGGGTGAATCACCTAGCTAAGGCTAGCGGGTGAGTTTGTTTCAAAGGGAAGCATGGTTAAGTTTCCAATTCTTGAAAGCTTTGTGCCTAGTGTTGTTAAATAATTATGCTTATCATCTATTAATTATGTTTCATACTTCTGAATGGTTTTAAACACCATAAATAATATGAATCTTCCATTTAAATTTTCTTTACTTCCTTATACCAAGTATAAGGAATTCTTTGGTAATTAATGGACATATTTAGTATATAAATGATACTTAGACTATTCATGCCTTGTATGATGAGTATCATTAATATACAATAAAGTACTTCAAAGTTAAGCATATATTATTCAACAACCACCGTTATAAATGGATGGCTATGCTATTCATATAAAATTAGAAAAGATTATTCCAAAAATGGCTACATACTGTGGTTAACTGTAAAGTAAGGTTTTATTTTTCCTTGTCACCTACAACACTTAAATACACTTTGTGCCTATATTGGAGAACTTTATAGTTTCTTATTTATTCTTTTAATGTGATGTTTGTCTTTCCTCATTTGGTGGCCTAATAGAGTTGGATAGGTTGTATTTCCTCGAAATATTTTACTGCCAACGTTTAGGCCTCTTCTTGACAAGCAAATAAAAATCATATTAAAATGAATTGATGAGCCGAATTGGATTCATAAATTATAGTTACCAATAAAGAACAAATAATCCCCCCAAAGCCTTTGCTTTCCTTGAATACAAGAATATTCTCATGTTTTAAGCTCTATTCTATATATTGTTCACAAAATAATTCACAACAATTTTAATCTTTCAATCATTAATATATAAACACGTGACCTACAAAGCTTCAGTCCCCTCCCTGTGGTTCGACGCTCGAACTTCCATAAGTCTATATTACAACCTGGCTGCCTACACTTGGGTGTATTCGTTTGCACTATTTCACGTGTGTCAGAAGCTAGGCCAAAAACCATTTTGCGGGGCTTGTTCCCTGCGTATTAGTTGCAAGATTTTCTCATTCCAATCTTTATTTCTCTAACTTTCTTTTATATCACTTTAGAAGGGGCTTTTTTGGTTTGTGGAAAGGGTCTGGGATTTCCTTATAGAAAGGCTCTGGTATGTGCTTATGGAAAGGGCTTAGAATTGCCTGTAGAAAGGGCTTGGGATTTTCTGGGAAAAGGGCTTAGATTCGTGCTTATAGAAAGGGTTTTGGATTTGTGCCTATAGAAAAGGCTTTGGTTCGTGCCTGTAGAAAAGGGCTTTGGATTTGTGTCTATGAAAATGACTTGTCATTGCCTCTATAGAGGGCTTGTCATCTTCTCGTAGAATGGGTACATTCATAAGAAATTCATTATTCTATCCTTAACCCATACAATTTTGCTTAATTTTTTTCTTAATTTCCCCTATCCTTAGGATGGTTCAGAAAAATTAGATCAATGATGTCTGCCTTTGCTTCTCAACATCAATCAAGTCTTTGATGGCATGCTTTAAGGAAAAATAATTACCAGTGTTATATCCATAGCCTTGGTGATAAATGTAGTGTTCATTGGCATTCTAATCAGGGGAGCTGAGTTAGAGGGTGTTTGTAGACCTACTGGCTGTAGAATACCCTCATCTTGTAGCGTGGCTAAAATCTAACTCAGTGAAGTAAGTAGGCATGAAAAAGGACGGTCCTTATTTTTATTGATCCGCTTTTTTGGCCCTTGTTATTGCTGATAGTGAAAACTGGTTTGTTAATGAGGACTCGAGCTTTGGTAATACCGTACTTAACTGATTGCCAAGGTGATCTTCTTGTATTAAGAAGAGGCTTTCTTGGCTTCAATAGCTTGGGCCAATTCTTCCTCCATTTCTTTAGCAACGTGCATCAAGGCCTTGTATCAGTCTTTAGATCTCAAACCTGAAATTCTTGATAATTATCCCCAACTGCACTTCCTCGGGGATTCTGTCTACCAGTTGAGATGCTAACTCCCTCCAGCGAGTAATGAAGTCACTAACATTCTCGTATTTTCACTGTTTTGTCATCTCGAGATTCTAACGGGTAACATTGAGCTCCTTATTGGACTTATAATATTCCATGAACTCTTTCACTATACATTTTCAGTCGGCTACCCAATGCTTCCCTAAACTCAACAACAAAATGTGGGCTAGTCTGATAAAAGTTTGGTGGAAACCTTGGGACAAGTGATCCTCTTTCAATCTGTATAATTGCATAGTTCGAACATAGGCTATAAGGTACAGGAAATGTGGAATCTTCCCAGAGAACTTTTTAATATGAAGGAGGTCGAAACCAATCGGCAAATGGGCATCTGGGTATAAGGACATGTTTTCGAGATCATTAACGTCGTCAACTTTTTCAGCCACCTTCTAGTTTAGCGCTTTCATCTGGTCTTTAAGCGTGGTGATGGCCTTATTCTCTTTGGTCTAATTGAGTAAAATCTCGGGGTGTTGGTTCTTGTATAGTTCTCCATTAGTGATGGCTTGATGATTTGGACAGGGTGGGTTATGTTCGGGCTTGGTTATTTTTGGTTGGGTATGGATTTGGATTGCGTTTGTAACAACCCGGTCCCACCTCAGTACGATATTGTCCGCTCTAGGTAGCGTCCTAGCCAGGCCTCAGCCCCAGGACATCTACCCTCACGGCTTTGTTTCAGGGAGCTCGAGACCAGCTTCCCAAGGTGGGGGGTTACCCATGTTGGCATGAATTGCTCTGGTCCACTACTCGCTTAACTTCGGAATTCTTATGGTGAATCCGATTAGCCAGTGGGGCTACCCAAAAGGGGCCTCGGGTACTTAATTAGGACCATTGTTTTTTGCTGGGTCTCCATGGTTCCCCATTTCCGGATTGCGTTGGGATGCCCCCTTTGAGCTACCATTCCTCCGCAGCAAGGGAGTACTCATAGCTCGAGCTACCATTCCTCCAGGGCATCAAGATGGGCCTGGGTGGCCACTTGGTAATTGCTCAGAGTGGCTATAGATTGGGTCAGTTCTTAGATTAGTGGTAAAGATGTTCAAGGGTTAAGGTACCACCCTCAATTCGTGGGAGAATGGGACTAAGGGACGGTTCCACTGCACGAGAGGCTTCGTTATGGTTACCCTCGATATTGTTGATTTTGGTTTAATCGATTGGTAACTTGGTATTATGATGAAGAGGCATGATTGGTAGGGAGTCTACTCTCGTAAGTTGTTTGGTTTGATCTTTAAGTCTAGCTGACTAGTGTTAATAGTAGATAATCTGAGTGTGGTGAAAAATAGGGAGAAATAAATTGGGGACTGATCGGGAAATTAATATTTTTCCTTGGGTTGTATAATTCTTAAAAAATTATGACTCGACAAGAAAATAAAATTGAAAACCACTCTTTGGAGTTTAGGTGAAAATAAATCGACAGCAAAAACTTGAGAGCCTCACAGATAGGTTTAGGGCAGGAATATGAATTCCCGAGGTGGCCTTTTAACCTTCCAATTTTTTTTAAATCAATTTTTGGAAACTTTGTTTTTGAAAATGACTCATTTCGAGAAAAGTTGTTTTTGGAAAAATATTTTAGAAAATCAGGAAGTTCTCTCCTCTTAAAGTTGTTTTTCGATGAAAATAGTGTTAAGAAAATTCTCATTAACGAGTTTCAGTGAGGAATTTCTACGGGTGAGGTTGGACAACCTCGACCGTACTTGCCAAAACTGAGGGGTTGGTTATGAATGACAAGGCCTATTGATTCATTTTTTCTCACAACGGACGGACATAAAATATGTAAAAATCGTGTGTACTAGGTTGACTCATCCTATATACAGCATGGGTCAAGGGGTAAGGTTTAAGCTCCCTCCTGTATGGCTAGATTTTTCTATGTACCCCAAGGGAGACTATGTGCAAGGACCTTTTGATTTACGTCCCGAGTACGTGAGTGTTCTCGTCACTCGATACACCTAAGTTGCTACTTAGCAAAGGAAAGTGAACATAAGAGCTTTCAGTTTATGTTGACCCAGATGAGTTAACTCCCCACTCACTAAGCAATATTTTCGGGTTGAAAAAGGGTAATTTCACACTCGTGATAATGCATGAAGAAAGTGCGTGCGTTCGTGCGTGCGTGGAAAATAAATAATATGGAGGTATAATATAACGAACGCTTTAGGGTTTGCTCGAGTATTTTGAATTTTTTATTTATGAAAAGATTTTCCTCAAAAAAATGAGTACAAATAAAAGGAAATTAAGGTATCCACCTAGATCGCATATATATTATCTTAAGACAAAGGCCGAATAAGAAAACATGAAAACAAAATCAATTGTCCACGCATACTGTACTCTTGTTTAGAGTCTAATCCTCTTAAAAATCCCTATCGAAGTCGCCACTGTGAGAACCCACGCTTTCGACGTTGAAGTTCTCATGGGCGGCGATTCTGTTTTGTTTTGAAAGAAGAAGGGGTTTTGAAAAGTGTCAGAGTCGCCAATTTGTTTTACTAAAAAAATAAAAGATTCATGTAACACCCCATTTTTTTTTTTTGCTCGTTAATCCCACCATATTGGCCTAATTTATCACAATTCTCGCCTTGGGTAGTGAATTTATGATAAGGGGTGACTCTTATAGTTTGAACACTTCTAGCATGTCTCAATAGTATATTTATACTTGTGTGCATGGTCACAATGCAACTCGGATGGCCGAATGAGTTTTGGTCAGTCAAACCTCACTTTTGCCTTTTTACCGACAATGAAATCGCGTTAGATAGACATCCTTACTTTAAAGAGTGTATTAATGAATTAAACACCTTCGACAAGTCATATTAGTGATTTTTCATATGCTTCTATGGTTGAAACGCATTTCAGATATCCGTAATTGAATTTTATAGGTTGACGGGAAAAAAATCAATTTCCGGCGAAATGAGTTTTTGTGCAACTTTGGAAGACCATAACTTCTCCATCCGAACTCCAAATGACTCACCGTTTGAACCGTTAGAAAGATATTTGACCCCAATTCAACTTTCATGTTGGAAGGTAAGCCTAATTTATGCTCTAAGAATGTCGAAATTGAACGCAAAGTTGATGACAGAATCAGCCTCATGCACAGGACAGTTGCTGTTTTCGGCCGACCTGTAACTTCCCTGAATTTCTGGCATTTATATATTGCGAATTTGGAAAAACCTCCAGAGAATAAAGTTGTAGATATTTGAGTTATATTTAATTAGGAGAAAACGGTACATCAATCGGAGTTCCGAGTAAAAAGTTATGCTTCAAATACGAACAGTGCACCAGAAACCTTATTCAATCGGGTTTGACTCGTTTGACGCATTTTAAACACCTTTTCTCCCCCATTCTTGTACAAACTCGAGGGGATAATAGAGAGGAAGAGGGAGATCTATTCTTGAAGGTGTGAGTGAGCATTTTGAAGAGATTTGAACACATATTTAACATAGATCAAAGCTTTTGATCCTAGAGCTATGATTTCTTTATCTCCATCATCTTCAACCTTGAAATCACCATTAGAGCTTGAAGGAAGCTTGGTCCAGCAACCTTAGAACTACCACTAACACTCAAATCTTGGGGAATTATCTTCATTGAGGTGGGAACACTGGTACTCAAACTCATTTTCAACTTATTATGTGATGCATGATCTTTTATATTACAAATTAGGGGGTTTTTACATAAATTCTTGATTGTACACATGCATGGGGTTTGGGTTGGGTATTCTTGATTCTTTTAATTGATTTATACTCATTATAACTTTAATTTGATATTTCTGTAAGGATTTCCCCTTGCATGTATGAATATCATAAGATTGCACTAAAACTCCCACAGACAGATACGATAACGGATAGATTTTTGCTATACATATATTAAATGATTAATTGATGGGTTTATTGCATATTTTGGTTACAATACCTCATAAATGTGATATTATTGTTGTAGTTGAGTTATTAGTTAGCTAATAATGAAGACTGGTCAAAACCCCACCAGTCCGTAACTGTACCGGCTAGATTTCTACAATCACTATTCTTAAATGGACAATGAGCTATAACTAGTCGGTAAAATTTATACTAAATCTGATTTCTATGATGTATAGACCACGCATGATTTGTGTAAGAATTATTTAAACCCACAATTTTGTAAATTACAGATATATGTGTACGTATGAACTTATAAATAGTGAAATTTGTGGATTAAACTTGTACTTTAGTATTATAACTTATAAAAGGATATTTGTTGAGATTTGTATTAAATATCCCAAACTAATGATATTATTGATGTTACGTCGCTAATGGTTAGCTTACTTTTCGTAAAGTATGGAACTTTACTACTGTTTTTCTATTTGATTGGATTTCTAAACCTATGAAAGATTGTTATATTATTCCCTATGGATGGGATTATTACTAATTTTTATATCTCATTATGGTTTTGAGATTTATTCATGGCTTTACCTTTATCAGGCACTATCGTTATGCCAGTTGGATAGGATACTTTAGTTGCTTATATGTGATTATCATTATACATTAGCCTATGGCAGGCTTGTCACTAGGTTTCTTATGGGAGGACTTGGCTATGAGAGCCAGACTATGCACAGTATACAGTTATACCTAGTTGACCTATCACGTCCCATGAGAGGACTTGGCTATGGCAGCCATATTACTATTGTTCCTGTGGAAGGAACGTAACTGGGACAAGTCTGAACTATCGGTTACATTGTTGTTCCCATGGACAGAACGTAACCGGGTTAGATTCGAGCTACCAGTTACAAATGTCCTATGGATGGACAGAGCAGCAAGTATCATACAGTGGTATATAGCTAGTGCCTACTTTTCATATGAATATACCTTGGTGGTATTTTCTTCCATGCTGTATTTTGGTTATACGATTTATAGATTGGGTTGGGATAACATTTGGCATGCATTGCATTTACTATAATTTCATGGCATTTGAGATAAGTACTACTTATATGTATATAGTATGCATATGGCTTCTTTATTATTCTGATATGGCACGTTGCATGTGTATACCTATGTATACTTTCTATATAAAACTCTATAGTTCCCACTAAGCCCATGTTTGGCTCACTCCCATTTTCCAAACCTATTTTGCAGGCACATTCATGGGATGGCGCGCTTATTATATCTAGTTGCCTCTGATGACCCAGATACTTAGTAGTTGTCCACAGTTTGACAACTTAGTTTGCTTAGACTTAGTAATTTGTCTTATACATTTAATTGGAGTTATATTGTATCAAGTTAAAGAATTTACTTTAAATTTATAATCAAATTGTATTTGGAATTTTAAATAAGATGTACAAATCAATTGGCTACTTTATTAAAACATGGTTGGACTACAGATGGACTTTTCTTCAACGATTGTGTTTGTTTAAGAAATGATTTAATGACTATCATTTAAACAGGTCTTGGTTATTTGTAAAACAAAGGAGACCATGCCGAAATTTTGTAAAAATCTAAGATACATATTCTTTTGTTTATATCTTTTTTTTACTCATACCACTTTGAAAATGAGTAATACCTGCAAATGTTTTTCTTAAATTATAAATTTTACACCCAACCTGCCGTTGTGAGCGACAACATCCGTGATTAACTACGTCTCGGGGATTGAAATCCTATAATGAGATCCGGGGCATCACAATTCATGTAAAAGAAATGTATTTTTGGACTAAATATCATTTTATACATAATATATGCGAAACCAGTTGATTTGAAGGGTTCGAGGATTAACTTACAATTTGGGAAGGCGTAAGGCACACAATTCGCCCTTTAGGTCTCTTGAGTAAGATATGCGCGTGTTATAATTCAGCTCTTGCGTTTACTTTACAGCTTTCCGCGCTAGCTTTAGAAACTAGGATTTTAGGGAAGGGATGAAAACAATGTGTAACCTAGTTCGCCCATGATTTTGAAAATAAGTGTGTTGTGATTTGAAAAGAAAGAGTTTGATAATAGTAGATGTAATGAAATAGTGATTTTGTAAAGCGTTGGGCTTTTGGAAACTGATTCGATGTGGAATCTTATATTCGATGTAATATGAGGCGAGTTAACCGATCGTGTACCATAGTCTATTAATTAAACCGATATAAATGGTACTAGTGCTCTCATAATCGAGTATTTATCACATATACACTATAATTTATGAGTTAGATTGAATATACAGTGATTATTGATTCCTTTGTATAATAATACCGTCAATCTGGGATTTTGAAAAAGTACGAAAGTAATAATACTATTTTGGAATTAGATTAGGGTTTGTTATATATATGCCTTCGGTTTTAAAAAACAATTTGAAAAAAAAGTTTTGAAAAGCTATCAAGTGATAATAATTATGCAGTCAAGAATTTGAATTATAAGATTGGCGAATAAATAAAAGCGGAAAGAGAAATGTGACGCCCCGAATCCCATTAAGAGGTTTTCACCTCCAAGATCCTGTTGATCATAGTGTCATACGCGACGACGGGTGTACGTTATACGAAATTTAGCAAAGATCTATTCCAGAAAAAATTTCGGCATGTGGAGTTTATAAAATATGACATCCGCCCTGTAAATCAAAAGAGCATTCTTTGTCCAAGTCATTTCAAAAACAAACATTTAATAAAAACACTCCACATATGAAATTACTTTAAGTACAATCAATTACAAACCCCTTATCAATAAATAACAAGTTATAAACAATACAAGCGTTTTAAAATATAATATCAAGCCTCTACGGCATAGTCCTTAAGTTAAAGGACTACAAAGTAGTTCGAGGTCATCAAGGCTTCTATAAACGTATAACGCGTGCCACCTTCAAGTATGGACCTGCAAAACTGTTTGAAAGGAAGGAATGAGCCAAGTTCGGGGCTCAGTGGGAATTATAAGGGTTTATATAAAAAAAAATAAGTTTTTTCATATGAAAACACTTGCACCTTTTATATAAAAATAGATAATTCATTTAATACAATCTATGGAAACCATGCTATAGGGATCATTTATATCTAGTGTGCTATTATTGTAACCGGTGTCGATAACTGCTCTTTATTGTCCAGTAATGTGTGACGTGTGTTCATTTCCTAAGCCAAATATTCATAGTTACTGCGTTGCTTATAGTACCTTATTACATCCATACTTGGCTTACTATAAGGCTTCTCATACTCAATAATTTACTAAGTGTACGCTTAGTATGATAAATTAACACTTCCCACGAATAACATATAATATGCTAAAGCACATATACATACATATACACTTTCATAGCTCTAGTATCCAGCCTTAGCTTACCCCCGCGATACACTAGGCCTAGAACTCAGGTTCCCGAAGGCCTCTAAGCTCTAAACGAATCATGTATCCTCCTAACAAACGAACTACCTAAGGACTTGATCCTAACTTGTACTTCATTTGGAGTTAAACCCATGCAGGCCATTTTCCCAGGGACTATGCTCCAAATACTTAACAAGTGGGATACCCGTGCAGGTATGTCCGTCGAAGGACGGAGCTACATAAACTAATCCGTAGCCGGGGAAGCTATAAACCCTAGGACTCCATCCCCTCTCTCATCCATAGGGTGGCAGAATACGTCAGTATGAACATATCACAATAAATCTTCATAATCATAATCAACCAACTAGGATTTTTCTTTAGGTCTACTGTGCACAGAGATAGCCAGCAACTCGGGTTTTTCTGCCCCCAAGGTAGGGACCCCTTACCATGTCCACCTAGTGGTTAGCCCTCAAGGCTAATATCTCATGTATATTCAAATCACGTCCCCCAAGGACAAATATAATAACAATGTTAACAATCTCAATCCATTCAACACAAATATATAAGTGAATACCACAACGTGTCAACGTATAATGAAACATATAGGATTTAGCATATGAATATTAATCATCCATATAGTGCGAAACAAAATACACTAAGCCTTTAACTATGTCGTACATATTATTGTGTTTGCAGGACAATCCACCAAGGAGATATCAGTTCCTTTAATCAATTACATTCCACTAATCTATATTATAAAACACCAAGTTTGACCAAATTTATTTTCAAAAAGTATAAAAATCTAATGGTTAAAAATGTACATGTTATGGTGTGCAATAACTTTACACCATTGGTTGAGTTTTATACACACATCAAGATGTCACATCAAAGTTAAAACACTCACACCAATAATATACATACAATAAAATCTCACATACCAATAATTTTTTCTATATTAAAAATGATATAATTTAAAATTCAAAATTTAATAAAAATTTAATATTTAAAATCTACTAATCAAGATCAATTAAACAAGATCCATCATGACTATAGAATTCTGTAAAAAAAAATTAAAAAATTATTAAGTAACATTTAACACTAATAATATACACAAAAGTATACTCTCACACACCAATAAATATTTTTACATTAAAAATGCCATAACTTAAAATAAAAATAATTCAAAATTTAACATTTAAACTCTACTAATCAAGAAATTTAATAAAAATTTAATATTTAAATATAATAATCAAGATTAATTAAACAAGATTCATCTTAAATAAAAAAAAATTAATATTTAATATTTAAAAATATACTAATCAACAGATTTCATAAAAAAAATAATATTTAAATCTACTAATCAAGATCAATTAAACAAGATTCATCATGACTATATAATTATGTAGTCACCAAAAAAAAAGACTATAGAATTATGTAAAAAAAAATAAAAAATTATTAAGTAACATTTAACACTAATAATATACACAAAAGTATACTCTCACATACCAATAAATATTTTTACATTAAAAATGCCATAACTTAAAATAAAAATAATTCAAAATTTAATATTTAAACTCTACTAATCAAAAAATTTAATATTTAAATATAATAATCAAGTTTAACACCAATAATATACACACAATAAACTCTCATATATCAATCATTGTTTCTACATTAAAATGTCATAACTTTAAATAAAAAATTCAAAATTTAATATTTAAAATCTACTAATTAAGATCAATTAAACGAGATCCATCATGACTATAGAATTATGTAAAAAAAATAATAAAAATTATTGAATAACATTTAACGACGTATTTTGTATATTTGTACATTATTGATCATCTTAGTAAATCGTTTTTAGGAGTGTTTACAATATATTAGTCAAATTTTTGAACTATTTTCAAATCATAGCAACAGAGGTGATTGAATTATTTTCACATATGACCTTGAGTTTAATTTGTTAAAAACTTATTTTGCTGAGATCAAAATAAGATCAAAAAATATGATTAAAAGATTCTTTAAAAATTAAAAACAAATCGCTCCAATCCAATATACTTTTAGTTGTTCTAGCATGAAGATATATTGAACCTAAGTTTATCGATTTAGATTCATCACACTTTACTCATTTTTATCTTATTATCAATTTTTATTTAATTTATCGTGCCGGATGGCACGGGTATACCCTAGTTTATTTATATGACGTAAATGAAGATATCATTTAAGTGGTCCCTCACCATACATAATTTAATTGAACAATTCAACTAGTGTAACCCAATTTAGGTAAAACTAGATTTTGTGTATGAGGGTCCTAATCTGACTCCTAAGGACAATGATCCTTATGTGTAACGCATAGCATATATGTCTATCTCCATACCCCGAGGAACAATTAACTAGCTTCTAACCTCTCGCAATAACGCATATACACTGCAAGGTCCTAACCTAGCGTATAATGTTTCGTCATGGTGGGTTTTTGTATAATACGCAAGGGCAACCTCTAATACTAAAATCTAGTAGCATAAGTATCTTTAATAGTGGTTTATAACACATCCTTAACCCCATTTTAAATCCTTATCCCGAAATCCCCCTCATGCGTGGTTTATACCATAGCTAACAAATGGGTATGGTGTGTATATGCATGTGTAAAGCTCATATCGTGATAATACTTGTTTGTAAGTGTGATTTATGCAATAATCTATCAATATGCATCATTAATTTAGGATATATCGAGCCCATTCACATATAATCACCAAAACCTAGGGTTTTATAAGAAAATTCCCATTTGGGTATGAAAATTTTTGATGCAACGAGTAATAAGTTAGAAAATAGGTTTAGTAATATTATTCCCACCTTGTATGAAGCTTTCCTCGAGCTAGATGCGATGAATCCGAGCTTTGGTGCAAGATCTCCAAGTTTTGCCAAAAAGCCCTAATTTGTATCCATGAAGGAATCAAGAGGAATATAATGAATAGTGTGTAGGAATGGTGATTTAGGAGGATGGCTTGATTGTGGTGAGAATTACTCACAAAACCCCTAAAATCGCACCTCTAACCTCTCTCTAAAAGCTCTCCAATGGATGTGTACAAATGAGGAAGAAGGGAGATGAAAGAAATATAAAAATCTCGCCCAGGTGCATGTATTCTACTCCATCAAAAGCCATGTAGTCGACTTCCATTATTCACAGCACAGATTTTTGCTGTTTGGTCATAGGCTCAACTTCGTACCCAGTTTTGGCCATCGGTGAATGAGAATTAGGTCTCGGCCAAAACAAGGAAGTTGTAGAGGGGATAAAGATAAAGAAGTGGTTATAAATAGGGAGTCGTTTGGACTTCGGATGAAGAAGTTATGGCCTCTCAAAGTTGACCAAAATTAACTTTTATGAAAAGTTGAAAACACGCGATTTACTTCCCGTTTTTGATTCGGGCCACCCGAATAACGAATCGATTGATCCCATAAATTTAATATATCTAATATGACATGTTAGAGGTGTTGGGTTAAATACGAGAGCCTCGAAACCCAATGTTCACGATCTAACGGCGATAAAGCCTTAACCAAGCTTAACGGAGGGATTAACTCGCAAATGGAAATACAGGGTGTTACAATCTCCCCTCCTTGATAAATTTCGTCCTCGAAATTCCATAGGATGGGTTAGAGGCAAAAGAACGCTTGGGTTTCAAACTCGTACTTGGTCTCCCCTCCTTAAGAGAAAGCAAAACGGTATTGTGAATAAGAAAAAATCTTATCATTCGAAAATCAAAATAAGGGGAATGACCCTAACGAATGACAAGGGAACAAAATAGTCATGCTAGAACCCTTTTTTCTCAGTCTCGCATGCAAAATTCCACTCTTGTGAGTGGTGTCTGCAGTAAAATACTGAAATACTCGACATCACGGCACAACCAAACGACGTGGTACCTAAATCTTGACCCTATAGGACTAACTCATGTTCAAGAACTGGAAATAAACTTGATCGCGAAACTCAATCTAGCATAGCATTGCAACCAATGTCTGAATAGGAATAGCCAGTCAAACAGCATGGATCAAAAGACTATGTAGCTCTATGTGAGCAAAATGATGTGAGATAGAGCCTCAAATCTTGAGCGTAAGATCCAGTTCACCATACTAAGAATACGCGGACCACAACTACAAATAGAATTCGTTGCAACCACCATGTGTATTTCGAATGCCAAATCATGATACACAATGCTCATTAGGAATATACATCCAACAAAGAATAACGTCAAAGGGGATGATCATATATCTAGTTCCCGTTGAATCTAATCGTAACAGTACTAGAGAAGAACAAGTATAAGAATCAAGGTTCATTATTCGGAATGAAAAGGGTGCATTGGATTCATCACTAAGAACATAAGAATCATAATTACTAATGAAATTTGATAAGTTTCTAAATACATTGAAATGCTAAACTATAATCCACAATGTTCGTTAAGTGTGCTTACTAATGAGAAATCGCGTTAAGGGAATTGATTCTACATTCTAACTCCCGATGAATCCAATCACAATGGCATTGAAGAAGAATATGACAATGTTTTGATTTACTCTCAATGCTTGAGGGTTGTCGAGATCAAGGGTCACTTCTCGAAATGAAAAATGCTGACGTGATACGCTACTAAGAACGTAAAAACTATGATTACTAACGAACACTAATACACTCTATGTGTATCTTATACAAAGCCAAAATTGGCAGTGCCCACAAAGTTCTCTCGTAAACGAGGAATCACACCTAAGGAATTACCCATGTAATCCGACTTCCTATGAGTCCAAACAAAATAGTATCTGGGGAAACAAACACGATTGTCTATGAATCAACTTTCTAGAATCCACCCTTAGGAACTAAAGAAGAAAATAGGGTGAATGCAAGCAATGGACTGGCCACTAATACAAGTAAGCTACATTTCATTTCTGTTGGCGACAGAAGACCGTAGATTCATAATTCAGTCATCCTTTGATCAGGCGGCTGACTAAATTATATCTCAACAGTCGCTCATTGCTAACATAATAGCAAAACTTCTCCCGGACATGGAGCATATTCAATGAGTATCAAAACATATCACAAGAAATAAGGTTGAATGAATTGGACCTTAATAATGAGGTGTCAAGAAAACTCAGATTTAATAGAGTAACACGCCATATGCTACGAATTCGATCAATAGCATTAGAATAAATGTTGTCTCAACATATTGGATCGTATCTGATGCGGATAAGGATAGCACATAATCAAGCAAGTGGATTGAAGCATACGTAGGCCCAAATCAAGTTTTCATGGGTCAGATTACAAGAGTTCGTGCAAGAAAATTCAAAGAAGATCGTATTTTAATTATTTTTAAATTATAGGACTTGTTTATTATTTTATTATTATGTGACGCCCTGCGAGCGAGGAGTACTCCCTTGTGAGGAGGAATTGTAGCTCAAAGGGGGCATCCCACATCGGAAGATGGGGGATCCTTGGAAACCCATATAAGTGAGAATCGGTCGCTAATTAAGTACGAGGCCTTTTGGAGGCTCATTGGTTTCGGATCCCATAAGAACTCCGAAGGTAAGTGAGTAGTGGGCCAGAGCAATCCCCGGATGGGTGACCCCTTGGGATGCTGGTCGTGAGCTCCCAGAAACAAATCCGTAGGGGGAGTAGATGGACTGGCCCTGAGGGGTTGCAGGTCGCGCTCGCCCAAAGCGGAAAATATTGTACTGAGGTGGGACTGGATCGTTGCAAATGGTATCAGAGCGAACCCCATAGAGTACGATGTGTCGACGAGGACGTCGATTCCCTAGGGGGGAGGATGTGACGCCCTGCGAGCGAGGAGTACTCCCTTGTGAGGAGGAATTGTAGCTCAAAGGGGGCATCCCACATTGGAAGATAGGGGATCCTTGGAAACCCATATAAGTAAGAATCGGTCGCTAATTAAGTACGAGGCCATTTGGGAGCTCACTGGAGAACTCCGAAATTAAGCGAGTAGTGGACCAGAGCAATCCCAGGATGGGTGACCCCTTGGGAAGCTGGTCGTGAGCTCCCAGAAACAAATCCGTGAGGGGAGTAGATGGACTGGCCCTAAGGGGTTGCAGGTCGCGCTCGCCCAAAGCGGACAATATCTTACTGAGATGGGACTGGGTCGTTACAAATCTCTAATAAAATAATACAATCACCCCCTTTAAATAGGGTGTAGAAAAGAATTACTAATCGGTCATTATAAATCTCTAATAAAATAATACAATTACCCCGTTTGAATAGGGTGTAGAAAAGAATTACTAATCCCAATACAATAAGAAAACTAAAACAATCCTAATTAATTAAATATTCCTAATTGAATATCCTATTTGACTAAGGAAATATTCCTAAAACAATTCTAATTGAATAAGGAAAACATTCCTAATCCTAATTGAATAATAAAATAATAAACAAGTCCTATAATTTAAAAATAATTAAAATACGATCTTCTTTGAATTTTCTTGCACGAACTCTTGTAATCTGACCCATGAAAACTTGTTTTGGGCCTACGTATGCTTTAATCTATTTGCTTGATTATGTGCTAGCCTTATCCGCATCAGTATCACTAAGTGACACTCGGTATTTCCCGTCTTCGAAGACATGAGAATAAATAATAACTAACCTACCCAGGTGACCTAACTCACAATCCACCTATTATGGCATAAGGAAGAATGACCCTCGGCGTAATACTATGAATACAAAAACTTATTCATAAGAGAGGTAACGGATTCCCAAAGAAACAATAGGAATTATAACATAGATTCACCATAAAACAACCATCTATCACCACCTGGATCATAAATGAAACAATTCTCAAGAGAAATAGACATAAGAAGAGTGAGGTGAAAAGGAAATGTCTCGTCTCTAAGGCGTGCTTCAATCAAATATATCCGTACGTACTGACTTGCGATTCACAATCTAACAGTTCCACCATACTTTCATTGCGTCACTCTGATAAAACTCCTAACCTCAAACCTAGGGAGTTCCTTAGAGGAAGGATGTGTAATGAATAAAATACGCGTGCACTAAACGCAACGAACATTCATTTCAACAATGACCATGATTCTAATGAATAGAGCACTCCGATCTAGGGCTCTATGGTACCAAGTCTATGAGAATAGCCACGAAAGGGAGAATCTCCTCGGGCTCCCATGATCAACTCTCGATAAGAACGCTCAACTAATGATTCTTCACTGCCCTTAAACTGTTTAGAATGCCTTGTCCTAAGAGGACAACATCATTCCAATGGTCAATGGGTCTACAAAAATAATAGCACATACCGAAATTTCATAATAGCCTTTACAAATATAAGGATTGAGGTAAAGGGTTTCAAATCTGTCAATCTATATAACCTTATCAACCTTCTCCACTACTTCCAAAGCGGATTCGATCCTGATATCAACAGTCGCGATGGAAGAAAGAATAGCTTTTACATCGCTAGAACGAGACTTTTCGAGGGCATAAATGAATTCGAGCTTTGGTACAAGATCTCCAAGTTTTGCCAAAAAGCCCTAATTTGTATCCATGGAGGAATCAATAGGAGGAAGATGATGAATAGTGTGTAGAAATGGTGATTTAGGAGGATGGCTTGATTGTGGTGAAAATTACTCACAAAACCCTTAAAATCGCACCTCTAACCTCTCTCTAAAAGCTCTCCAATGGATGTGTATTGTAGGTCGGAAAATACCCTAGAGGGGGGGTGAATAGGGATTTTGAAACTTAATCGATTTTTAAAAAATGATTTAAAAATTATATTAGTCTATATTTATCAAGATCAATAACAAAGAAATTCCAAGAAATAACAAATAAAAATAATAAAACAAGAGATGAAAGATAGAACCGATCAGGAAGATTTTTTGCACACGTTTCGTATTCCCCCTACTCCGCGCTCGGTTAGTTCTCCCCGAGAATTTCATATAACATCTCCTTCCGGTGAAATCAACCCTACAAATGTATTCCACACACGTTTACAAGTAGAAAATCACCTTCAATACTCTCAAAAAATTCCTCTTGAATTCTTGAATACCCTCTCACAAAAAATTAACAAATTTTGGTGACACACCAATGCATAGCTCTCATTTAACAAATTACAAATGAAGCTCACACTAAGAGATTCAAAGTGATCAATGTATAAGCAAAGAAGGAAAAGATATCAAGGCTTATCTTTCAACTTGAATAATGTGAATATGTGAATTAAATGGATTTTATGTAAGATCATTCAAGTATTTAAAATGAGTCTTAGAACCAATTTAGGTAGCAAAAGTTTATAGCATTGGGGAAAAACATAAATTAATGGGCAAAAGTGGACTAGAAAAAGTCTATGGCTATTATTTTGCAAGGTAAGTCCACCCAAACAAGGAACATGTTGTACTCCCCCAAACCATTTAGGACTACCGCCATTAACCATGATACTACCCCATAACCATGAGATACATGCTTCTGGATGTGGGTTTTTGTGCGTTTTTTCAACTTTTGATTTTTGACTCCGAAATTGTAAACTTGAGAATGAATGTCTATTAAAGTTTTTTAAGACTTCTAAAAAGTTTTCTAGGTTTCGTACAAAATTCATTCATATTAATTTATAGGATTTTCCAAGAAGAAGTTTTCGGTAAAAATCGTTTTCAAAGTTAAAACTAGTTTTGATCAATTTTGACATGGTTAAATCCATTTGTATGAGCTATATAAATGTATCAATGATATCTTTTACATAAAATCTAAGCACTCATTCAATTTATAAATGCTTCAAAGTCTTCGTGATGCTTGATTTTCATTGAGCGTCTCTTCACTTGATGAAGTTCTTGATTCTTTCTTGTTCTTGATAGCTTGTAGAGCATATTGAGATCATTCTTGACTTGTATAGCACTATGAATCTCTAAAGTTGATTTCTTGGAATAATGGCATTTGCAAAGCTTGTGAGAGAATATTAATTGCTTCGGTTTAGGTTACACTTGGTCGGAAAAAATTTTCGGTTAAAGTGGCTATTATCATGAACAACCGAGTTAAATAACACAAATATAACTTATTTGTAATTATCAAAATAAGATTAATTGACTTTATGGTCAACATGTACAAATGAGGAAGAAAGGTGAAGAAATAAATATAAAAATTCTTGCCCAGGTGCATGTATTTGACTACATCAAAAGCCATGTAGTCGACTTCCATATTCACAAAGCATAGATTTTTGCTGTTTGTTCATAGCTCAACATTCGTACCCAATTTTGGCCATTGGGAATAAGAATTAGGTCCTCGCCAAAACAAGGAAGTTGTAGAGGGATAGAGATGAAGAATGGTTGTAAACAGGGAGTCGTTAGAGTTTGGATGAAGATTATGGCCTCTCAAAGTTGACCAAAACTAAACTTTTTCGAAAATTGAAAACACGTGATTTACTTTCCTCCGTTTTTAATTGGGCTACCCCAATAACAAAACGATTGGCCGCGTAAACATAATTATCTAATATAACATGCTAGAGGTTTGGATCAAGTACAGATCCTCGGAACCCATGTTTCACGATCTAACGGCGATAAAGCCTTAACTAGATTAATGGAAGGATTAGCTCGCAATGGAAATACGGGGTGTACAAGAAATTATATTTGAGACCTCTCTAAGAAAGGAGAGAGAATATGGTTCGTTGGTTTGTACCAATAAATCTCTATGCTTGTTGATGAAAACTAATGGAGGAGGGGGGTTATTTATAATTGAAAATTGCTTGGAGAGCAAGAAAATTGTTTATAACTAGGATTATAGGGCTTATCAAAAAAGCCTTCCCTGTTTGTCTAAGTGAATTTTGGATATGTGTTAGCAATAGAAGTCTACTAGAGCCTGTCAAAATCGGAGTTCGGAAAGGACTTTGTTTGCCTGGATTGGTACGAAGAGTTTGTTTCCGTGTAGGAAAGGTACTCTCTCACTTGGCGTACAATAAATGAGGTTTTAGTCGTTGGATTTTTCTAAATTTTATATATGTTTTCCCCCTATAGTTATGCTAACTTGCGTCCAAATTTGAGGTCAATCGGAATTTGGGAAGGCCTCTGTTTACTCTAATTGCTATAAAGGATATTTCGACCAGATTTGCATGATAAAAGATTGGTTCTTGATAATCTAATGTCCTAAAAATATAAATTTTGGATATGTTCTTCCCCATGATAAGATCTATCTACTAAATGAATTTGATATCATTTGGACTTCGGAAAGGCCTCCATTTTATCACCCAAAATGAACTCCCGGGTTTCTGAATTTTTGGAGATTATACCATCAGATCGTGCTTTTTTTTGAATATGTTACTCCTTATGGAACTATCTAACAACCCTTAATGTTTGAAGATGATCATAAATGGGAAAGTCTCATTGTACAAGTTTTCACAAGATTGGCGGCTTTTGGTTTTGGTAGCTTCCAATTATTGTCATAATCTCTAGTTCAGGTGTCCTTTGAGCTTCATTCTTTAACATGTATCACATGTGCAGAGTATGTATGCATGTATGAATGCTCGTGCATGCATGCGTGCTCATTTCTTTAAAGATTGAGATTCTTGTGAGGGTTGCAAAATGTGGTGTTCACATATATTTGAGAGGAGGCCCCTTGCAGTGTTGCAGCTGATTAGAGAATAGGAGCTTGATGTGCTGGCTAAGTAGGAAACTAGTGAGACCTCTCTTTCTGAAGACAGAGCTGGTGGCAATGGGGTTGGAGGAGGAGCTGAATAGGAGCAGTAAATGTATGATTTTATGCTTTTTCTATTTTGTATAGAAATATGGGACCTTTGTAATTGCTCTCTTATTAATGAAATTAACAGTTTTTGTTTCAAAATTTGTTTATTTTATTTTGCTTTAATTTTTGTCTTTTCTTTTTGTCTAAGTTGTAATGTGAGATGGAATGAGCCATGTGGTACTCTAATGCCCAGCAACATAGAAAAAAAAGTAAAACAAAATTCAGCAAGGTAAACAATTTGCCTCAAAAGAGGTCCTTAGCATATTCACGAGAGGTCAATGACCTATTTGAGCTCGTTGAGTTGGTTTTGTTGGGTCTCTTTGTATCACTGGAATTCTTGTTACTTTTGTTAAGTCTGTAAAAGTCATGCCCCCTTGATATTAGGCAAAGTTTGTTAAAAATTCTCATATGTTAGTTGGATTCCTAAGTGTGTAAATGTGCTCATTGAGCTAGTCAATTAGTACACTAACCTCTTTAGAAGAAAAATTATTCAATTCTTAACAGTGCTGTATGAGGATCTCTTGTGTTTGGTGTCTGACCTATGTGGTGATATGAATTTTTTCAAAGTCTTTGGAGTTTTAAAACGAAAACTTGTACTTCTTGGCTAGGTCTAGAATAAAGTCGTGCACCCTTTTGACTTGGGCAAATTCTAACAATTTTCTCAATTATCACCGGACCTCTTCAATTGTAGAATAGACCACTCTCTGCGAGGGTTTCAATAGAGGGTAAGTGTGCTTTTGCGAGCTGATCACTTATTAAGCTGACTTCTTTGTAAGAGGATTTTTCTTAAAGTACAAGTGTGCTCAATGAGCTGGGCACTTACTAAACTGGCCTCTTCGTGAGAAGGTTTTTATAGCGTGCACTTTACAAGTAATGAAATACCAAAACAAAACATTTCATATATATTTTTCTTTGAAAATAGATATTACAAAAGTACAAAGTGTTTCAGCTCAAGGGTAGTATCTCTTGAGATGTTTAAACCGGGCCTGAAGTTACTTCTCAGGTTGCCTACGTTCCCCTCTTTGATTTCTACAAAGAACAAAAAGTTTTGAGTTGGGGCTCAGGTTTACGTAGTTCTTATTACATGCCACACCTATTGATAATACTTCTTCAGTCGATCCATGTTGACCGGTGAATGCAGTAATTGTCCATCCAAATCAGTGAGTATAACGGCACCTCCTGTATCGATTTCTTTGACGATGTACGGTCCTGTCCACTTCTGCCCGAACTTACCCCTCGGGTCTCTGGTTGGTTCTCCAATTTCTTTCAATACGATATCGTTCTCATTGATACCCCGAGTCCTCACTTTCTGGTTAAATGCTCGAGCAATTCTCTTCTGATACCTCTGATGGTGGTATGCGGCTTTTAATCTCTTTTCATCTAGTAGGGCTAGCTCGTTATAACGTGCCTGGACCCACTCCAGTTTATTGACTTGATTTTCTAGCATTACCTTGAGGGAGGGGACTTCTAACTCAACAGGGAGGACTGCTTCCATCCCGTATGTAAGAGAGAACGGGGTTGCCCCGGTGGAGACCCTCTCGGTGGTGCGGTATCCCCATAATGCATAAGGTAATTTCTCTGGCCAGTCTCGACAGGTGTAGGTCATCTTGCTTAGGATATTCTTCAGATTTTTGTTGGCGGCTTCAACTGCTCCATTGGTTTGTGGCCTGTATGGCGAAGACTTGTGTCTAGTAATACCGTATTCTTCCATGACGGTATTAGCTTCCCCTTCGAAGTGGGTGCCGTTATCTGAGATGATCTCGTGTGGGACTCCATATCGGCAAACAATATTCCTTTTGATGAATCGGGCTACTTTCTTGGCATCCAGGGTCTGGTAAGACTCGTCTTTTACCCATTTGGTGAAGTAGTCGATGGCCACTAGTATGAATCCATAGCCGTTGCTGGCTTTGCGCGAGATCTTCCCAATGACGTCGATTCCCCAGGTTACGAAAGGCCAGGGAGCAGTCATGGTGTACAACTCTTTTGGGGGAAGCTTCTGGGATTTAGCATAAATTTGGCACTTGTGACAACGGCGTACGTGGTTAGCGCAGTCGGTTTACAGGGTAGACCAGAAATAACCTTGTCTGATGATTTTGCGGGCAAGTGTATGACCGCTCATATGAGGTCCGCAATTGCCCCCATGTATCTGATCCATCATTCTGATTGATTCTTCTTCGATGAGGCATTGAAGATGAGTCCCGTCGTAGTTCCTCTTATACAATCTTCCGGCACAAAGTATGAACCCTGATGCTAATCTTCTGAGCGTGACCCGTGTTTTCTTGTCTGTTTTCTCAGGATACTAATGGTTCTTCAGCAGGTTCCAGATATCGTAAAACCAAGTGGTTGAATCCCCTTCCCCTTCATTCTCTACTTCCAAGGCTGTGCAGTGTGCTGGTTTTGACTTCTTTTGCACCGTAAGAGTTATTTCTTCCATTCCTTCCGGGATATCGATCATAGATGCCAGCGTTGCCAGTGCATCAGCAAAATTGTTCTGAGACCTGGGGAGATAGTAAAACTCCGCATGCTTGAACTTTCCCGCGATATCCTCCAGTCTGGCGAGGTAAGGGACTAATTTTTCATCTCGGATCTTCCATTCTTTCAGAACCTGGTGGACCACTAGTGCTGAATCTCCGTATACCTGTATTCTCTTTATACCCCTTTGAAGAGCAATCTCTAACCCGAGTATGCAGGCTTCATATTCAGCCATGTTGTTGGTGCAGAAGAAGTCCAGACGATATGATACCGGGGAGTGAGTTTGGTCTGGAGAGACTAACATGATACCTATCCCGTTTCCATTCCGATTGGCGGCCCCGTCAAAGTACAACTTCCAATCTTCATCGATCTCGACATTCATGATGGTTTCGTCGGGGAACTCGGCTTCTTCTAGCACGTCTCCCCATATTGGATTGTGGGCCAGGTAATCAGCTATGATCTTACCTTTGACTGCCTTCTGGGTCATGTAGGTGATGTCAAATTCGGAGAGTAGAAATAGCTATTTTTCCATTCGATTCGAGAGAGCCGGTTTCTCAAAGAGATATTTCAACGGATCAATCCGTGATGCCAGGATGACTGAGAAAACTAGCATGTAGTGCCGTAGTTTCTGTGTTACCCAGACGAGAGCGGTGCATGATTTCTCCAATGGTGTGTAGTTCATCTCAAATGGGGACAGTTTCTTGCTGAGGAAGTAGATGGCCTGCTCTTTCCGGCTATCAGTCAGGTGTTGGGCTAGCATTGCTCCCGCGGCTGAATCAGTGACGGTTAGGTATAAGATTAATGGTAGTCCAGTTTGTGTTGGGGCTAATACTGGGGGGTTGGAGAGATATTCTTTGATTTTGTCAAAAGCCTTTTGGCATTGATCGTCCCATTCTCCTGGTGAAGATTTCCTCAGGAGTTTGAAGATGGGCTCA
>CM038470.1:45085161-45285161 GCA_021464415.1 Lonicera japonica
ATTTATAAAAACAGGAATTGGGCCATTAGCCATGGGCGTATAGTTGTATGTATGTTTTAGAGCATAGAATGTTTTACTTCCACTTCTGAAGCCATGCTTCTTATGCTTGCCAAATTTGCCGTGCTTGCCACAAATTTTCCGTGCTTGAATTTACCATGATTTACCTTCCCGTGGCCGTGACCAACACCACCGTAGTGACCTCCGTATGTGCCTTGTGCATAATGGCCGCCACCTCGCCCTGAGCCATGGGTCAAGTGTGGGCACCATAAGCCGCTGCGCCCATGCAGCAGCAGAACCCCCTGCAAGCATTCCTGCTACTCCACCAGATCCATGCCCTAAAATATTAGTAATAATAAAGACATAAATAAATGTCCAATCACACGGCAGAGCTGCAGCACATACTGCATCTCACCTGCAAAAAAGGGCTGCCCATCACGCCATTAAAGCAATACAACGTATTTGAGATCATGCAAGCGTATCTATTTGTCAATATCTTCTGTTCAGGTCTGGCTGGCAATGGGAAATGTAACAAAGACTCGACCTGTACCGGATCCATACATAGTTGCCAAACTCATTGGGTAAGACAGGGCTTCGCATAGAATGTACCAAGTTTGGTATAATCCACTTATTTAAGCAAAATATCTGACAGATCAATGTCAACTGAGCTGAAACTCTTTAAGGGTCAAATTCAAGCAAGCAAACAACTCATTTTGTTCATCAGTTGATGTCTGGTTGACGTGCTGTGATAAAAATTGCCGGCTTTAAATGTCTCCTTGCTCTTGCTACTAATTATTACTATTCGGGTGTTCCATATCACATGACAATAACAGTATAGCCTAAAATTTTCAAGTTTCCCAAGTCATTCTTAATAAGTAACTATGACATAAAAAGGACATTTGAAGATACGGAGATCGTTTTGCAGAGGAGCATCATAGTGGCTTGTTGACCGGCTTCTCTTTTGAAATATCTAGAGCTCCGGTTATTACCTAATCCCTCACCCCTCAACTAAGAAGTCCTCCTTTTCCTTCTCAGAATGTCTCAAATAAGGAATCATGCTTCTAATATTATATTACAACTCAAGTTCAATTCCCCGCTATGTGAAACCTTTCTTGGGCCACTGGGGGCATCTCCCGGTCAAGTAACCACGGCCTCATAGGATTAGTGGGGGTGGGGCCCTGATACCATGGTTATCCAAAAAAAAAAATTATATTACAACTTGACATTATATATACCAGAACTGACAATGTATTACAAATAAAGCTCTAAGAAAAATGTCATTCACTTTCTCTTCCTTGTTTTATATATCAGGTATGATTATGGAAGTTCAGATTAAGTCCTAAGACGGAAGAATTGGTTAAAGCTTTGTGGGAACAGGGCCCGTAAGAACATCTTTTCTTCCTTGTGCGTAGGATCAACAAAACCCCGGTGGTCCCGGTCAAGGAGGGAGGACGCAATGGCCCCAGCCGTGCATCTCACCCGTACAACAAGAGGAGCAGCAGCTAAAAGCCAAGCCTCCTGCTGGCTTCCCTACTAGGCCTATCCATTCTACAACCTTCTAATCTAATTCAGTTATGCAGCCCTTCTTGTGGTTGTTAGTTTTGTTTGTCTTTTTGTAGTGGCAGACGGCTCCTCATCTATAGGTTTCTACTTTTATCTTCTTATTGGTTAGTTAACTTATCTTTCTTACAAATGACAGTAAAACATGTTGAAATAAGAAAAGAATGTGTCTACGCACAAGAATGAAGATTAATAGATGTAGTAAATCATAATGAGTATTATTATTATGATCTCTCTCCAAAACCCCCCATTTTCTGTTATTGTCCTCTGTTGTTCTAATTGTGATATGACAAAACATCAATCCTCTTTCAGTTACTGAAACTCTACTTTTCACACACTATTTATAAAAGTAAGTCATATTTCATCATTACATTTTGTTAGTCACGAACCAAGTGTCTAAGAAGTATATATACCTCATGCATAAACAACTTCATTTTGTTATTTTGGCAAACTTATGAACAAGTCGAGAAAAAGTGAAGGATGAGCCTGGGAGTGCACGTGGAATTGTCAGTGTCGCTTAATAGGCTAGTTTTGGAAGGAAGTATTTGTGCTTTGCAGCTCAGAGAGAGCTATCATACTACATCTAGGATGTTAACAAAAACCAGAAACTACGTGCCAGTTGCTTTTCAACACAACCACAAGATGAAAAACAAGTTAAGGTAGCATCCAAACCTGAGTGACCCGGGGCAGATTGACCAGGATAACCGGCTGGCGTGTAGCCCTGTGGAGGGTACCCAGATGGTGGGTATCCTTGTTGTGGAGGGTATCCAGCTGGTGGGTATCCCTGTTGTGGAGGGTATCCAGCTGGCGAGTAGCCCTGTTGAGGATATCCAGATGGCGGGTAGCCTTGGGGAGGGTAGGCTCCGGGCTGTGGAGGGTACTGTCCTGGAGGATATTGACCAAGATGTGAAAACAGCCCCTTGTCAGCGGACTCATCATGATTTTTGTCCTTGCCACCCCCCATGTTTCTTCACCAAAAAAATTAATACTACCTTTCAAACAGACTATTGAACCTGCAAAATGAAATATTGAATTGATGTCGGTCAGAGGAAGCATGCAGAAGAGAAATTATTAATCAACTAAATTCTAGGACATAAAATACACTGTATAACACAGTGAAAATTCATTCCAATCATAACAAATGACACAAGCACGAAATATAGGGCAAGGGAACAGGGGCATCAAGTAGGCAACTGCACAGCAGAACCCTAAAGCACATTTTCATGCGCAAAGAAATACAAAGTGCATATTGTAACGTAGAAAAGCTTGAATATTTTTGCAAAGTTGCATATTGTACCCAAGTAGAAAAGCTCCCTGATCTCTTAAGTTTAGGTCCTAAAAATTATTCATACTAGTTTTGCTTGGGCGAACATGAATCTGTTTGATTTTTCTTGTTTCCACAGTTTTGCCTGGCGAACATTAAGTAGACGTTAAAATTACAATTCTTATTCTTGTCAGGATTGAAATTGGGCACAATTTTTGATTCAATACAAGATATCTAATACAGATAATCTACAGACTAGGTAATGTCGGAAAAAATGGTTTTGACCAAAGTGTTTTTGGTTGGTTTCAGCCAAAATTAATGCGGAAAGGATATAGCTCTAACTTGTTTACTGGGTAATAGGATGGTAGTAAACTGAGAAAGGTACACAACGTCAACATTCGACCATGTAACACTGGGTTGAAGGTTAGAGTTACCATCTTATTTGTCCCACACATAAAAAATGAGAACAAGTTTGTGTAGCTTATTAAGCTTTGAGACATGGGGTCTTGGCCCTTTTTGTTTGTTTAATTACTCCAAAACCAATGTTGCCTAGAATTCCGTTTTGAAACTGTACCCAATCTCATGACTACATGTTTATATTCAATGTGTCCATTCAAGTTTCAGCCAATGAATTAGGGTGAAGTTATGTTTTCCATTTCTGTGAGTCTCTTTGTCAAAAAGAAATATTTGGTTCCAAATCCATAGACTTGGGAGACCAAATCCATAGACTTGGGAGTGCAACGTCTACGTCTACTTGATGAAAAGTCTCTTATGCAGTTGAGAAGAAGAGAGAGGCCTCCATCCAATCCATACATAACGGGGACAAATCAGTCTTTTTAAATTGCTCTCAACTTAGTATCCTAACTATGAGCCTGATATTACAGGTAACTGAGCCCTCTAAATTGCGCTCTAACTGAAATTCTTAATCTGAAATACAGCTAATAACGGCATCGCGCACTCAGTCTTGTGCATCTGCAGCAGGCAATCAATCTTGTTCCATTTTCATCCTACCGTATGCAATAAATATTGTAGTACCACATTCACAATCAATCTAGTAGTAGGTCTTGTAGTTAGGGTCATGGTTAGTTAAGTACTATACTTATTGCAGTAGTGGTTAATGACTTAGTGGGAAGCTATAGATAGAATTAGAGGCAGAGAGAGAGCTCTTACAGAGAAGACAATCTCGCAGTCCGCCAAACTGTAAAGAAACAGATAAAATTATTGTAGGAAAAGCAATTGACAAAGAAGTTAGAGATAGAGGGAGGGAGGGAGGGCTCTGTAAGAGAAGTAAGTCTCGCAGTCCAAGAATCTAAATGAAAACTATGTACAATCCAAACAATGGTGTTGTAATTCTATGGCATAATAATTCAAAGAAATGTAATTGTATAGAATTACAATTCTAATATAATTCCAAAACCACATAACCAAATGCACCCAAAAAGAAAATTCAAATAAAACAGAACATAATCCCGGCAATACGTGCAAATAAGTAGGATATTTAAAGAATTGACGGTCTAAGAATTCAATAAATATAGCAACCTTAAAGAATTATCAAACTAATGGAAGATATAGAGTGAGCTGATCTAAAAATTCAGAATAAACCATGAAAACCTGAAAGTTTATTGATCAAAACCCTTCTCTGATAGTGATGGCAGTGGAGTTTGGAGAGATGAAATATACAGAAGACACATAAATTATACTTGCTAAAAACAAAGAAAGCTTTAGGAAATTAGACTTGCTAAAAACAATGGAAGTACAAATATAAAAATTTCTATATGTTGAAGGAATTAGATTACACCAAATTAGACAATTGGAACAAAAAAAATCCCTAATTTTGAAAATTGAAATTCTACAAACCCTATCTTAGAGAAAAATTGATTTGATGGACTGTGGCTTCTTTGTGAGAATATAGAATACATACAGATAGATTGTCGAGCGAGAGGATAATAGAGAACGGATATGCAGAAAAGATAAGCTAAGTAAGAATCCAAACACCTCTATTAGATGGAGGACTGTACACACAGAGAGAGAAAGGGGGAATTACGTACCACAGAGAGAAGTCGAATGATGTTGTGCGTGCTACGGTGGCGCTGTTCGATCAGTCGACGGAGTGTGTGCGCGATCGTCGCCGGTGAAATCCATTACACGTCGGCGTCAGCGTGAGGGAAAGAGAGCGGAGACTTTTGTCATGTTACAAAGAAACCAACGGCCACCAATGTCCCAAAATTCGGACGGTCGAGATTGCTTTTAAATACGTTTGGCAAGATAATTTGTAGACTCAAAAATCATTGTCTATAATTATTAATGGATATCAAGATACGGTAAAATTAAAAAAATATAAGGTACGATACGTTTTGAAAATAGATAGTAAAAAATAATTATAATATATATATATATATATATATTTAATTATTTATATTATAAATTATTAAATTTGTCTAAATTTATTCTTAAAAAATATAATAATTTAATAGTTAAAAATATAAGAATCTATACTTTTGGATAAGTTTTATACACACATTAAAATATCACATCAAAATTAAAATACTCACACAAATAATATACATACAATTAATTCTCATACACCAATAATTTTTTCTATATTAAAAATGCCATAACTTAAAATAAAAATTCAAAATTTAATATTTAAAATCTACTAATCAAGATCAATTAAATAAGATCCATCATGACTATAGAATTATGTAAAAAAAATAAAAATTATTAAGTAATATTTAACATCAATAATATACACAAAGTAAACACCAATAATTTTTTTAAATTAAAAATGTCATAAGTTAAAATAAAAAATTCAAAATTTAATATTTAAACTCTACTAATCAATAAATTTAATAAAAAATTAATATTTAAATATAGTAATCAAGATCAATTAAACAAAATTCATCTTAAAATAAAATTTTAATATTTAATATTTAAAATAAACTAATCAATAAATTTAATAAATTTTTTATATTTAAATCTACTAATTAAGATCAATTAAATAAGATTTATCATGACTACAAAATTATGAATTTAATATTTAAATTTACAAATCAAGATTAGTTAAACAAGATCCATAATGACTATAGAATTATATAAAAAAAATAAGAAAAATTATTGAGTAATATTTAACACTAATAATATACACACAATAAACTTTCACACACCAATCATTTTTTCTACATTAAAAATGTCACAACTTAAAATAAAAAATTAAAGACAAGACGGTCCAATCTGATCTACTTTTAATTTTTCTAGCATGAAGATATATTGAACTTAAGTTTGTCGATTTAGATTTATCACACATTACTTATTTTTATTTTATTATCAATTCTTATTTAATTTACAACACCAGATGGCATGTGTATACCCTAGTTTATCTATAAAGTTTTTATAAATTTATGAAGAATATCACTAATATTCAAAAAAGGAAAACTAAAAATTGAGCAATTTAATTGCTTAATGACATAAAAGTAGATATAATATTCTAACTTGAATATAAGAAGAAAGATAGAGATTGAACAATAAGAATTGTAGAGGAAGGACGGAGTGTTTTGGTCAATCATTTTATCTTCTGATAAATGGATTGGCTTATTCACTGAGCTGTAAAGAGAAAGCCTAAGACGAATTATTTGTTATTTTTAAAACGACTCCGATAAAAAAAAATTACAAAACTTACCCCGTTTTATCCCTCTTATATCCTTGCCGTATACCTCTTGTATATGAAATTTTAAAAATAAATAAAAAATAATGGATACTCGAATATGTATCATGTACATGTCCCGCTATATCGGTTACGTATTTATCTAGATACGTATCCGATACCAATACTCCGACCCTAACTTAAGTATCCTTGCTTTATAGATTCTCTAATAGACGGAGGTCAACAGTGCAATCCTTGAACTGTCTTTAATTATTATAAGTTTTGTTTTATTTTGTTGTTAAATATGTTTATTTAGCATTAATCTTACTCAGTTTTGGTACAATTTTTTAATAAAAATGGTTGTTTGTAGTTCGAATCGGATAGAAAAAATGTACACAACATATTAAATATGTTGTTTTATTTGAATGTTGTCACGTCTTTATATACAAAAAAGTGTATACAAAAATTGAGCAAGTCTAGCTATTCACATCTATATCTATACTATATATAAAAGTGTAAATAATTTAAGTATTTTTTCCTTTTTTCGTAGAGACAAATATGACTTTGATTTTAAATACAAGATTCTAAGATTTACATAAGAGAAAACAATATAACTTTATAATTTTTTATATTATAGTATTAGTATTCTGAAAATTTAAAGTCTATTTTATTTGATTAAACTAATTAAACAAGTTATAATTATATTAGTATTTGTATTTCAAATAGTGTATAATTTCATATATTTTTATATCAGTATTAGTATTTTAAATAAATTTAAACTCTACTTTATTTGGTTAAAATAATTATATAAGTTATAGTTTGTGTTGAATTAGAACCGTATTAAAATTACAAAGCTATTTAATATTAACTCATATATCATCAAGCAGTACAATCTATTATTTATACGATTGTTATATTATTTTGTGATGCTGTGCATAATAATCCACATATGTTTAATAGAATTAACTATCTACCAATTTTAAAAATTTATTAAAAATATATTATTCTCTTATATATCTTATCAATTTTTATCATGTATGTATAACATTTTTATATAGTTGACTAATTTTATGATTTTTCTTATAATTATTAATTAAATTTACACTTAATACTATATTTTTGCCGATGTTTTAAAAGACGCGAGGCGAATTTGAAACTTTTTGCTCGGACGAGGCGAGGTGTATGTCTCGAGGCATAAGCCTCATTTTTTATTTTATTTTTTTCCTAATAAAAATTCACAAAAATATAAATAATATTTCACAAATAATATTACACTATATACCAACATTTTAACTAAATGTTTAATTTTTGTTGGTATAAGAATGCTAAAAATATTTCAAGATATGTCAAAAAACTAATTAAATAAACTTAAATAACATGATCACTTTTCATAATATTAAATGCCATTCAAAAAGCAATAATTATTGAATGAAAATAGTATTGAATCAAATGCTACGCAAATTAATGAGGTTATTTAATTGTTTTTTATTCCATAAATATTAGAGAATTAATTTTTTTTTTAAATAAAATATAAAGATATTATACATGTGGATATTACTTTATTATACATTTGAAATACATAATTCAATTTTATAATAAAGTAGTTATAATTATTAATTAATTAGATAGATAGATAGATGTAATTGTAGCAATAATAAAATTATAAATAAAAGGAACCTAAACTTCATTAGAGGTATCCAGAAGCTTTGGGGCTTAAAGGTGAAGTATGTGTGTGAAAGGATAAGAGAAGAATTTGAAAGAAGACAGGAACGAAGAAAGAAGAACGATATCTGATGAAAGGTCTGGATAATATTGTGTTGTTAGGGTTTTGTGTAGGCCACCGTTCTCCTCTGTCTGTCATCTCAGGTCTCCGCAGGTTCTCATCTCTCTATGATCTAAAACAACGATAAGGGTTGGTTTTTTTAGGCTTATAATTCTCCTCCTTTTTGTCAGAACAGACCAAAACGACGCAGTGTATTCAGGCCAACGCCTCATGAGGCTCGAGGCCTAATGCCTCGAAGAGTGCGCTTCACTCCCCTGAGGCGTAAGACTCAAAATTCCGAAAAAAAATAGGCCTCGGAACGTTTTCTTGCCGTGCGCCTCAAGATGTACACCTCCTTTTAAAACACTGGTTTTTGCTTATTTGTGATTATTTTTATTTCATATTAATTATTCAATTCTTAGTATGTATGTATTTATTAATGGACTTAATTAATTATCTTTGTTAAGCACTAAAATTACGTGCAACGCACGTGAACAAAAATTAGTATAATATAAAAGTAGAGAACGCATTGAATGTATGGCCCTCTAGTTTGATACAGTCACAGTTTGTAAAATAGGAAATTAAGTAAGTTTAGTATTTTCGTATGTTTAAGGTTGCTTTACTTGACTTTCGGGTTTTTGCCGATGTTGGAGAATTCTATTAGTAGTGTGACTTTGGTTAGCTTGCTTTTTATTTTCCTTCAATTTAATATATGATTGCATTTTTTTCAACTATTTTCATTTAAGTTACTGCAAATGTTTGAGTTTAGAAAAAATCATTTAGCTTGCTTTCTTATTTCCATCAATTTAATTTCTGATTGCATTTTTTCAACTGTTTAGGCTTGAGTTTAGAGAAATTCATTTACTCGTTAAGTTTTGCTTGAAATGTTGTAGTGGTTTTAGTAAAGAGTGGCTTTGCAGTGTTTCTTTATGTTCTAAAAGATTGCGATTCTTATGGTTTCCAACCTTGTTATTGTGTTTGATAAATTTATTTGTTGTTTTGCAGTTTGGCATTCTTTTTGTCCATAGTATCTGAGCCTACAAAATCATGAATATTTAGCTAGTCTAGATGTAAATCATTTCTTCATTAACATTTCTTGAATATTGTGTTAGAATTTACCGGCCTTCTCTTTTCCCTTAGAATTGTTCAGTCTAAAAATCAGTAAATTGGTGGTCTGAAAATCATGATGTTGCTCATGGGAACTCATTTGTATCTTTTAGAACTTATGTAAAATAAGTGTTTTTAGTTATTGACCAATGTGTTTTTAGTCTGTCGGTGAGATGTAATTCTAATATAGGTGGGATTAGGAAATATCATTATCACCCATATTGTAAACAATATTCTAGCGCGATATTCGTTTTTGACTTGATTTTTATGTGTACTCCAGTATGATCTCTGCAAAGGGTAGTCTTAACATAGGTTTTACCGGAAACAATATTCTAAGGGAATATATGTTATTCATTTGATTTCTACGTGTGGTCTGGTTTGATCTCTGCAAGAGGTAGTCTTAACATGGTTGTTTAATTTGATCCTTGTTTGCCCTAGTTGAGGGTAGACATTTTATTCCTATAATACCCATGTATGCATTTTGTTCCAATAATATCTATGTATGCAAAGCGTAGACATTTTGTTCCTATGATCGGCTTTTTTTAATTAATATTTTCCTTTCAAATGGAACAGCTTAAGACCATGACTTCGAGTACTGCGAAAAAGGGAATCATTTGTGTTCCCTTATAATGTCTATGTATACATCCCATGGCATGTTTATGACAGTTGTCCCAATGACTTGTGGCATCCCCTTTCTTTGGAGATAACCCATTCAAAACCACTATGCTCTGTCCTAACCAATATTTGTAAAAAGCTCGTCACTTTTGAATTTGGATGTAACTAACATTGAGAAGCTTGGGATAATTGGGAAATAACTTATATATAAATTATGGATGAGTTATCAGAACAAGTAGATGTTTGCACGTTATAATCTACGTTATTCTGTTGTAAATTGTATGTATTTGCAGACAATCTTCTACATTATTCTTTTGTATATTGTATGTATTTGCAGACAATCTTACTCGTGAAAAGACTTAATGCTACGCAAAGAAAGTTCTTGCTCAAACTAAGGCATACACTTTAGTGTAGTGAATTAAGTTGTGAAAAGACAATATATGGCAAATAGCAATTTAATGATTTATACCCTCTCCCTGGGAAAATAAAGGACAATTTATTTATTTTATTTTATTTAATAATTGAGGCAAGTAGTACGTGGCCTGATGGATTATACATCAGAAGCTGAACAAACTCACTTTCGTGGTCTTCTTTTTTCCTTTTACATTACAGTAATTGTTATCTTCCTCTATTTCTATTTCTAAGACGCGAAGTTTGATTGATGTTGGCTTGTTGGAAAAAGGAATGAAGACTATAAAGTATATAGTGGAAAAATACCTTACAGAGCTCAATTACAAATTCAAACATCTAAAAGCTACTAAAAACCTACAATTGATGAGGAGGAAGAAAGATCACTGGTCTTGCTCACATTTAAGACACACATAGTGCTAGAGAGACTTAAATGCACAACAAGGTTGACTAAACCTTAAACTTCTAATGCATCAAAGTTTGTAGTTGGGCAGTGCTATAGCCCAATACAGTCTTATTCAAGCACTCTACGGAACATAAGTCACTCTCATTCTCATATTCCCAACGAAGCCATCAAAATATTTCATATAGAGCTCCCAGAGACGGGATATTCCCTTGTACCTCAACGAAATAACTTCTAATAAGAACTATGGAAGAAGATCCAAATGAACATAAACACGCAGTTCAAATATACACAGTAGAATTGGAAAAAATGAGTCTAAACTAATACGGAAAGCACCTTATAAGCCCAAATTACTATATATGTATTTAGGTTAATTGTATATGAGAGAATGTATAAAGAGGAAAGTAGACTGGGATAATTGTGTTGATAATTGTATATTGCAAAGACTCCTAATGTAAGGATATATAAGGACACAAACTAAACGCTAAGATAACAATAAAGGAAAGAAAAGTAAAGGGTAAATAACTAATGAAAGACTCCATTACTATAAATACCCTATCTACGGTATGTTTTGAGGTTTTTGACCAAAGACAAAACAATACCCTAACTAATATAACTTTGAATAAAATATACTACCACCAAATAATAAAATATTGCTTTCCAACATATTTATATATATATATGTATTTTTACGGTCAAGCTAAAGAAAGGCTTCCTTATTTTAACTAAAGAATGGACTTCCCCTTTTGAGGGCGATAAAATTTGGTGGGGATGATTTACGTGATGAGTAGATTGACTCCAGCAAATTTCATAAAAAAATTAAATCGAAAAGTGAGTGAACTAAAGATTGATGTATATGTGTGTGCATGTGCACTTTTAACCATTGAAATTTTATATTTTTAAATCACGCACTTTCCGGTTGAATTTTTTTATGAAATTTGGTGGGGTTGATCTATTCATCATGGAGATCATCTTAACCAAATATCATTTACCCCTTCAAAAGGGGAAGTCTTTTCTTTAGTTAAAAGAAGGAAGCTCTTTCTGCCTTTACTGAAGAACTTGTTATCATGTAACTTGTGTCATTCTTTTGTCATGGCATCAATGACTCCTTTTTCTTGATCATAGTATCAAGTTTTGTGGACTAGTTGTTCGCCTAATCATTTGTCAATATTAAAATGTTTGCTTTTGAGCTTCTGTGAGTATGTTCTAATTTTCTCTCAGATTTTAGTAATTTAGCAGCGAATTATCTGCCCCAAGTGCTTAAAAGTATGTCAAATAGAATCTTCTCGATGCTAGGTATTTTTCGTTCATGAAGGTGGTGGAGTGTATTATGTAAAATTCAACGCAATATTTGGCTTTCTCCTTGTTCTGTTTTTGTTTGTTTGGTTTTGCTTGGGAGTAGGCCATTTGCTTACATAATCTATAATTTATATTCATGGTTATCTAATAAGTAACTCTTTTTTGCGGATTATTCTTTGCAGATGCATGATTGTAGAGATGAGTGCATTGTATGTAGTTATATGCAGATTTTCATCTGATTATTCGTGTTTTAATACCCTATGAAATACCTAGAGTGAGCTCCTCCTCCTCCTCCTTCTCCTATGAAATGATTGTTTCTTTGAATGGGTCAGCATTTTGGGAAATGTCCCTAGTCCCTTCTTCCTCTTCTTCCTCATATGCAATGATTGTTTCTTTGAATGGGTCAACATTATGGGAAATGTCCCTATTCCCTACCACAATAACACAATAAGGGTGTTAGTGTGTTACAATTTATATTGTTGCCTTGTGTTTCTTTGGTCCTCTCTTTACATGCTTAAGACATTAGGTGGCTTACCTTTAGTTAAGCTCAAAGCATACATTTGTATGGCATGGTTAAAAAAATGGATGGGTATTTATGGTTTAAATATTCACAAATTTAATTGCAAGTAAGTATGGCATTCATTCAAGCGGATGGGATGTGAATGCTGATTTCAATGCTTCACTCCGCTCCCCTTGGAAATCAATAGCCAGAGGTTCCTATGTGGAAAATGCCTAGTTGGTTGTGGGAAAAGGAGATATAATTCAATTTTGGGAAGGCACTTGGGTGGGTAATTGTCCCCTAAAAAATGGATGGGTGTTTATGGTTTGAATATTCACAAATTTAATTTCAAGCAAGTATGGCATTCATTCAAGCAGATGGGTGTGAATGATGATTTCAATGCTTCACTCTGCTCCCCTTGGAAATCAATAGCCAGGGGTTGGGAATCCCATGTGGAAAATACCATGTTGGTTTTGGGAAAAGGAGATAGAGTTCAGTTTTGGGAAGACACTTGGGTGGGTAATTGTCCTCTAAAAAATGGATGGGTGTTTGTGGTTTAAATATTCACAAATTTAATTGCAAGTAAGTATGGCATTCATTCAAACAGATGGGTGTGAATGCTGATTTCAATGCTTCACTCTGCTCCCCTTAGAAATCAATAGCCAGAGGTTGGGAATTCTATGTGGAAAATACCAAGTTGCTTGTGGGAAAAGGAGATAGAATTCAGTTTTGGGAAGATACTTGGGTGGGTAATTGTCCTCTAAAAGAGTCCTTTCCTCGTTTATATCGTCTATCGAATAATCGTAACATGCTAATTCAATCGGTTATATCTTGGCTCACTTATTTCAATCATTTGTGGGACTGAATTTTTCAAGGAACTTCAGTGATAGGGGGTGTAATGATTTCATCTCTTTGTTAAATACTGTAATGTATAATGGGAAGGATTGTTCACTTATTAGAAGGAGCACTTACACATATATATACATCCCTAGACTCCGAACACAAAGACTCCTACTCCAATGTGGGAAGAAAATAAAGTCATACTATCTATTTTCTCTTTTACTATTTACAACTTATAACACTCCCCCTCAAGCTGGAGCATATATATTGATCATGCCCAGCTTGTTACAAAGATAATCAACACGGATCCCATTTAAGGCTTTCGTTAAAAGATCACCTAATTGTTCTCCAGTCTTCACATATCCTGTAGAAATTAAACCTTGCTGTATCTTCTCACGGATAAAATGGCAATCAATTTCAATATGTTTCGTTCGTTCATGGAACACGGGATTAGACGCAATATGTAAGACAGCTTGGTTATCACACAACAGTTTTGCTGGTACCGAAGTCTTAATCCCTACTTCAGTTAAGAGCTGCAATATCCACATTATTTCACATACAGACTGAGCCATAGCTCTATATTCTGATTCTGCACTGGATCGTGACACAACATTCTGCTTCTTACTTTTCCAAGAAAGCAAATTTCCTCCAACAAAGACACAATAGCCTGATGTGGATCTTCTATCCACCTTGGACCCTGCCCAATCTGCATCTGAAAAACATTCAATACGAGTATGCCCATGATTTCCATACAAAATACCCCGTCCAAGTGCTCCTTTTAGGTAACACAGAATTTGTTCTAATGTTGCTCAATGATGAACGGTTGGGGATGACATAAATTGGCTCACCCCACTAACAGAGTACGCAATATCCGGACGAGTCACTGTAAGATAGTTCAGCTTGCCCACCAATCTTCTATATTTCTCAGGATCCTCGAATAATTCACCATCTTTTGTCACATGTACATTAAGAATCATCGGAGTACTACACGGCTTTGCCCCCAACTTTCCTGTCTCAGCTAATAAATCAAGAACATATTTTCTCTGAGACAGAAGGATACCCTTTTTACTCCTTGCAACTTCGACACCCAAAAAGTATTTTAGAGTCCCTAAGTCCTTTGTATGAAATTGAGTATGAAGGAAGGACTTAAGAAATGAGATTCCCGTGGTATGACTCCCAGTAATGACAATGTCATCTACGTACACAACTAACAAAATGACGCCTGCTTTAGATTGTTTATAAAATACAGAGTAGTCAGACTTACTTTTTGCCATGCCAAACGTCTCCATGACTTGGCTAAATTTTCCAAACCAAGCACGAGGACTCAGTTTCAGGCCATACAAAGATTTTTGAAGATGACAGACTTTTTCAGACTCCCCCTGAGCAACAAACCTAGGTGGTTGCTCCATATAGACCTCTTCTTGAAGATCACCATGAAGGAAAGCATTTTTGATATCTAGCTGATGCAAAGGCCAACGATGAGTAGCTGCCAAAGATATAAATAACCTGCCAGATGTTAATTTAGCAACAGGCAAAAAAGTATTAGAATAATCTACGCCATAGGTCTGAGCATATCCTTTAGCAACAAGGCGGGCTTTTAAACGAGCAATAGACCCATCAGGATTGACCTTGACAGTAAACACCCATCTGCATCCGATAGCCTGTTTTCCTGCAGGTAAAGTGACCAAGTCCCATGTACCAGTCTTATTTAAAGCATCCATTTCTTCTAGCATGGCATTACGCCATCCAGGATGTGATATGGCCTCGTGAACAGTTTTAGGAATAGATAGAGTCAAAAGAAGTAATGAATGAATAAGAGGAAGGTGACAAGTGATCATAAGAGACACATGAAGAAACAGGATAAGTACATTGACGTTTACCTTTGCGTAAAGCAATAAGAAGATCATCGCTTGTCACTGAATCTGATGAAGAAGAAGCTGGTGGAGGACATGGATCAGGAGGGTGTCGTCGCCTGGAGTAAACCTGATGAATGGGAGGTTTGACTGGTGCTGGTTCAACAAAGGGTTCAGGAGACTTGATTTTATAAACTAACATATCATCATCCTCCTCCCCTTGACGTTCAGAAGTGGAGGATGGAAAATACAACACTTCTTCCATGAATGTAACATCAGCTGAGACAAGGTACTTATTAAGATTAGGACAATAACACCGGTATCCTTTCTGAAGACGAGAATACCCAAGAAAAATAAACTTCAAAGACTTCGGGTCTAACTTAGTAACCTATGGACGAACATCCCGAACAAAGCAAGTACTACCAAATATTTTGGGTTCTATAGGAAACAATGATTTACTAGGAAAGAGAACTCTGTAAGGACTTTCACCATGAAGAACAGATGAGGGCATTCGAGTAATGAGAAAACATGCTGTGGAAACTGCATCAGCCCAGAATGGTTTAGGAACATGCATTTGAAATAATAATGCTCTTGCAGTTTCAAGAAGATGTCTGTTCTTCCTTTCCGCCACCCCATTTTGGGATGGAGTATCAATACAAGAAGTTTGATGAAGAATACCGTTTTGGATCATGTAAGTTTGAAAAGATGAAGACATATATTCTTTGGCGTTATCACTGCGTAATGTATGAACAAAAATAGTAAACTGAGTTTTAATTTCAGCACAAAATGCACAAAAATGAGAAAACATTTTAGAACGACTTTTCATTAAATATAACTAAGTTGTACGAGAATAATCATCGACAAGAGTAACAAAATACTTAAACCCAGTTTTAGACGTAACATGACATGGACCCCAAACATCAGAATGAACTAATTCGAATGGAGCACTTGCTCTCTTATTGACTCTCGGACTGAGACTAGTACGGTGATATTTGGCAAACCGACACGACTCACAATCTAAAGAAGACACTTTGCTAAACTGTGGACACAACTCCTTGAGCAGAGAAAGTGATGGGTGACCAAGCCTACAATGAGCCTGGAAAGCAGATGTGACACCCGAACATGCGACGAATTTCGGTAATTGTGTATCAAGGATGTAGAGGCCTCCTAATTCATGTCCTTTACCAATAATCTTCTTCGTCAAAAGATCCTGAAACAAACAATAATCAGGGAATAATGAGATACAACAATTAAGGGTACGAGTAAGCTGGCTTACTGAAATTAAATTAAATGACAATTGAGGCAAATGTAAAACAGATGATAAGGGAAGTAAAGGGGTTGGTGCGATTGTTCCAGACCCGACAACGGAAGATGGTGAACCATCTGCTAAAGTAATACTGGAAGGAGATTTATATGATTGAAAGGTAGAAAAGAGACCAGTATTACCTGTCATATGATCTGTGGCTCCAGAGTCAATGACCCATTTAGGAGACGAGGAAACTAGGCATGTATTCGTTTTACCTGAATTGGCAATAGCAGTGACAGAGGTGACCGGAGTGGATGTAGACTTTAGAGATTCTTGGTATTTAGAGAACTTGGCAAACTCGTTTGCAGGGATTAGAATTAATTTTTCAACCATATTATTGGTAGATGCAATGTGGGCCGAATGAGCTTTTTGAGTCCTGTACCGAAGCTTCCTACAATCCCGCTTCAGATGCCCTGGAGTGTGACAGTAATGATATACAATCCCACTAGAGCCCTGTCCCTGAATCATACCACCTCCTGAATCATGTGCACGAGTATCAAAATTATTGTTGTTCGATCACCCTCTTTGGTTGCCTCCCCGATACTGTGGTTGCCGAAGTTCACACCCAGTATTTCTACTAACCAGAGCACTATTAAATGGAATAGAAGGAGTCTGAACAGGTGGATTCCCCTCTGTGCGTAGAACTCTAGTATACACATCCTCTAAAGAGGAGATCTCAGGACTAGAAAGGATTTGGTTCTTTGCAGTATTAAATTCAGATGGAAGACCGGCTAGAAAGCTCATGATAGCCATATGCTCCCGCTGACGTTGTTGAACTTTTGTATCAGAACTGTACGGCATTAACATATTAAGTTCCTCGTAAATTTTCTTAAAATCCATAAAATAATGCATAATCGACCTGTCCTGTTTTTCTGCACGGTAAAATGCTTTACAAATATCATAAATGCGATTAATGTTGCCTTTCCCAGAATAAAGAAAATCCAGATAATCCATTAATTCCTTAACCAACTCACAGTGATTAATCAAACTAATGACTTCACTTTCAATAGAATTTCGTATCTGCAAGAATAATCGAGCATCTTATCTTAACCATTGTGAGAATCCGGACCCGCGACCCGAGAGGCATCCTCGTTCTCGGTTTCATCTTTTGAAAACGTGTTTTGTAGAGTCGCCAGTTTGTTTTATGAGAAAACAAACAAAAGATCGTACGAAGGATAATTCGAAAATGAACTATCTTTCATACGTTTGAAACCAGAGATTTATTTTGAAAATCTACTTTGCCAGGGTTCGGGAACTACGTTACGAATTGGGAAGGTGTTAGGCACCCAATTCGCCCTTTCGGTCTCTTAATGGATCATGTATCTAATTCCTATTTTAGATATCTTGCAAGTGGTTCGAATGGTTTTCAGAATAGTCCTTTTCGGATAAATTCAGTTTAAAACAGTATTTGGAAGTTAGACTCGAGCTTTGCGAGCGCCTACGTATTCATTCGTAGAATAAAATCAGAGTCTCGTAGTTCCTTTCGTTTGGAAACTGTTTTTGTATTTTTGTTTGTTTTGAAAACGTGTCAAAACGAGTTTTAGTTTTATTGTAAAATTTAGAAAGGATTTATTTTGAAAGTAGTGAACTTCTTTGCAAGTTATCTAATTTTCTGTATTAAAACTGAATTCAAATGCAGTATTAAAATTAGTTGAGTGGCAGGATGACGTACCTGATGCGCCTGAAGAAGAGATAAGAACCTTGTTCTGATTGCCTTGCTTGCCTCCTTCTCTCTCTAGAACTTTTTCTCTCTAGAGCTTTCTTTCACTAACTTTCTCTCTCTAGAGCTTTCTCTCACTGACTTTCTTTCACTAGAAATTCTCTAAAAGAGGACTCTCTAATGATTTTGGCAGAACTTCTACTTACTAAAAACACTAGTGAGTGTTGATGCCTTAGAATGAGAGCCCAATGGTCCTATTTATAGGAAAAATCCCGCCAAAAATGCTCCAAAGGAGGCCAACCGTAGGGGGTAGCCGCAGGGTGTGCGGCTGGGAGCGTGCGATTGGGGGTAGCCGCAGGGCATGCGGCTGGGGCGTGCGGTTGGTGCGTGCGTGCGGCGGGTGGCATGCGGCTGGTGCTTGCGGTTGGGGCGTGCGGCTAGGGTGCCAACCGTACGGCTGGAGGTAGCCGTACGGCTGGGAGCGTGCGGCTGGGGGCACAAAATTGCACGGGAACACTCAGAGGCAACAAAGGTTATATCAAACTCCTCATGCGGCCGAAATTGGAGTCTTTCCTAACGGTCTCCTATATGTATGATGACTCAAGACTTAATGCATAAATGCTTTGTTTTAGGAAAACCAGTGTTCGCACGAGAGTCGTGGATTGGGGTGTTCACAGACCCTCTCGTCCCGGGATTCTTGCTTGCAAGAATTCAGGGACGATAAGAAGACAACGATTCACGACTCTCGGGTGACTCTCAATGCGGTGATAATTGAATCAGAATGTATCCTTTCTGGCATATGGATCTCGTTGCGTTCCAGGCGATACAATCCACGATCGCCTCTTTCCTTTCGGCCAGGCGACACGATGCATCAATCTTTTCTTCCGTCTACCCTCAGTGGTGTGTTACCCTCAGCGGCACACCACCCTCAGTGTATAGGACTTCATGTGAGGAGTTTTGACAATTCATTGAGTCCAAATGATCGTAATGAAAAAGTGCTTCAAAGGTTTCCCATTTCTTAGGGAAAAGTGAAAGAGTGTTTTTGGGTTTCAAATGTATCCCTTCGTGGGGATCCGGAGTAAGAAGAAATCAATATCTTTTGAGAAAATTTGAAAACTCCCATCGTGGGGAGTGTGGGGATAGAGTTATTCCCTTCGTGGGGGATTGCACGGTAAAGGTTATTTCCCTTCGTGGGGAAAGGGGATCGAAAAAAATTCCCATCGTGGGGAATGCGAAGAATTCCTAACTCTGAGAAATTCAGGAAGAAATTCCCTTCTTGGGGAACAGACGGTAAATGTTATTTTCCTTCGTGGGGAAAGGGGATCGGAAGAAAATTTCCATCGTGGGGAATGCGAAGAAATCCTTACTCTGAGGAATTCGAAAAATTCCCTTCTTGGGGAACAGACGGTAAAGGTTATTTCCCTTCGTGGGGAACGGGGTTTCGAAAAAATTCCCATCGTGGGGAATGCGAAGAATTCCTAACTCTGAGGAATTCGGAAAAAAATTCCTTCGTGGGGAACACGTGGAGTCGTTATTTCCCTTCGTGGGGAAAGTGGTTTCGGAAAAATTCCCATCGTGGGGAATCCAGAAAAAAATTCCCTTCGTGGGGAACACGTGAGGTCGTTATTTCCCTTCGTGGGGAAAGTGGTTTCAGAAAAATTCCCATCGTGGGGAATGTGAAGAACTCCTAACTCTGAGGAATTTGGAAAAATTCCCTTCGTGGGGAACACGTGGAGTCGTTATTTCCCTTTGTGGGGAAAGTGGTTTCGGAAAAATTCCCATCGTGGGGAATGCGAAGAACTCCTAACTCTGAGGAATTCGGAAAAATTCCCTTCGTGGGGAACACGTGGAGTCGTTATTTCCCTTCGTGTGGAAAGTGGTTTCGGAAAAATTCCCATCGTGGGGAATGCGAATAACTCCTAACTCTGAGGAATTCGGAAAAATTCCCTTCGTGGGGAACACGTGGAGTCGTTATTTCCCTTCGTGGGGAAATTGGTTTCGGAAAAATTCTCATCATGGAGAATGCGAAGAACTCCTAACTCTGAGGAATCCAGGAAAAAATTCCCTTCGTGGGGAACACGTGGAGTCGTTATTTCCCTTCGTGGGGAAAGTGGTTTCGGAAAAATTCCCATTGTGGGGAATGCGAAGAACTCCTAACTCTGAGGAATCCAGGAAAAAATTCCATTCTAACCCTATCTCATTGCCATGGTTCTGTTGCTCAGACACTGCTTTAATGTTTTTCAAATAAATGATGTGCTAGGGAGAACCACTTTGCAAGTAAAAGTGCTTTTTCTTTTCCTTTTTTTACCCTCAGTTTTGACCTCTGACATCATTGGGAAATCAGACCTTTTGAACCAACTTTTCCAAAAAAATTTTGAACCGCTGTGCATGGATTTTTGGGATTTTGACATCTCTTTACCCTCAGTTTTTCTCTCTTCGGTCATGGGAATAGAATTTCGCTTGGATTTCTCAGTCATTCTCAAGCTACCCTCTGATTTCTTCTACAGGGAAGATGCTGATCCTATATCATTTTCTGTTTTTCGATACCCTTATTGCTCCCTTTTTTGATTATCCGGCCCTTTTATTGTGGGCTCTCGGACTTTACCGTGCCTTTTTCTTTCTTGGCTTTTTCCAAAACAGGAGCCTTACTCACCTAAGATGTAGCCCTCCGCCTTTTGGCACAGCTGTCACTCTAAGTGTGGCTCTCCCTGTCGATTTTCTTCATTTTTTTTATTTTTTTTCACTTTTGGATCAACGGGATTTTACCCTTTTCTACTCTTTCAATTTTTTCTGGTACCCGATTCCTCTTTTACACCTTCCCTATTTATTAATCAGATTCGAGCCTTCCGGACAATGGGTCCATCCTATTGAATTTCGGTTCCTCCACAGACTTTAGAGTGTCAAACTTCGGGCATTGATCAGTCATCTCGTGCATGTGTGTGAGTCTTGGCCCTTTTGTACTCCGGGAGAAGTTGATTCATGGCCTTAGTCCCCTCCCCCCCCCCCTTTTTTTTTTTTTTTTTTGGGGGGGGGGGGGGGGGGGCTCAGGTCTTCGTAGTTCATGAATACAAGCTTACTGGTAGTATTTTTTCAACCGGTCTAGATTGACTGGTAAGTTCAACTCTTGGCCATCAATGTCGGTAAGGAGCACGGCACCACCGGATAGGATTTTGGTAATAATGTAAGGGCCTGTCCACTTGGGCGAAAATTTTCCTCGCGGGTCTTTGGCTGGCTCCCGAATTTCTTTGAGTACTAAGTCTCCAACCATGATGTTTCTGTCTCGGATCTTTTTATTAAAGGCTTTAGCAACACGTTTTTATACCCTTGATGTTGATATGAAGCCCTCAAACGGTTTTCATCGATCATTGCCAATTTCGCATACCGCGCCTTTATCCAATCACTCTCAGTGATTTGATTTTCCAAGACAACCCGTAAGGAGGGTATTTCCATTTCCACTGGTAAGACTGCTTCCATTCCATATGTAAGGGAGAAAGGTGTTGATCCCGTAGAAACCCTTTCAGTAGTTCGATATCCCCAAAGAGCGTATGGGAGCTTTTTGGGCCAATCTCTGCCGGATCTGATCATCTTACTAATGATGTTCTTTAAATTCTTGTTGGCAGCCTCAACAGCCCCATTAGTTTGCGGGCGATATGGAGAAGATTTGTGGCGTTTGATGCCATATTCTTCCATGATCTCGTTGGCTTCACCCTCAAAATGTGTCCCATTATCGGATATGATCTCATGTGGTACCCCGTACCGGCATATGATGTTGTGTCGGATGAATCGTGCCACTTTTCGGGCATTCAAATCCTTGTAAGACTCGGCTTCAATCCATTTGGTAAAACAGTCGATAGCTACTAGGATGTATTCATGCCCATTACTTCCTTTTGGCGAGATCTTACCGATTATGTCAATACCCCAGATGGAAAACGGCCAAGGAGATGTCATAGGGTATAATTATTTTGGTGGGAGCTTTTGTGCCTTGGCGTATATTTGACATTAGTGACACCCTTTGACGTAGTCAAATCAATCCTTTTGCATCGTTAACCAGTAGTACCCTTGCCGCACTATTTTACGTGCCAATGTATGACCACTCATATGTGGACCACACTCCCCACTATGAATTTGTTCCATCATTGTTCGGGATTTTTCTTCGTCGAGACATTGAAGGTGTACACCGTCATCGTTTCTTCGGTATAATTTTTCCGCACAGATGATAAATCGGGATGCGAGTCGGCGAAGTGTAACCCGAGTGGTTTTGTCGGTATTTGGTGGGTATTCATTATGCTTGAGTAATTGCCAGATATCGTAATACCAAATATTCTTATCAACCTTGTTTTCGCTTTCAACGTCGAGTGATAGGCAAAATACCGGATTGATTCGCTTCTGAATCTGGATCTGAATTTCTTCTTTCTCCCCCGAAATTTCAATCATCGAGGCCAGTGTAGCTAAGGCATCAGCAAAGTTGTTCTGTGTTCTCGGGATATAGAAGAATTCAATACAGTTAAATTTCTCAGAAGTTTCTTCGAGTTGGGCTAAAAATGGCACAAGTTTTTCCTCTTTGATCTTCCACTTTTTCAAAATCTGATGGATAATGAGAGCGGAGTCTCCAAACACTTGAATTTTGCGAACCCCTTTCTGCAAAGCGATTTCTAATCCAACAATGCAAGCCTCGTATTCCGCGATATTATTAGTACAAGGAAATTCCAGGCGAAAAGGCATAGGGGCATGGGTTTGATCTGGGGAAATTAATAGGATCCCGATTCCATTCCCATTTCGGTTGCAAGCCCCGTTAAAGTACATTTTCCATTCATCATCTTTCGTAATTTCCATGATACCTTCATCAGGAAACCTAAAGTCTTGTAAGTTAGTATCAAAGATAGGATTACTTGCTAAGTGGTCTGCTATGATTTGTCCTTTGATCGCCTTTTGAGTTACATAGGAAATGTCGAACTCTGAAAGTAGAAACACCCATTTAGCCATTTGATTAGTCAACACTGGCTTTTCGAACAAGTATCACAAGGGATCCAAGCAGGAAATTAAGATCACGGAAAAGACCAACATATAATGTCGCAATTTTTGGGTGGCCCAAACCAACGAGGCACACGATTTCTCTAAAGCCGTATAGTTTTGTTCTCTTGGAGAAAACTTTTTGCTGAGGTAGTATATTGCTTGTTCAGTCCTTGTTTTCAACAAATGTTGCGCTAACATTGCCCCAATTGATGAGTCATTGACCGACATGTATAGTATTAACGGAGTGCCTACTTGGGGAGGCGCCAAGACTGGCGGCTTGGCCAAATATTGTTTAATCTTATCAAATGCTTCTTGGCATTGTTCGTTCCATTGCCCATCCGAGCTCTTTTGGAGTAGCTTAAAAATTGGTTCACATGTTCGAGTCAACTGCGAAATGAACCTGCTGATGAACTGTAATCTCCCGAGGAAACCCCGTATTTCCTTTTCGGTTTTGGGGGCTGGCATTTCCTGAATAGCTTTAACCTTTGCTGGATCAACCTCGATTCCCTTTCTGCTAACTATATACCCCAGCATCTTGCCTTTGGTGACCCCGAATACACATTTCTGAGGGTTCAAACGCAATTGGAATTGCATAAGCCGTTCAAAGAAGACACGGAGAGTTTTCACATGACTTGCCCGGTCTAAGGATTTGATGATCATGTCGTCGACATATACTTCTACTTCCTTATGAATCATATCATGGAATAGAGTAGTTGCGGCCCGTTGATATGTGGCCCCGGCATTTTTCAACCCAAATGGCATGACGGTGTAACAATAAGTACCCCATGGTGTGATAAAGGCTGTCTTTTCCTGATGGTCAGGATGCATTTTAATTTGATTATACCCGGCAAATCCATCGACGAATGATTTTAAAGCATGATTTGCAGTGTTGTCGACAATGAGATCAATGTTTGGCAGTGGAAAGTCATCTTTTGGGCATGCAGCATTTAAATTGCGATAGTCGACACAAACCCGTACTTTGCCATTAGCTTTTGGTACTAGCAATATGTTGGCCAACTAAGTAGGGTATTCAACAACCCGTATGAATCCGACATCCAATTGTTTTGTGACTTCTTCCTTTACCTTGAGCGACCACTCAAGTATTAGTTTTCTTAATTTTTGCTTAACAGGTTTGCATTCGGGTTTAGTGTGTATTTCATGCATCACAATGTTGGCATCTAAACCAGGCATATCAGTGTATGACCAAGCGAAAACATTAACAAACTCTTTCAACAAATTTTCTAAGTCCGTTTTTTCATCATGGCTTAAATCGGCCCCAATTTTTATCTCTTTTTTATCATCGGTTGTTCCCAAATTTATTGTGACCGTGTCCCCTTCAATAGGTTGTATTCTTTGTTCATCATTTAGATTCTCATTCATAACTTCAACATCACAAGAATCAAGGTAAGGGGAAAGATTGTCAATTTTATTGATAGAAACCTCATTTGGCGTAGATAGCATACATTCTAATTTTTGTACATTTCTATCAACATTCCTCTCTCTCTTTTTCTTCTTTTCTTCTTCAACGGGACGTATAAGGTGTACAGGATCCCCGAGATAGTCTTCCTCAATTGCCATAACCTTAAACGTGTTACCCAACATATCTTCTTCTTCCAGTGGCTCGGCAGGTGGCTTGGTTATCTTTAGCTTTGATGAGAAATTGTGAGTAAAACCTTCGCTTATATGCAAGTCTTCTTCGAAAAAGATTTCTAATCCCGGTTGTCGCTTTCCCTCTTCGTTTACCCATGGCTCTTGAAACCCGCAGTAAGGGAAGTCTTCACCCTCTTTAATAAATCACCCATTCAATGATCTATATGTGAATATGGCGTTCTTTGTGCAGTTATCATCCCCAGTATATCCCAAGCCAGCCAGAGGCCTTGGTTGTTGGTATGGCTCGATTATTTGTGCAATGCCGGCTTTATATTTTCCCAAATCAATTCCCGGTAAGAATTTCATTTTCCTCATCATCTGTATCACTTGCGCCTTCATTGTTGCCATGTCATCGAGGGGCAGATAATTCACGGTCTGTGTGGTAAGAGTTTGTACCTTCGGTTCATACGAAAATCCCCCAAGTTGGACATATTGGCTCCCGATTCCTAATACGGGTGAGTTTTTCGGCGTTATTGTTCTTTCAGGATCGCCTTTAACAATGATGATGTCTCCGTTGAAAGGTATTTTCATTTTTTGATGAAGTGAGGAAGGGAGTGCCCCAACCTCATGCAGCCAAACTCGTCCCAATAACAAATTGAAGCTTGATGGAATGTCAATGACTTGGAACTCAGTGGTAAACGTGGCTAGCCCTATTTGCATGGTCAGCATGACGGAACCCAATACCTCTCGCTTGGTATTGTCGTATGCCCGAACCGTGACTGGTGATTCTTCCAATGTAGTTAAGTCGATACCCAAACAAACCGCGGTTTTCAAAGGGCACACATTAATCGTAGAACAGTTATCCACAAGAACATAAGGTATAGACATCCCACAGGCCACGACGGTGATATGCAGAGCTTGGTTATGATCTCGACCGAGCGGTGACAGATCTTCATCGGAAAACCCAAGTACTTGTTTTTGTACCCCCATTGAAGCGATCATCGCTGTTAACTCATTCGGGGTGGATTCCAGAGGAACAACTGATTCGTCCAACATTTTCATTAGTGCCATCCGATGTGGCTTGGATGCCACTAAGAGTCCCCAAATTGAGATTTGGGCTTGTGTTTTCTTCAACTGTTCAACAACGCGCCCTTCTTTCGGATCTTTTGTCGGTTCCTTGGGAGTAGTGACATCAGTAGGTGGCTTGGCACTCGGCGTTTGGTAAACTCTACCAGAACGGGTCAACTGTTGGACCCACGTTGTAACTGGGTCATTTGCTTTTTCAGTTATTTCAACCGGAGTTGGCGGCAACTTTTCCTCGACTTGCGAAACTTTACTCCAATCAAAAGCGATCATGTTTATTTGTGAGGAATATGCATTTTGATGGGTGTCCCTTTTTACTGCTTTTCCTCGGTTATATCCGAGCCCTTGTCGCCTCGAGTTACCTCCAAGCCGTGGAAAGTGGGCGATCCTTTGATTCTGTTTGCCAAGTCCAAGACCGGGTATAAACTTCATTTGTTTCATCCAGCCCCTAACTTTTGGGCTAAATATCACTTGTGACTGCGCGGTGCAAGTTTCATCAACACATAGCCCCAATAAGGTTTCATCTTTGATTTTTTCGGCAATTTTCTGAGACTTTGGTGGAGTGTATTTGATGACTGTGGGTGAAGGCTTTAAACAGCTAAATTTCAACACTTCAACATTTTCTGTATTCACGGCAGGTTTAAGCAAGAATACAGGATCTGGTAAATCTAAATCCTCCTCGATAGCGTTAATACGGTGATTGGGAAGGGGATTCTTTGCAACATTCGGGGCTGACGGATCCAGAATTTTCTTGCTATCGATTAGGTTTTGGATAGCATGCCGTAGGGCCATACAACTATCGGTAGTGTGCCCGAACCCTTGATGGTACTCGCACCGCTCATTCATGTTCCAATGCGGCGGTATCTGTTGTGGTAATGGCCTAGGATTCATGGGATACATAATCCTTGCTTCTTTCAGTTGTTCAAAAACCTTCCCCAACGGTCCTGGTAATTACGAAAAATGTCTATCGCGTGAGCGATTCTGATCAAATGTCCTGGGGTTGTTGTTGTTGTTGTTACGATACCCCAATGTAGGATAATCCCCAATGTTTTTCACAGAGTTTTGACCGTAAGGGTTGTTGGAGTATCATCTACCATAGGACCCACAAGACGTTACTTGATCGACGGTCGTCGTAGAAGTCTTTTTGTATTGTGAGGCAGACTTCTTGATTTCAGCCTGTTTGGCCATGTCCTCAATTTCGTTACCTACGTGGAGTAGGGCCTTGAACCTGCTAAAGAACTGATGACCCATTTGAGCCCGAATCTCGGGTTTCAAATTCTTCACGATCATTCCCAATTGTTCCTCTTCATTTAGGCGCTCCACCATTTGGGCTGCCAATTCTCTCCATCTCGTAACAAATTCGCTGATGCTCTCATTCTCCTTTTGCTTAGCCATTTCTAAATGCTTCCTTGTGACTTTAAGCTCCTCATTAGTTTTGTACTGAGACACAAGCTCTTGGACGATGGCTGACCATGATCTAACCCGGTGCTTCTCAAGGTTCAAAAACCAACTTTGGGCTGGTCCGGCTAGTGTAAGATGAAGCGAATTAGCCAATTCAGCTTCCCCGACATCATAAATTCTCATTGAACGGACGTATGATTTTATGTGGAGTTCCGGCGGTGTAGTTCCCGTAAACTTCGGAATTGAGGGCATCTTAAAACCCATCGGATAATGAGCCTCCGGGTACAAATTGTAACTCTGCAACTGGGTTAAATCATTCGAACTTTCGGCGACCTTTTGGGTAAGCGCTTTCAGTTGTTCTTTAAGTTCAGATAAGTCTTTATCCCCCCGGTAGCCTTCCATTGGTGAGGGGCCCTCCCCTTGGACACTCATGGGCCTCCTTATTGGTTCATAATATGGATCGTGATAAGGTTTGTGTATCGATGGCATTTGTGGAGGGGCTTGATTGATAGGATCTTGGTGTAACTAATTGCCAACTGGATCATGCATGTGTTTGGGTTGATTCAACTGTTCGAACGACAGTGGTGCTTCCGTATGAACTGAGAGTGGCGGTGGTGGTGGAGGAATAACCGGAGTTTCCCTCGGTGGTTCTGCCATGAGCCCTTTAGTCAACTCGTCCAACTTGGTACGAGCGTTTTGATTGTCACTTAATAACATGGCCATGCTTTGGTTCAAGTTCATTAACATCCGATACATGTCTTCAGGGTTCGGTAATGGAGCATTTATGTTTCCGCTTGTGCTAGCCAAGTTTGGATCGGTATTGAGAGGTGTAGTATGATGCAGTGGTTAACCCCCAACGGTATTGTTCTGAGGCATTCCCGGGTTTGGGTAAAACGGACCGGGCGGCGGATCCGCTGCGTTGTTGAACTGGTTGTTCACATTTCGGCTCAGAGTATTCTGATCCATGCTGTCAGATGAGTCTGGTCTGATGAGTCTCCCGGTGCTATCTCTTCCGGCCCACGCAGAGGCCAGGGTGAATGTCTGATGCCGGAAAAAAGGACAAATTTGATCGCGCGCATTCCCCCAGAAAATAACAACAATATATCATTTAGAACTCTCCGGACTTTATCCAGAAATACATCGATCGGGACGAAAATAGACACACAAAGTTTTCTTTAGGTGAGATCGAAAACAGACCAACGGCGATAACTTGAGAATTCCATATAGCGGTAGGGTATGAATAGAATTCCATGGGTTCCCTGGCCGTCTATAGTTTTGGAAAATCATTTTGAAAAGAGTTTTCTGAAAAACCATTTGAAAATATGGGAAGTTCTCTCCTCATGAGTTGCTTTATTCATGGAATCAGGGCTTCCGCTCACGACTGTTGGTCATTAAAAATCATGCATAAAATCTTGTGTTCTAGGCTGACTCTTCTATATGCAAGCGTGGCTGAAGAGGGTAAGGTTTAAGGCTCCCTCCTATTTGGCAGGTCTTACGATATACCTCAAGAGCGCAGGTACGTGTAAGGACCTTTTGATATACATCCTGGGTACGTGAGTGTTCTCGTCACTCTATATACCTCGGTAAGTACTTGGCCAAGGAGAGTGGTCCCAGGCGCTTTTGTCTAGTGCAGACCCGCAAGTCCACGGCCTATTCACGACTCTGGTCCCGAGGTTGATAGGGTAAATTCACACTCGCGAAAATGCATGATAGGACGTGAGTGCGTGCGAAATAACAATCTGGCGGTTCATTATTGATTAATGCTTTTAGGATTTGTTATGGTATTTTACACAATTTTAATTACGAAAAAGATTTTCCTCACATAATTAGCAAATAAAGGCATCAGGGTATCCACCTAGATCGCTTCTATGTTATTCTAGGACTAAGGCTTACAAAACCTATATCTAATAAATAACAAGAATTAAATATATGATCCATTATTCAAGAGCTTAGTTCTCGACTTTCCCCAGCAGAGTCACCACTGTGAGAATCCGGACCCGCGACCCGAGAGGCATCCTCGTTCTCGGTTTCATCTTTTAAAAACGTGTTCTGTAGAGTCGCCAGTTTGTTTTACGAGAAAACAAACAAAAGATCGTATGAAGGATAATTCGAAAATGAACTATCTTTCATACGTTTGAAACCAGAGATTTATTTTGAAAATCTACTTTGCCAGGGTTCGGGAACTACGTTACGAATTGGGAAGGTGTTAGGCACCCAATTCGCCCTTTCGGTCTCTTAATGTATCATGTATCTAATTCCTATTTTAGATATCTTGCAAGTGGTTCGAATGGTTTTCAGAATAGTCCTTTCCTGATAAATTCAGTTTAAAACAGTATTTGGAAGTTAGACTCGAGCTTTGCGAGTGCCTACGTATTCATTCATAGAATGAAATCAGAGTCTCGTAGTTCCTTTCGTTTGGAAACTGTTTTTGTATTTTTGTTTGTTTTGAAAACGTGTCAAAACGAGTTTTAGTTTTCTTGTTAAATTTAGAAAAGATTTATTTTGAAAGTAGTGAACTTCTTTGCAAGTTATCTAATTTTCTGTATTAAAACTGAATTCAAATGCAGTATTAAAATTAGTTGAGTGGCAGGATAACGTACCTGATGCGCCTGAAGAAGAGATAAAAACCTTGTCCTGATTGCCTTGCTTGCCTCCTTCTCTCTCTAGAACTTTCTCTCACTAACTTTCTCTCACTAGCCTTCTCTCTCACTGACTTTCTCTCACTAGAAATTCTCTAAAAGAGGACTCTATAATGATTTTGACAGAACTTCTACTTACTAAAAACACTAGTGAGTGTTGATGCCTTAGAATGAGAGCCCAATGGTCGATCTACGCCAAATAAAGATGAACTAAACCAAACCAAGCACATATATGTACTGTAGATGCTGAGACGATGCCAACGGCGGTGGCCGGAGGTTGAACGGAGGCGTGACGGGCCGTCACGCGCCGGCGCGTGGGACGGCGTCGAACTTCTTGTGGTGGCGTGTGAGGGCCATGCGCTGCTCGTTTTGATGCTGGATTTTGAGCGAGTCCTAGACGGTGGATGGTGCTCCTCCCTAGGCCGGAGGTGAGGTTAAATAACCACTTTGGACTACTAAACCAGAAAATCAAAATTGGAAACCTAGGCACTGCCTAGCAAACTGCTGTCAAATAGCAGACCAAGGAACAAAACCCTAATTGCTCTGATACCATGTAATGTATAATGGGAAGGATTGTTCACTTATTAGAAGGAGCACTTACACATATATATACATCCCAAGACTCCTAACACAAAGACTCCTACTCCAATGTGGGAAGAAAATAAAGTCCTACTATCTATTTTCTCTTTTACTATTTACAACTTATAACAAATACCATTGATTGTGTACACCTTAATCCCAAGTCTTCGGATAAAAGAGTTTGGGTGGGTCATTATTCGGTTGAATTCTCTTACATATCCTTCTTCGAAATTCTCTCACACCCATCATTGAGTTCCCTTTTCAGCGTTATTTGGAAAATTTGGAAAGGTCGAATCCCTACCAAAATAAAAATGTTTGCACTGATGGCTTCTTTGGGAAAGTGAGCATGTGTGACATGGTTCAAGTAAGGAGACCATTTCTCGCTCTCTCGCGTTGTGTGTATTGTGTAAGAGGGCCATTGAGAATATCGACCATATTCTGCTCCATTGTGAGTTTGTTAAGGCTATGTGGACAAAGGCCCTAGAGATGTTTGGTTTGGTGGGAGCATTTATAAAGAGATGGAGCGAGTTTTTGATTATTAAATGGCACTTCAGGCAAAATATTAAGGTCATACAGCAGTGGCATTTTACTATGCTGGCAGTATCATGGATGACTTGTTCTGAATGTAACCGGAGGGTATTTGAAGATAGAAGTAGCAATCCAATTGATATTTGGGAGTTCACATGTTTTTTGGTTGGGCTTTGGGCGAAAGCTTTGAGGATTTTCGATGCATCTGATTGTTTTTTGTTTTCATTGAACTATGTTAATTTTGTTGGGTGATGGGTGGTTAGATCCCTTGCCCCTGGGTAGCGAGTTTATGATTCGAGGGTTGTTTTCCCGGGTGCTTGAGCTTTCAGTGGATGCCTTATCCTCTGCTCTCTCTAACAATTTTGGTGTTGTATTTGCTTTTGTAACTAATTTGTCGATCAATGAAGTTTTCTTGTTTTCTATCAAAAAAAGAGTATGAGTACGTATATATATATATATATGTGTGTGTGTGTGAAACGAAAAATGAGAGACGTAGCATTCATAATGGAAAACCAAGCTAGTGCTTTGATGATATTCTCTTTCTTTGAATGCATTTGTGTCAGACCAAAAAAAAGTGTGTTTGTGGACCCTGGCTGGTTGAAATGTAGAAAAACCTTTGAAGAAGCAAGAAGATAAACTGAAATGGGAGAAACTATCCCACTCCAACGTTTAAACTGGAATTTCAAAACAACTGATTATAAACTTTTATTCACACAAGACTCTTTAAATAGATAAAGGGATATCCACCTAAAGAAACCCACTACACTAGAAACTCCTAAAATTAAATTAAAATAACTACTCTACCCTACCTACACAAGCCACTAACTAAATTAGTGGATTAATTTATTAACTAAAAACCCAACAATAATTCAAGTGCGCAGTTTTGTAGGACATGAGAATATTGGATTTGTAACATGCTTCCTAGTGAAAATTGCATTGTAGATGCTTGGTTGATTTTTTAGCCTAGTTACTGTCATTGTTGCTTTTGTGTGTGCATTTTTGTATCTGTATATGTATAATGAGAAATCCTGTTTTGGAAGTTTGCACATAGTTTCCAATACTTCCTAGTTTGTTTCTATTTCTTCGCACACTGTTGGAGTTCTATTTTGTGTTCTTTTTGAAAAAAATATAGTTATTGTTAAGTCTCGTCCCATCTTTCATCTGATTTATGTATCCTTATTAGTTACTCCCTCCTTCCTAAACTAAGAGTCCAATTTCCTTTTTAAACCATATTCAATTTACCAAATTCCATGATACATAACAAATTGTGTCCATTACCATTGAACATTTTGAAATTTGTGTGCATTCCTTCTAAAGATTAAAATGTGAAATGGACTCTTAATTTAGGATGGAAGGAGTATTAGCCTCTAAAGATGTTGTTGTACACTTCATGCTAGACTATCAGTTCAATTGACATTCGAGGTTTTCAAGGCAGCAGACTTTCTTGATTGAAACTCGTCTACTTATGTTTAATTTTACAGATAAGGAAAATCTTTGCCTCTATGGATTTCTCAATGAGCAGTGGGAAGTGAATTTACCAGCTGAAGAGGTGTCTCCAAAGCTTCCGGATCCTGCACTGGGCATTAATTTTGCCAGAGACGGAATGCAAGAAAAGGACCGGTTGTCCTTGGTTACTGTCCACAGTGATGCTTGGTTACTTACTATTGCCTTCTATTTGGTGCTAGATTTGGATTTGATAGAGCTGATGGGTAACTTTTCCTTTTTATTCGATTACAGATGCTTAGCTTCACTTGTGAGTGAGAACAAATTTCTTGTGTTTTAAAAGTGTAAGTGTGTGTGTGTGTGTGAGAGAGAGAGAGAGAGAGAGATTTGAATTCTCTAGTTCTATTATGGAATTGGTATTTGTAGAAGTAGAATTTTGGACCAATTCGAAATCACTTTTTGTATCCAAACAGTGTTTTCCAAATTCAATGGTCCAATTTAAAGCCTGGAATTAGGTTCCCAAACACACCCTTTCAGTAATTTTCATTTACTCCTGTTCTTATTCTCCCTCCGTCGCAAATAAATTGTACCACTTTGACATTGATACTTTTTAAGGAATCACTTGTTTTAACCTAATCAATGGTTGTTCTATATTGTGATATTTGGTACATTGATTATGTTCAAAAACAGAATGGGACAATATATTTGATGTATACCAAAAAATAAAATGTGGGACAATAATGCGGGGAGGGATTATTGCTTTTTAGTTACTAGTTTCATCTCCCCCTCACTAATTTAGTTACTCCGCCCTCCTTTATTATATGGTGCTAGCACTGAGTTATCTTCCAATTCTTAGGCACATTGAATGGGATGTGGCAATTGTGTATGGTTGTCATCCTCGTTTTTAACGTGCAATATCTTGTATGTTCATTTATTATACATACTAATAAACTTCCATCCATGGCAAATAAGGTAGACTTGCGAGAGTGAGTTAGCCTAGTTATAAAGGTGCCCACTCGGACCCAGGAGATCCCAGGTTTGAGTCTCACCCGGGGCGGGGATGGTTTCTTAGTTATTTGAAGTTCAGGGAAAAGACTCGGACCTTTCCTTTAAGAAAAGAAAAAAGGTAGACCTTGCTATGGTTTTAATTAAATTGTTATGAAATTTGCGTGTGCATTTAATATATTTCAATTTTCTAGAATTGGTTACAGAAAACAGAAACTGGGTTTAGGGTCGGTTGGAGTAGTTAACGTGACATGATAAAATACATCTCACTCTGTTAACAAGTTTGGGCCTAGCTTTGAATGTTGTTCCTTGTTATAGACTGAATAATGATGGGATTTAAAAAGAAAAGCATTTCTTTTTGGAGATGCAGTGATGGAAACACCAACTGATTTAGGTTCTTAAGTTTGGATATGCATGTTATTTTCTTTTCTGTTCTGTAAAGCTGCTTGTTAATACGTTGGATAACTTGTCTATGTCCACCTTCTCTTTGTACTTTTCCTTCCCCTCCCTTTCTCTACTTAAAATAAATCTTTAACTATTCTTATAAAAGAAAACTGAAAATGGCGATCATTAGGCTTTACTTGTTCAGCGTATAGCTTTATTTCAGAGCAATTGGCCGCTGTATTTAGGGCCTTCGATCCCCTAGAGGTTGTTTTAAAATGAATATGCTTTTGTGGTGACATCGCCCAAATGAAATTTTAGTCAACTTACAAGCACATAACTATTCAAGTCCCCGTAGCACTAGTTGTAGTTCTGATGATGGTGATTGTATATCAGTTAATTTACTCTATATCAGAACATTCGCGTCTTGCTCATGTCGTTTTTCTTATTTTCTTATGGTTCTATTTTCTTTCTAGATATATAACGAGCAGTTGTTTGTGTTTGTTAATGCATGCTTACCTTTTCCTTTTCCTATTCTTTTCTAAAAATAAACTGCGTGTCTTACATTTGTTGTGATAAGAGGTGTTTGTTTTGAACCTCTGAAGTGAGAATGGCCAAAAGTTCAGACATAGGAGGTGAGTTGAAGTGTTTGTTTTGGTTAAATATTCAGAAGTAACCTCTTAAATTGCCTATGAATCATTCATAAGCTCTCTTACCTCTTATAGATTAATGAAGTCTGAATGGTTGGACAATTTCCCCCTGAATCCAACTCTTTTGGTCATATTTTAAAATATCGAAGAAGGGCAAAATGATTAAAGTAATATGTTCAATGTCTATCCAAATAGTGCATTTTAACAAAATAAAAAAATAAAATCCTTTCTTATAGCCCTAAGGACGAGCTAGTCTATGGTGGCTGTGGGTAAAAACAAGAAAATCGAGTGTAGAATAAATCTGCTTCTCTTTGTTCCTACGAACATAATTTTTCCATTATTACTAACATAATCAAACAAATATGAATCCTTGCTTGGAAACGTGGTTAATCGAGGATCTCATAGGAATCCGTGGAAGGCTATCTCGGCCGGTCTTGCAACATTTAAATCACTTATTCGTCTTAAAGTGGGTAATGGTAGTGTTATCCGTTTTTGGGAGGATTTGTGGGTGGGGATTTCTCCTTTATCTATTTCCTTCCCTCGTTTATATAACCTCTCCTGTGACAAAAATCTTTCTATTTCTTCAGTTGTGGAGTGGAATGAGTCGGGTTCTTTCTTTTGGGATCTTCACTTTCGTAGGAATCTTTTTGATCATGAATATGATGACTTTTCAGCTTTGATTAGTTTCATTTCTAATGTCTCTTTGGCTAGAAACCTTCCAGATTCTAGAGTTTGGATGGGGGATAAATCGGGGGTGTTCTCTTGTAAATCTTTTTTCAGCAATCTCATTGAGTCTCCGGGAGATGTTTCTTCCTTTCCTTTTAAGGTTATTTGGAAAGCATGAATTCCCAATAAGGTTAAATTTTTTGTTTGGCTTGCTTTTTGGAAGAAGGTTAATACCTGTGATGTGCTACAGATTAAAAGACTGTACATGGTGATCTCACCTTCTTGTTGTATTTTGTGTCAGAAGAATGCAGAAAATATTGACCATTTGCTTCTACATTGTAATTTTGTATCTAAGATGTGGTGGAAGGCGTGCAATATTTTCAGTATGGTTGGGGCTTTCCCAAAATCATGGGGGAATTTTTTGAGTATTAAATGGTTCCTTAAAGGATTCAAGAAGAGGGCGATAGTTCTTTGGAGATGTTCTTGCTTGGCTATTGCTTGGTGCACTTGGCTAGAAAGAAACTCCAGACTATTTGAAAATAAGGTTAGGCAGGAAGATGAAGTCTGGAGCAGAGTGGTATTTTTAGCCTCATTGTGGGCTAAATCTTCTTCGGTTTTCCATGATTTGACCTTTTCAGTTCTGGCTAGCAACTGGGCTGCTGCCATCACTTGATGCTTCGAATACTTTTGTAGCTTATTCTGTTTTACTGTTTTCATGTTTTAATTTTTGTTTTCTTTTCTTGAGCCCTCTTTTGGTGGACTTCTGGTTCCCCGTGGAGGCCTCTTGTATCGCCTTTTCTTGATGATTCAATAAAATGCGTTTGTGTTTTTGATCAAAAAAAAAAAAACAGGGGAGGTTCATAACATAATTATAATAGTCTTTTCCAATGCAATAAAGTTACGTAGTGTCTTTTTTTCTTTATCTCTTCTTTCGCCACTTTATATATATATATATATATTTCCGATTTTGATTTTGGACTAAAGATTTAGTAATCAAATTCAGGCAAGAAAACAGAACGCCACCAGTCAGATTTATAATTTTCATACTGCAGCTAAAGAAATTGTTTGGCGTTCTGGGATACAGTTGCTATGATTTCATCATCGTTTTCCTTTGACATTGTGTGGGTTATTGGTGATGCAAAAAAGGGCATTTTAACATGATAAATGATCTCCCAACAATATTTGAAGTTGTGACGGGGGCTGCCAAGAAGCAGACCAAGGAGAAGTCATTTGTCTCAAATCACAGCAGCAACAAATCTAAGTCAAACTCTAAGGTTGCGTTTGGTTGCGATTTCTAGATGAGTTTTCTAGATGAGTTTTTAAAAAATTGGTGTTTGGTTAAATGTTTTGAGTTAGAGTTTTTATGTTTAAAAGTGAATTTAGTTTTGTTTGACTTTTTTTCAACCAATGAAAAAAACGCATAAAAAATTTCAAAAAATAGTCACAATGGATCTTATTTTATAGATCTCGATGAGTAGGTTTCAAATATATATTTTTTATTATTTTTGGATTTAAAGTTATGGCGTTTTAAAAAAAAAATTTAGAGAGAGAAAGTATAGTGAAATAAATTTTGGAAAGTGTGAAAGTGAGTTGATTTTAAATTGTGTTTTGAGAAAAAAATTTAAAATCTTGTTCAAAAATTACAACCAAACACAACCTAAGGTATTAAAAGGGCTTTGTTTGTTTAACTGCTAAATAGATATTCAACACTTGACATCAATGTAAAACAAAGATTGGTGTGGGTCTCACTTGAAGTGACTCTTGCCACCTAGGACAGTTGTTACTTCAAAATGGGATCCACATGGTATACACATAAAAAAGGGCTGTTTTTGACTTTGCCTCCTACTTTTAATGTGAAATTAGTGTTACCCCTGTTTTCATAATCATTAAGGAGCAACATCTAATTCTCTTAAAGTAATCCTTTGACTTACCGCCCTATATTAATGTATTTCTTTGACATTTCCCCACATATATGGTGCAAAGGTTAACGATTATGGAAACAGGGTTGAGTCTAGTTTCACTCTAAGAGTAGGTATATGAAGTTCTTCATGTGCTGCCATTTTGGATGGTTTATGAATTTCATCTACATCAAGTCCAACCAATTATTATGTAGAGGATTATGGTTGGAAGAAATCATTATCTCTTGGCCATTGGAACTCGAAGGCGGATTTTCCATCATGCCCTTGTAAGTTTGATTAACTGCTTGTATAATTTGTTTATATTGATACCTTGTTTTTTGTTGTTTTTTATTAACATTTTTTTTCGTGTTAAATCAACGGGGCACGGAATCTCAGCCCCAGTATCCAAAAGGGGCACCACCACCAAATGACGAGGAAGAAGAGGGTGTAGAAGAAGAGGAAGAGGAGGAGGAGGATGAACACGGGGATGCACTGTGTACGTGGTGCATGCGGAGAAAACTACACCTCTAATGAGTTTTGGATTTGATGTGATATCTATGAGAAGTGGTTCCATGGAAAGTGTGTCAAGATAGCCCCAACAAGGGCCGAGCATATTAAGCAGTACAAATGCCTTTCTTGCAGCTGTTAAGTATGATATTCATTGTGGTTCCTTCTCCTAGTAGTTTAAGCTTTTGGGAGATATACTTCCTAACATGGTATCAGAGCCTAATCTATTAATCTTGAATCTGTTTGTTCTGCATAACTCTGTTCTTGTTTGCTCTCCACGTGCAAGTACGTGGTTGCATGTGAGGGAGGCTTTTAGGAGAGATGGTTCCTAACAGCAGCAACAAGAGAGCACGTCCTTGACCATGACTTTTATTGTTCTCTATGTGTGGATTTTGCTAGTTTTTCTAGTCTTGTCAGGTTCTTTAGTCTTGGCAAATGGAAATTCCATTTTCGAAAAATCAGTCTTAGATGTTTGTGTAGGTCTCGAATATGCAAAATTGATTTATGTAGGTTGAAGACGTGCTTTATTTAGTTTATGTAGGTTGCAATCAACGCAAGCTGTTTATTAAATTCTTATTTAGGATTTTGTACATTTTACTCTAGTGAAAAATCATTTTCTCGTTATGGATGGAAAACTTATGTTACTTTTGCTCAAGATTTCTGTGTTTATATGCTATGCCTGCCGTACATGAATACATGGTGCTTTAGTAGAATCTGGTGGTACTACCGGGCATTATACTCTACTTATTTCAGTTCTTAAAGTGTTCGATCTCAAATCAGCAATTTGAGTAAATCACAAGTCAGGTATGTGTTGATTCTGGACATGTTTTGCTATTTTTACAAGTTTTAACTCATTTCTTATGCAGTATAAAGCTGTCTAACTAATAAGTAAAAATGAAATATACGTCATGATATTTTTTGGAAAGTGAAATTATTCATGAATTTATAACCTCGTATTTCTTTATTGCTTTACCATTGATTTTCATTCTGTGATTCCACTTGTCAAGGATTTATGCGAAAAGAAAGGGCATGAGACCTCAGAAATGTGGTCAAGCTGCTTGTCCTGGTAAGTTAGTGTCTGAGCATGGGACATTGGTGTTGAGTTAGTACCAAAATGGGGTAGATATCAAATAGACCCTATACTGAGTTGTATACTTGTGTACCTCTGAAATGCACAACGGCTTCTGCCCCCAAGTATGCACAACTGAAGCTCACATGCCATTCATTAATAGCATGCAATGAAAGTGGGTTTATTTGCTAAAGATGATGGTAACACACATTAATTTAATTTCCAAATTCCTTAAGATGTGGCTTTAGTGGGTAGTTTCAATCATGTGAATGGGTCTTCTTGACTTCTTGTTTATGTAATGGGTTAGGCATGGAATGTGTGGTGGTAGGTAAGTAGGACATTAGAATTCATGTATATATTATCTCCTTGATAATATTATGCAGACAATTGTGATTTATTTCTGCTAAAGAAACCTTTGTGGTGCTTGTTTCTACACAAAGCGGAGAAATGATTGTTTTTTGTTCTTACCCGAGGGGAAGTGGTCATCTGTGAACCCTCCTGAAGGAAGAAGGGCTTCACGCGTGGCTCGGTCCAATGAATTTTGAGGATTTCTTTGATGTTATATATAATAAAGTTGTGACGAAAAAAGTGAGATAATGAGACAATTGGAGAAGCTTATCAAGAGTCGAGGTTGGCCTCCATATATATGAATCGCAATGGATCAGGTCTAGTGCGGGACATTATCCTGAGGGCTGGAAGCACAGGTTAGCCATTTACTACTTGCCCCTAGTTGGGTGCCCACCATTTCCTCTTACATGTGTTTGTACTCATCAATGGGCGGCCCTTTCATTGAAGAACTATCACTGTCAGGCACCTAGTTGTAGTTGCATAGACCTTGCGATACAATGGAACACGGATTGGTTGATATAGAGGTCACTTGGATCGCATGAAGCCTAAGGTCATGGCCTTATCTCAAGTCCTCTCTTGGGTAGTGGTCGATTCAAGGAGAGGCGAATAACTTTTTAATGTTAGTCTGGTTTGAGCTCTAAAGCATTCTTGAAATTATATATATATATATATTCTATTATTGTAGGACACTGATGTTTCATTGGAGTTTTAGGAGGAATGCATTATTGTAGAAAATGATATTTGCACTAAGCTTTCCTTCATAAATCCGCGGGAATACTTGACACTATGGAATCCTTATATGTATTGTATCTCTTTTGTGCTTCTCACAACTTTGATTTGTCTTTTTACAGTTTTACGGTGTGCAACTTTTGGACCAATTTACAACATGTACTATTTTGTAAATCAGATTTTCTACAACATGTGGATTCAACATTTCACAGCAATAATGTTCAAGCTGTATTAGGAGCCCATGACACTACGTTTAATTATATATATATAGTCTCCTCTTAAGAACTGCCTTAAGTTGATTGCAAACGTAAGGACACTTTATTTTGTGGGATAAAACAGATAAGGGTGCTAGTAAAAGCACCCTTAAAAACTAGTTTTAACACCCTTTTTGCAAGAAAAAAATATCACTTATTATTTATAGATTTCTTAAAGGCACCTTTGTTCAAAATAAGAGTTTCTTTTCAACTTGTTCTTCTCTTCAACATGCAATACAACCCTAGCTTTCTCTTATGCATGTTATCGAAACTAGAGACATTCATGCGCTTTTAGAAAAAAAGAAAAAAAAAACTTGTCGCTCTTTTTCTCTTTCCTGAGCAAATCTACACTATTAACTTCGGGAAAGGAAAGATATTTCAATTTCCTACTAAGAGAATTACTTGCTAGAAAAATATCACTTTAATTGCAAGATTAATTAAAACTCATACAACACATGTATATGTTATATATATACACGTGTTTGATTTATCTTTTCTGCTGAAGTAGTGTGTTGATCAAAATAGGCTAACTTATTAAGTTTATGATAATTAACCCTACATGAGTATTATAAACAATGTCCAAAATGTGTTCGATGTTTTAATCTAATTTTATTTTTACTATATTGTTCTTAAATTTGATGTTTAAACTGTCAAATGAACTCTAGCTTTAGACATCAAGTTTGTTGTAAACATGAAGGAAAAAAATAAACAAAAACCTGAAAAGAAAATACAGGTTAATCTGAATTAATTGTATTTTTCCTCTTATTTTTTTATTTTTATTTTTTGCACTAAAGAGGGCCAAAGCCCAAAGCCTAACACAGACACAAACAAAGCATCAGCTAAAGCACGTCCGTAGTATCAGGGGAAGGAAATCAATAGTAGAACAGGAGGTAGCATCAAAAGTATGGAATTTTATTTCATTTTTTTTGTTTGTTTCCTTGAGGACTGTGCTTGAGTCTAGGAGATATCAGCTAATCCTCGCATCAAGCAATAAATTAAAACCAAAATTTTTGAAAGGTTTATAATTTGCCAACTAACCAAAAGATATATTTGATTTTTCTTAATGGTAGTTTCACTGTGATATATAAAGATTTTCAAAGGATGATAGTCAACTGATTTTACTGTAAATTTATAGGGTGCTTATAAGGTTATGGGTGTTCTAATAAAATTAAAAATTATTTAAGAGTGCTTTCAAAAAGGGTGCTAAAACCAATTTTTTAGGGTGCTTTTACCTGCACCCAACAAATAAATGTTTCATAAAACTTGGTGAAGATGATATCTATAACAAGTAGATCATATCCATAAAATTTCATCAAAAAAGTCAAATGGAAAGTGGGTGAATTAAACAGCTAAATTTTTAACGGTCAGAAATGCGCATATATATCAATTTTTTAGTTAACCAATTTTCCGACTGAGTTTTTTCTTTTTGATGAAATTTGGTTGGAGATGAAATCACTTTCACCAATTTTCATAAAATAATTTATCCATTTAACTCTTCAAAATTGACGGTCTTTAAGTTAGTTAACTTAAGCACGGTACTTAAGAGAAAGGGGACTATACATATATAGGAGAATGATCTTAAGAGTATCAATTTTTTGTTTTTTAAATATATATGGAGTCGATTCGGAGAAAGTGACTAGAAATTGCACACAGATTTGAAGGAGATGGAGTCTGGGCTGTTAACAATAGAAACTACTAGTTTGTAGCCCATGCACATGCACTTTATAATAATTATACAAATATTTGTGATGGAGAGACTGTATCACTTATGGCAGTTTCATTGATAATTGAATGAATAAATAGATCAAAAAATCATTACTAATTCTAGCATAAAGAGGAGATCGAGAGAATAATAGGCTTTTGTAAAACGAATTGCGTACAATTTTTTTGGGGAAGAGAGAAAGAGGTGAAAAAGAAGTTAGAGGAGAAATAAAATTATGTTTGAAAATTAGCCACTTCAATTTTCACTATTAGTGAAGAATATCAATTCATTTTAATAGAAGGAAGTACACGATTTTAACTTGAATGAAATATATCTAAAAAAATTAATCTTCAAACAAGAGATTCTCTATCACATGCCCAAACCATCCCTCTTGTGGCTAGAAATTTTGAGAAGAGAAATAGCTATGCAATCACTATATATAGATTATATATAATATACTGTTATATATACTCATTTTAATAAATTATAATGATTAGATCCTAAAAACATGCAGCTAAAGGTTTAATAAATAAGAAAGAACAAATATATAATAGTATTCTTTTTTGTTAATTATCTAGAAATCTAAAAGAGGGAAATGCCAAGTATAATGAAACATATTACGCATACCATTCAAAATTCGATTAATTTTAATTGAAAGCTTGTATATATTATATCACAATAAAGATTTATTTTTAAAAAACATCGATTCAATAGCACCAAACAACAAAATATATTTTTATCAATAAATCAATAAAAGAATCATATCCTACGAGCTCTAAAATAACATATAGAAAAAATAGAATAAAAATCGATCATATTCCTATAAAGGTGTATGGACACCATCAAAAGTTATCAAAACTAATATGCCAAAGTATCATATTTAGGAAGCTAAAGCATTATATTAGTTTTAAAGTATGGTGTAGGATTATTGTTTCAATATATAGCACTATTTATATATTTTGCAAAATGGGAAAAAAAGAATGGTATCAGCAATTTTCCTACAATTATAGTATAATTTTAATTAATTAACGAATATAAAAAATTCAAAAAGCTTAAAAGATACGATGAATTCTCTACAACATGGAATTAGAAGAAATTGGAATTTATTTTCATTGAAGAGAAGACAAACTAAATCAAAGGTCTTTTTTTACCAAACAATCAAAATTGAACTTAATTATAGTACATATTGATGAATTGTTAAAAGTGTAGCATGTTTTTGGATGCTCGCATAAAGAGAGATGAATGTTACTTGAAAATGAAAACAAAAGAGTGAAAGTAATTAAGATATTCCAATAATGCATGAGATGAAGGAGTGGATGAAAATAAAGAAGAAACACATATACATACATTCATAAATTAAAACACATATACATACCTTCATAAATTGGAACACTAAACCACTCAGAGGCTATATATTTAAAGCACAATTAAATTGAAATGAAAACAGGGGAAATACTTTTCTAAGTGGAAGAAGGAATAAAAACGTACAATCATGTTTTTATAGGAAAAAAAAAAGACTTCCAATTTAAACTCTTAATATGCACAACTGTAATGTGTACATTCGCAAACAAAGAGAGACTCTTCGCTCTTTCTAAAAAGATGGAGATTTGAAATTGCTGGACTCTGGGTCTAATTTTGAAACAAAATAACAACATTAGTGAATGGCTATTAGAGAGAGGAAAAGAAAAGTATGGAGTTAGATGCCAAAAAAAATGGAAAAGGTATAGATAGACGGGACACATGGAAAATTGTGATATTCTTTCGTTAAATATATTTGTTATATGATATGATATGATTACGATTAATGCATCACTAACGAGTCGTTTAAAAGTAACTCTTTAAATATATACTTTGTTAATCTATGTGCCAATTTAATAAGTGACTGTTAAAGAGTACTTTAAGTGACTCCAACAAGTTTTTCAAATAATAATATTTTAATATTTGTCTTGTTCTTAGCAATTAATGAGACTAATGTCGTATTAGACCAACATAAATTTTAATTAAATAAAATATTCAAAAAAAATAAAAAATAAGGGTCATTTGGATTTTGGGATTCATAGTTTAGGTAATATTGAGTTAAGGTCTACAGTTTTCATTTATTGGACTTTGATGTCCATTTTGACAAAATCGTGAGTCAAAGGCCAAAAACTAACTGTTAATGAAAAGTGGTGCGCTAAATTCCTATTTTTCCCCTCACTTATAAACAACCTCCTCCTCCTCCACCTTCCACCCCCCCCCCCCCCCCCCCCCCCCCCTTCTCTCTCTCTCTAGAAAACCCATGTAGATTCATGGATTTGTGCATTCATTACAGATTCAAGGAAACAAAATAAAGAGAAGAAAAAATTGAACGTCCATTTTTAGTTGAAGAAAGTTAAAGTATGAAGAAATGTGAAATGAAGAAAATCATGCTGAAATTGCCGCAAGAAAAACCATGTAGATTCATCTGTTTGTGAATTTATTTCAGATTCATGAAAATGGAAAAAGGAAGCATAAAATGAAGGAGAGAACTTCCACTACTGCACTGTTGATTGAAGAAATTGGAAGTTGAAAGAAATGTCAAATGAAGAAAATCATCTTGAAATTGCCGCAAGGAAACCCGTATAGATTCACCAATTTGAGTATTTTCCATTTTTCAAACAATATCTATACTGTATATAAAAGTACGAATAGCTTAAAGTGTTTTTTCCTTTTTGTAAAGGCAAATATACTCTTTGATTTTATACGAAAGATTTAAAGATTTACATTAAATAATATAACTCTATATATTTTTATATTAGTATTAGTATTTCAAATAAATTCAAATTCTACTCTATTTTCTAAAATAATTAAACAAAAAACTTAAGCTAGATTTACATTAAATAAAATAGTATTATATTTTATATTAGTATTAGTATGCCAAATAAATTTAAACTCTATTTTATTTGGCTAAAATAATTAAACAAGTTAGAATTTGTGTTAAATTATATATTATGTATAAGACTTCTATATAACTTAATATAACAATAATAACAATATATATAAAAGTACAAATAACTCAAGTATTTTTTTCTTTTTCTGTGAAGACAAATATGCCTTTGATTTTATACAAAAGATTTTAAGATTTAGATTAAATAAAACAGTATAACACCATATATTTTTATATTAGTGTTAGTATTCCAAATATTTTCAAAATCTACTCTACTTTGCTAAAATAATAAAAAAAAAATTAAGCTATATTTACATTAAATATAATAGTATAATAGCGTAAGACTGTAAGTGTATAACTCAATATATGTTTATCTTAGTATTAGTATTTCAGAAAAATTTAAACTCTACTTTATTTTGTTAAAATAATTAAACAAATTAAAATTTGTGTTAAATTATATGTTCTATATAAGATTTTTGTATAACTTCATAAAAAACTTCCCAAAATTAGATTGTATTAAAATTAGAAGGCTTTTAGGCCTGTAAAAAAAAATCAAATGACTTTTACACTTACTATGTTTTGTTTATTTGTTATTATTTTTATTTCATACTAATAATTCAATTCTTAGTTATATATATTTATTAATGAATTTAATAACATTTGTTAAGTACTAAAACCACGTGCAATGCACGTGCACAAAAATTGGTATATATATATAAATGAATAAATAAGAGGATTAACTACATTTTAGTACATTATACTAGCACCAATTTTCCAAAAGATACATTATACCTTTTTTTTCTCAAATATAACAACCTTCAATCTGTTTCTTTTCAATCGGTACATCCGTTCTGTTAGTCTTTTATCATTGTCAAATAAATATGACATGGCATTTATTTGTCATTTTAACTTGCCAACTCGGATGTCCAGGTTAGCTAAAAGTAATTCTTCTTTTTTTTCCTCACACCTATTTCCATTCCCATTGCTGGTGACCACTTCTTTGTTGACGAACTTCTCGACTTTTTTAATGCAAGCACTGAGGAAGATATTGAAGAAGAAGAAAAAGAGTTGTCATATTTGTCTACTTCACTTCCTCAAAAAACAGAGTACTCCATTCTTACAGTGTACCTTATTATTGCAATTTTAGTTTCCAATAGTTGTAAAGCTCTCAAATTGAATTTGGGGATCTGCCTTATATTTTGAAATTCCAGAATTTGTTTCGGTTCTTCTTGCTTTTATGAACCTTCACAAGTTGATGAATAGAAGTAAAATTGGAGCTTTATCCATATATACTAAGTACCTTATAATTGATAAAATAATGCTGAATTTGAGGATAATGTGTCTACTTCACTTCTTCAAAAAACAGAGTTATCGTATTGGGCTCTTTTTATAGGGAAAATGAAGAATGGAAATGGACTTTGTTTCTTTGTTGCTTTATTTGGGTTGATTTTGGTCTCATGGGGTATAATTTAATTGAAGTTGTTTGATTCAGGGGAAATAGCGATGAAGATGACGATGGTAATGGTGGTCGGTAACCGGAGACGATGAAGATGGTGATTTATACCCTCTCCAAGGGAAAATAAAGGAAATTTTTTTTTAAAAATAAAATAAAATAGGCAAGTAATACGTGGCCTGATGGATTATACATCAGAACCTGAACAAACTTTCGTGGTCTTCTGTTTTCCTTCTATATTACAGTAATTGTTATCTTCCTTTATTTCTATTTCTAAGACACGAAGTTTGACTGCTGTTGGCTTGTTAGAAAAAGGAATGAAGACTATATAGTGCCTAAATACCATACAGAGCTCAATTACAAATTTCAAACATCTAAAAGCTGCTAAAAACCTAAAATTGAAGATGAGGAAGAAAGACCACTGGACTTGCTAACATTTAAGAAAAACACATGCTAGAGAGACTTAAAGGCACAACAAGGTTGACTAAACCTTAAACTTCTATTGCTTTAAAGTTCGTAGTTAGGCATAGCTAGATCCCAGTACAGTCTTATTCAAGGACTTTACAGAAGATAAGTCACTCTCATTCTCACATTCCCAACGAAGCCATCAAAATATTTCACATAGGGATCCCAAAGACAAGATATTCCCTTGCACCTCAGCGAAATAACTTCTAATAAGAACTATGGAAGAAGATCCAAATGAACCTAAACACACAACTTGTGTTCAAATATACACAGTAGAACTAGAAAAAATGAGTCTAAAATAATACGAAAAGCACCTTATAAGTCCAAATTACTGTATATATCTTTAGTATATTGTATATGAGAGAATGTATAAAGATGAAAGTAGAACGGGATAATTGTACATTGCAAAGACTCCCAATGTGAGGATATATAAGGAAACAAACTAAACGCTAAGATAACAATAAAAGAAAAAAAAGTAAAGGGTAAATAACTAATGAAATACTCCATTACTATAAATACCCTATCTATAGTGTGTGTCAGTGTGTGTGTGTGCATTTATAACCATTGCAATTTTAGATTTTTAAATCATGCACTTTCCGGTTGAATTTTTTGATGAAATTCGGTGGAGTTGATCTATTTATCATGGAGATCATCTTAACCAAATTTCATCAAAAAATTCAATCATTTACCCCTTCAAAAAGGGAAGTCTTTTCTTTATTTAAGGAAGATCTTTCTGCCTCTACCAAAGAACTTGTTATCATGCAACTTGTGTCATTCTTTTATCATAGCATCAAGGACTCCTTTTTCTTGATCATAGTATCATGTTTTGTGGAGTTGTTGTTCACCTAATCGTCTGTCAGTATTAAAATGTTTGCTTTTGAGCTTCTACGAGTATGTTCTAATCTTCTCTCAGATTTTAGTAATTTAGTAGCGAATTAATTGCCCTAAGTGCTTAAAAGTATGTCAAACAGAATATTCTCGATGCTAGGTATTTTTTGTTCATGAAGCTGATGGAGTGTATTATGTAAAATTCAAAGCAATATATGGTTTTCTCCTTGTTTTGTTTTTGTTTGTTTGGTTTTCCTTGGGAGTAGGCCATTTGCTTACATGATCTATAATTTATATTCACGGGTATCTAATAGGTAACTCTTTTTTGTGAATTATTCTATGCAGATGCATGATTGTAGAGATGAGTGCATTATATGTAGTTATATTTAGATTTTCACCTGATTATTCATGTTTTAATACCCTATGAAATATGTGGAGTGAGCTCGTCCTCCGAACAATACCACTTAAGCTAGAGTTCTTGAGCAAACATTTAAGTGAAGCTATTTTGTTAAAATGTGATTAAAAATGATTGTTTCTTTGAATGGGTCAGCATTATGGGAAATGTCCCTATTCCCTACCACAATAACACAATAAGGGTGTTAGTGTGTTACAATTCGTATTGTTGCCTTGTATTTCTTTGGTCCCCTCTTTACATGCTTAAGACATTAGGCAGCTTACCTTTAGTTAAGCTCAAAGCATACATTTGTATGGCATGGTTAAAAAAATGGATGGATATTTATGGTTTAAATATTCACAAATTTAATTGCAAGTAAGTATGGCATTCATTCAAACGGATGGGATGTGAATGCTGATTTCCATGCTTCATTCCACTCCCTTTCGAAATCAATAGCCAGAGGTTAGGAATCCTATACAGAAAATACCCAGTTGGTTATGGGAAAAGGAGACAGAATTCGATTTTGGGAAGACAGTTAGGTGGGTAATTGTCCTCTAAAAGAGTCATTTCCTCGTTTATATTATATATCGAATAATCGTAACATGCTAATCCAATCAGTTATATCTTGGCACACTAATTTCAATCATTCGTGGGATTTGAATTTTTCAAGGAACTTCAGTGATAGGGGGTGTAATGATTTCATATCTTTGTTAAATACCATTGATAGTGTCCACCTTAATCGTGAGTCTTCGGATAAAAGAGTTTGGGTGGGTCATTATTCGGTTGAATTCTCTTGCAAATCCTTCTTTGAAATTCTCTCACGCCCATCTTTGAGTTCCTTTTTCAGTGTTATTTGGAAATTTTGAAAAGGTGGAATCCCTACCAAAATAAAAATGTTTGCATGCCTGGCTTCTTTAGGGAAAGTAAGCACTTGTGACATCGTTCAAGTAAGGAGGCCATCCGTGTGTGTGTGTATTGTGTAAAAGGGCCAATGAGAACATCGATCATATTCTGCTCCATTGTGGGTTTGTTAAGGCTATGTGGATAAAGGCCTTGGAGATGTTTGGTTTGGTGGGAGCATTTATAAAAAGATGGAGCGAGTTTTTGATTATTAAATGGCGGCACTTCAGGCAAAATAATAAGGTCAAGCAGCTATGGCATTTTACTATGCTGGCAGTAGCATGGCTGTCTTGGTCTGAATGTAACCGGAGGATGTTTGAAGATAGAGGCATCGTTCCAATTGATATTTAGTTCACATGTTTTTTGGTTGGGCTTTGGGCGAAAGCTTCAAGGATTTTCGATGCATTTGATAGTTTTTTGTTTTCATTGAACTGTGTTAATTTTGTTGGGTGATGGGTGGTTAGATCCTTTGCCCTGGGTAGCTAGTTCATGATTCAAGGGTTGTTTTCTCCGGTGCTTGAGCTTTCATGGATGCCTTATCCTTTGCGCTCTAGCAATTTTGGTGTTGTATTTGCTTTTGTAACTAATTTGTCGATCAATGAAATTTTCTTGTTTTCTATCAAAAAAAGAGTACGAGTATATATATATATATGTATATGTGAAACGTAATAAGAAAGAAGTAACATTCATAATGGCAAATCAAGCTACTGTTTTGATGATATTCTTTTTCTTTGAATGCGTTTGTGTCAGACCAGAAAAAAGTGTGTTTGTGGACCCTGACTTGTTGGACTGTAGAAAAACCTTAGAAGAAGCTGTTAGAGTGATATACTAAAAGCCGTGATTTTATTATTATTAGTTTTGATATGTTATATAGACTCGGTTTTGCTATTTAAATGAGAATCTTTATGGGCAATGGTTACATTATATTATCTATTTAAATATTGTGCAAGTGTATCTTTTATTCCATATAGTAGATGATTTGGTGTGTAGAGTATAGCTTACACACAGAGGATCATATCATCGGTTCTTATGGAATATAAGTTTATTGGTTCACGGTCTTAGATGGAATTGGACAACCATCGGTAGGATTGTAGCACAAGTTTTAGTAGTTTATCTTGACTATAGGAAACAGTACAGTTTTAACTCGTTGTGCTAGTACACTTTGTGTGTATTGAACAGGACCAGTTTGGGTTAATAGTTTTTATACTGACTATATAAAATAATTTAAAATCGCATGGTTATTATGATTACTTATGCTCTTAATCTTGAAATAATTAATAGACATATATATGTAGTGTTTGTTGTTTTGACTCATTAAGAGTGAGATTCATTTATGGATCAATAATCTTCGTGAATTGGATGGCGACACTATATGTATAATGAATATTAATTATTGACGGAATCCACATCTCGGTATAGGGATTGATGATAACCCCTTGAGAAGCTTATAAGTTTTGATCATGTCAAACCATGTAGGTGGATTATGTTAATCCGACATATCAAATAAGTTAAGTGGTACGCTCAAGGATTAAGAAGTCATTTAAATATAATTGTCAGTAATTTAATTTAAATGACGGTTATCTGAAATCTTAATGTGGGGAGAATAATAAGTATTTAATAACAAGGAGCTCGAAATATAATTTTTTGAGATAAGGACAGGAGTGCAATTATAATTCTTTAGTGGTGTGAATTATAATTTATGGAAGGAATCAATTCTTAATCGAATTAGGATTCCAGTTTTCCATAGTAAGCCCAAACACTTATTTCTCCTTAGGGTCCCTATCGTAGCCTTATATATATATGCCAGCCTTGCCTCTTCTCTCGACACAATAATTCTAACGAATTTAGGGTTTGTGCCGTAGAGAGTAGAGAAGGAGATCTTGGTGATACCGCGGCCCACACTCGGTACAGGATTGCACGGCGAAAGGAATACAATAGAAGATCTTGATGTTTTATCGAGCCCGTGTTCTCGATTCGTCTCCATCAATCCCTGTTCGTGCTGAGACGAGATCAAACCAGAGAGATCTCGAAGGTAAAATCCGATTCCGCACTAGGGTTTTACATAAAATTTTTTGTTCAGTCTATACACAATATTAAACGATTCTGGAACTAAGTTTCCATCAGAAACAAGAAGATAAACTGAAATAGGAGAAACTATCCCGCTCCAATGTTTAAACTGGAATTGCGAAACAACTGATTATAAAATTTTATTCACACAAGACTCTATAAATAGATAAAGGGGTATATCCACCTAAACGAACCCACTACACTAGAAAATCCTAAAATTAAGTTAAACAACTACTCTAGCCTACGTACACAAACCACTAACTAAATTAGTGGATTAATTTATTAACTAAAAACCCAACAATAATTCAAGTTTGCATTTTTATAGGACGTGAAAATATTTGATTTGTATCATGCGTCCCAGTGAAAATTGCATTGCAAATGCTTGGTGGATTTTTTTAGGGGGAAAAAAAACCCAGAAGTTTGGGGGTATTTGCAATCTTGACTCAAATATTTGAAACCTTGCAAGCGTGCCTCCAAAGTAATTTTTCACTACAAATTTGACCCTCAGTCTAATCCCCTGTTAAAGTTAACGGAAAGCTGACGTGGCAACCAAACTTCAGGATTTTTCGGTTTTTTTTTTAACTTCTCATTTTCATTTTCTATTAAAATGTTTATTTGTGCATTTACTTAGTCATTTTCTATTAAAATGAGAAATATGTAGGCAACGAAAACACATCAAAAAGCAAAACAAAAAAAAGTACCTAAAATTTCTATTGCTTTGCAAAAATGACTTAAAAAAACCCTACTAATTTACTAAATAAAAAGGAAAAATATTTTTTTTTACTAAATCTACATGCTTTTAACTAACACAATCACTTAAAAAAATATAAAATTAATTGTTATTTGAAAGGGGTTCAAATTTGTGGCTTCCTTGCATGTATTTATTTATTGTGTTATTTGAGAATTGTTTTAATTTGTTTTGAAATTCGAATTGTGAAATATATATATTACTCATATTAAATATAAAATATTGGATTTTTGTGTTGCGCTTATAAAGGATTTTGTCGCAATTTTTTCTTTCGCTCACATGTCAACATTAAGAGTTCTTTTTAAAAAAAAATTAAAAATTAAAATAATAATACATTTAACGGCGAGAACATCCATTTCTATTATTTTTCAATAATTGCATTCACGTATTTGTTTGCTTCAAAGGATTTTTCTATTAAATTTTACCTACAATGGTAAATATCAAAATTTCTCTTAAATATTTAGTAATTTAAAACCAATTCTCTTATTGTAATTGGTGTCATCATACATATAGTAATTCTTTTTTTTTTTTTTGGGGGGGGGGGGGGGTAACCTCTATAACTTTGACATTTTCATAACTAAATGCTAGTACACCTGTAAGAATTTTCAAAATTTTCTAGTTACCATGTCTAATTTGAACTGCAATAGTATTAAAATAATTAAAGATGAAGAAAAGTTTGTTTTATTATTTTCATAATTTGATACCAAACAACAAACAACAGTCCCTATTTATACAATACAAGAGAAGACTTTGTACAATTTATACAAGGAAATGAAATAATTGCAGAATAATGAATAGCCTAAAATCATGATGTCAATCTCCTAAGCTGTAATAATTTAAATCAAATTGAATCAAATCCCGTGATTAAAGCGTCATGTTGGCTATAATTCCGCTATAGCGGCTGTATGTTTATCACCCCCCCCCCCCCCCGCAAGCTGAGGGGTCGAGAACGAACCATGAGCTTGAACTTCAGAACTTCGAATTGTTAAGTGGAAAGACCTTTAGTGAAGATATCAGCCACCTGATCACGTGTAGTGATGTATTGAACATCAAGTTCTTTATTCACAACTTTTTCGTGCACATAATGGTAGTCAACTTCCAAATGCTTTGTTCAGGCATGGAAAATTGGATTGGAAGCAAGAGATATATAATTGATATTATCACACCAAATAACAGGAGGCCGAACAAGACGAATGTGAAAATCGCATAGTAATTAACGTAACCATGATATTTCAGCTGCTGTGTATGCTAGTTGGCGATATTTGGACTCCGTGCTAGACTGAGAGACTGTACTTTGTTTCTTAGAGCTCCAAGAGATTATATTCGGGCCAAGATAAATACAATAACCACCGGTGGAATGACAATCATCAGGGTTGCCAGCATAGTCAGAATTTGAATAAGCAGAAAGTGTGAGTTCTCCGGATTGAAAAAACAAGTCGTGATTGTTTGAGCCTTTAACATAACGAAGAATTCGTTTCATAGCCATCCGATGTTTAGATGTTGGACGATGCATGAATTGACATGCTTGATTCACAGCAAATGCTAAATCTGAACGTGTTAAAGTAAGATATTGCAAAGCACCAACCACACTGCGATATTCAGTAGGATCATTAAGAGGAGATCCATTGAGTAATGTCATATTTTTACCACTAACCATTGGATTACTATACAGCTTAGTATCTTCCATTTGAATCCGTTTAAGCAAATTAGTAGCATACTTTGTTTGGGTGAAATACAAACCTTCTTTACTAAATTTGGCTTATAATCCCAAAAAGTATTGTAAACTGCCAAAATCTTTCATTGTAAAGAGCTTGTTGAGAGACTCAATAAGGCCCGTGATATGATTAGCATTGTTTCCTGTAACAATTATGTCATCAACATATATGAGTAATATAAGTGAAACCCCATTGACGTTGTAAACAAATAAAGAGTAGTCAGCTTTAGACTCCACAAACCCCAATTCCAATAAATAATTCGAGAAACGCTGAAACCAAGCGTGAGGTGCTTGTTTTAAGCTATATATGGATTTATGAAGACGACACACATGATCTGGAAAATTTGGGTCTTCAAACCCTTTCGGTTGCTTCATGTATGCTTCTTCAGTAAGATTACCGTGTAAGAAAGCATTTTAAACCTCTAGTTGACGGATAGACAAGTTTTGTTGCAAAGCAAAAGCAATCATAACTCGGATGGTTGTATGTTTAGCCACAGGACTAAACGTTTCTGTATAATCCAAGCCCTCTTATTGATGAAACCCCCAACTAATCGAGCTTTGAACCGTTCAATTGATCCATCAGAGTTTTGTTGAACTTTAAAAACCCATTTGTTAGGAAGCACATGCCCATTTGAAGTGAAAGGAATAAGAGACCAAGTCCCTGCTTTTTGAAGAGCATTATACTCCGTACATATGGCCAATCTCCATTCAACATATTTAACAGCTTGACTAAAATAAGAAGGTTCAATATGATTTGTGGTAGAGGCAACTGTAAGTGCATATTTTGGATTGGGCTTTTTAATTCTTGAACGGATTTGAGTTACCATTGGATGCATTGAGGTTGTATTGGCAATAGTGTTTGGTTCAGGCTCAGTAGAGGATAGCGGAGGCACACTAGAGGTACCTTAACTATTAATAGTAAAAGAAGAATCTGGATTAGAAGATGAGGAAATAGGTTCAGTGACTTCAGAAGATGTAATGGGGTTTCGGGAAGTAGTAGATAGTGGCAACGAATGTGAAAATTCAGTGTTAACTGGAAATGTATCTATGGGATGAGTAATAGGAGGGGACAATAGCACTAGTGAAGTTGCTTCCATTGCCAAAAGTGAATGAGATATATCCTACTTGGATTTAAAAGGAAAAGTATTTTTGTCGAATATCACATGATGAGATAAATATACGCGCCCAATTTCCCTATCGTAACATCGATACCCTTTATGATTAAGAGAGTAACCAAGGAAGACACATTGCTTCGATCGAAATTCAAGCTTGTTTTTATTGTAGGGTCGAAGATATGGATAACACGGGCACCTAAAAACTCTAAGAGTAGTGTAATCAGGAGCTTTGCCAAACAATTTTTCATATGGAGACATATAGTTTAGTTGTTTGGCAGGCAAGCAATTTATGAGGTACAATGAAGTGTTAAAAGCAGCAACCCAAAATTATGATGGTATCCCAGCAGTAACTAAAAGAGTGCGTCCCATATCAACAACATGACGTTGTTTTCTTTCGAAAACACCGTTTTGCTCAGGATGGTAAGGACATGAGAGTCGTTGAGAAATTCCAGATTAAGAGAGAAAATTTTGAAATTTTGCACTAAGATATTCTCCACCACCATTAGTTTGCAAATATTTCATAGAGCAAGATAAAAGATTTTTAACATTAATCTTAAATTTAATGAAATAGTCGAAAGCCTCGTGCTTAAATCTTATAGGAAAGAGCCATAAATATTTTGAGCAATCATCAACAAAAATAATGTAATACTTAGATCCTTTAACTGAATAAGTTGGAAAAGTCCAAATATCAGAATGTACTAATTGCAAAGGCTTTGAAGAAATTGATAGAGATAAATTGCTGAGAAATAATTTTTTAAATATAAGATGAGATGGGTGACCCAATCTTTTATGCTAAACCGGTGAGGGAATACATAATCCAACGAATGCAAACGACTTCAGATGAGAAAGCGAAGACAGAAGATGGACAAGATAAATTCCATTTTCACTCTTGCCGTGGAAAAACATCCTCCCGGTTGTGTTTTCCTTCATAAAAAAATCATCACCATTAAAAACAAAATAACACTGTTTGTCACAAGAAAATTGATGAATAGAAAGTAAATTAGCAGAGACAGATGGGCATCGTAAGATATGGTTCAAGTGGAATTTTTTTGAATTTTAATGAAAATTAGTGGAACCAATATGGGTAATTTCCAAACTTGAACCATTACCAATAATAACTTTGTCACGGGCATGATATTCATCATGAATAGATATATTCGAAATTTTAGTTGTGATGTGATTACTAGCACCTGTATCTACAATATATGTATCCCTTTTTGGCGATGACATATTTGCTACCATGGCAGCCAGCTTCTCTGTTGGAACTTGTCCCTCGTACAAGTGATCCATCCGATGGTAACAATTAATAACAATGTGATTTGAAAAACCACAAATTTGACATTTTAGATATGCGGAATTCAACGACGAGCTTGCATTTTTAGCATTATTTTGAGAATATTCATTTTGAGATTTTGAGAAATTGTTACCTTTTGGAAAGGAAATTTGATTTTGGGCACCACTTTGCTTGCCTCGAGAAGCAGTGCTATTTTTTGAAACATAAAAAGCTGACATATTTTGTTCTATAGGGAGGGCGTTATGTGCCTCCGTATGTTTTTCAGCAACAAGTAGTAACCCCTTCAAATCCTCAAGATTTAATGCATTTTCTCAGGCATTAACAGAATTAATGGTTTCTTCATATGTTAGTCCTAACTCGTTCAAAATAATGTCTATAAAGTCATCCTCCTCAACTATCTTTCCAATAAAAGCTAGATTATCAGCAATTAGAGTCATCTTATCTACATAGTCAGTGATAAATAAATTTTCTCTTTTGGTTTGCTGAAGATCATTTTTCAACTGCAAGATACGAGATCTAGATTGATATGCATACCTTTTTTCTAAAGAGACCCATACATCACGGGAAGTAGAGCAACGAACCACTGCAGATAACACACTCGGAGTTAACGTTTCGTTGATCCAACTAAGAATAAGTTGGTCATGTTTTTGCTAGGAAACGTAACTTGGATCAATCGTAGAAGTTTCCGTCCTTTTGTCATCAACTACGAACTTATTTGGGCATGGCTTTGTTCCATCAACATAGCCTAGCAAATCATTGCTACGTAGTACTTGCAAAAATTGAGCTAGCCACAAGATATAATTGGTTCGATCAAGCTTGATCGAAACCAGATGAGTGATGTTTTGAATGGATGAGGAAGCCATATGAAGAACAAAGAAAATATACTAATGAGAGTCGTTAGACAAGTTGCTCTGATACCATGAAATAATTAAAGATGAAGAAAGGTTTGTTTTATTATTTTCATAATTTGATACAAAACAACATTTCCTATTTATACAATACAAAAGAAGACTTTGTACAATTTATACAAGGAAATGAAATAATTGCAGAATAATGAATAGCGCGCCTAAAATCATGCTGTCAATCTCCTAAGCTATAACAATTGAATCAAATTGAATCAAATCCCATAATTAAAGCGTCATGTTGGCTGTAATTCTGCTATAGCAGCTGTATGTTTATCAAGTATTACTTGTTATGTATAAATATGATACATTTTAGTTTGGGTAGAAAAAATAATTGTTTTATTATTATAATTAAAAAAAAATTAAAGTTTGGTTACCACATCAACTTTCCGTTAACTTTAACAGAGGAGTTAGACGGAGGGTCAATTTTGCAGTGAAAAATTACTTTGGAGGCACGTTTGCAAAGTTTCAAATATCGGAGTCAGGATTGCAAATAGCCCTAAACTTCATGGTTTTTCTTATTTTTTTTCCAATTTTTTAGCCTAGTTACTGTCATTGTTATTGTTACTTTTGCGTATGCATTTTTTTGTCTATATGTGTAATGAGAAATCTTGTTTTGAAAGTTTACGCATAGTCTCCAAAACTCCCTAGTTTGTTTCTATTTCTTCACACACTGTTTGAGTTCTATTTTGTATTCTTTTTGAAAAAAATATAGTTATTGTTAAGTCACTTCCCTTCTTTCATTTGATTTATGTATCCTTATTAGTTACTCCCTCATTCTTAAACTAAGAGTCCAATTTCCTTTTTAGGACGTACTCAATTTACCAAATTCCATGATACATAATGAGGGAGCATAAAGTTTGGTTAAAGTAAATTAGGCCAGTCCACTCTATGCGGAGGCCTATTCTTTGGGCCCAGAGAACGAGCTGTGCCCAAACGGAAAGAAATAACAAAAAAGTGTGCCGAAGAAGAGGTGCCAAAGCACACCGAGATCCCGGTATGCCGAGATGAGAGGCTGCAGGTGCCGAGATCCCCAGGAAGGGAAGTACGTGTCACAGCATCCATGGAACACGTGGAAGATACATGCAGAGGATCACACCAAATTATACGGACCTGTGCAGAATCGTGTAGATCTACACTGCTCCACTACAAACGTACGAATTCAGAGGTTGTTAGTAGTAGATAAGGGAATGAGAGCTGGATTGTTATCCAAGGCTTACCTTTTTTAGTCATTTTATGATTAACCCTAATAAGCACATGTAACCCTAATTCTATACGTATAAATAGAAGAGGGGAGGCTCGTGAGAAAGGGTTGATGATTGCTGGTATTTTGGGCAGAGAGAGTTACTAGTTTTACTTAATCTGTTTTAAAGAGAGAAAGCTTGTAACACCATTGATATTGCCTTAAGAGCTCAATATAACAACCACACACACACAAATGGAGGACGTAAGACCGGATCAGCATTAGCGCTGCCGGGGGAACCTACCGTACCTAAAAAATTCTCTTGTCACACTCCATTCATTTTTTCCATACCCTCTAACTCGTTTCTCGGTTTTCATTTTATCATAAGTGGGTCGGATCATAAATTTTCTGCCACCTACAGTTTGGCAGCGTCTGTGGGAAACGAGAGAGATAGTCTTTCTTCATTTAAAAAAAAGTGAGTATGATCTCATTCAACACTGGCAAGAGTAATAGTCATCACCATGCCACAAACAAGAGTAACTACTTCGCGGATTTCGCAGGCCCAGCTCAACGGAGGAGATGGCGGATTACCACCTCTCCAGCAACATCAGAATGATTCTCAAAACCCGCCGGCCCCCAACGAACCGGAGGCCAATGGACAGCAACTACGATGATCCGACGTTACTAGCGGGTGTGCCGTCAATGACGCCGTCGCACTAAAGCTAGAGAACCAAACCTTACACGAGCTTTTGAGAAAGTACATGACAAAATCTGCCTCTAGGAATGTAAAGGAGAAAGACAAAACAACGTCGACCGTCAGGCGGCCGCGAACTGATAATGTTGCAACTGAGAACCCAGTACCCGCTCAAACTAGTACTCAGGGCCAAAATGATAAGCAACCACTCGGTGTACATATTTCCACCCCAGAGGTCCAAGTGGCAGAACTTAGGCCAAGTGTGTTTGATAGGCTGGTGGAAAAGGATTCTGGGCCCAAATCATGTGCAGAAAATGACTTGAGGAAATTGATTGACTCTATAGTGGCGGGAAAATCCGTGGCCTACACTCCTAGAGATTTAGCAAGAAAATCGTTGGGAGAGCAGAACGGATCGCCATTCACAAGGCGCATAGCCAAAGCCTGGCCACCTAAAAAGCTACCTCAACTGAAGTTCAACATTTACAATGGGAAAACGGACTCAGCTGACCATGTTAGGTATTACCAGCAGGTCATGGCCTATTGGATTTCGGACAGTACTGTGATGTGCCGAATGTTTTCGGCGAGCTTGGGCGAGGTTGCTCTTAGATGGTTTACGCGTCTACCGGCCGGTCAGATCGATGGTTTTCGAGAACTAGCGAAGCAGTTTACTGCCAGGTTCATAATTAGCAACAGGGTGGTCAAGGGTCCAGAGGCGCTAGCAAACATGAGGCGGAGAAGGGATGAAACTCTGAAAGAGTACTCGTCCAGATATTGGGAAATATTCCAAGAGGCAAAGGACTGTGATTTACTGTTCGCTTTGAACTCCTTCAGGTATGGGTTACCCAAGGGTGATAATGGCATGTATAACTCCTTAACCCGCAAACCTCCTCAAACCTTTGATGAGTTACTATCAAGAATCGGACAGTATGCCTGCGTGGAAGATGATGAACTGATGTTTGGGAACTGGAGAAGGAACATGAATGCTTGTAGAAAGGAAGAACAGGGTGACAGAGGTCCTGATCGTTCCAAGAAACAAAAACGGGAGGATTTTTCCCATGTTGGCGATGATAGCTATCGGGGGTCCACACGGTCTTCACCAAACCAATCTACCGAATCATGTTTCAGATCAAGGACGAGCCGTACTTTCAGTGGCCGAGACCATTGGGTGGAGACCCAAAACGGAGAAATAAGAGAGTGAGATGTCCGTATCATAGGGACCACGGCCACAAGACAGAAGAATGGAAAACCCTTAAGCAATTTTTGGAGGGTTTAGTAGCAAAAGGGGGCATCTAGCTGAGTTTGTTAAACCCGCAGAGAAGGCGGAAAAGAACAAGGCAGAGAGTAGTAACGTTGGTGAGCGTAGAGACAAGGAAGTTCCAAAAACATTCGGTGGGGTGATATATGACACCCCAAATCCCGTTCTGAGATTTTCACCTCCGGGACCCGGTTAATCACGGATGCCGTGCGCGACGGCGGGTTTAAAATATAAAAATTCACGACTTTTAAAAACTTTTCTTAATTAAAATGCCACGTTTTACAAATGCTCGGTATGTGGAGTTTATTTAAATAAAAACCAAGTCGGTGAGGTTTACAAAACACATTCACACAAACACACTCACATTCAACTCCACATATATATATAAAAACCGTTTATACAAATCCATAGTCCATAACCCAAAATAGTTGTAAAGTCCATACATAAATACAAAGAGTTTAATACAATAAATGATTTATATACAATCAAGTCCTTAGTTCAAGGACTACAAAAGATATAGGACATCAGAGGCTACTAGACTTGCAGACCACGTGCCAATCCCTGATGTTTAACCTGCAAAACTCTTTAAAAAACGGGGTGAGCCAAATCCGGGCTCAGTGGGAACTATATAGGTTTTATATAGAAAATAATTATTTTACGTCAATGCTGTAGTTTGAAAATCATGCAGTGCAATGCAACTCACACACCCGTGCGTGGAAAACCCACCAGGAATCCCATCCTAGTCACCAGGAAGCTGACTATTCGATCAACCTATTCCATCCCTAGATTTCCCTTGGAATACCCTAAGACGATCTCACATTACTAGGGAATCGAGGGTATAAACCTACTTGAATCCGTTTTCAAGTATAACTCAAGGCTATACTATGCTATTCGGTACCTTATACCATAAGTTATGACAAATGGCCAAGTATCTATTGTTTTCTCTTTTAGTTATAGTACGTTATGAATTCCATACTTGGCCACCTACAAGGCCTTATCCCTACTTCGTTCTCACAACCAAGCCACGTACTCACACTTGTATACCAGGTTTCTATGGCCATTAGCTAATAATGCTTTCCACTTTATCTGTTAGTACATTATGAGTGGCCAACGCTGTCCTATGTATATTATGTTCATTTACGATAATGTCTACATCATTGTTCTTACTAAAGGCACACTCGCTCGAGGTAACATATCACCAACCATGCCATACAAGATATGATACAATACAATAATAATGATAATATAAATAATTCACATCCACAACACAACAATCCGTATCATATCTCCAGTATAGTGCCTCAGTTTCACCCCGCGGTCTGCCCAGGCCCAGAACAGAGAATCCAGCGAGTCCCGAAGGATCCAAAGCTCTTGTCCATGTCTCCTCTAGGTGAGGTGGCGGCTCAGGGATTTGGTTCTCCAAGTAAGTCATTCGGAGATAACCCTCAAGACATTTTCCCGGGAATAACACTCCGAATAGTTAACGAGGTGAACGCCCATACAAGCTTCCACGACACCCTAGAGAAACTACACCAGGCGATACCCTAGTAGGGTGATGACCATTAGTAGCCCAACTACTTCCCGGGGACTCACCATTTGGGAAGTAGTGGCACACGGGACCTGCTCCGCTTGCCGGGGAAACTCATCTAACCAAGGACACATAGTCCAGTTGGAAGGCAAGATACCTAGAGTGGGCTCTCCTTTGTGGGCACACACAACCACCGGCGGAGTCACCGACTTCATTTTCCCGTGCACGGTTTAGGGCCTTTTCACCCATGGGCGGTAATAGGCGGCCCTCCTTCGAGTCATGGGGAGCTACCCGGTGCTCGGTATATCATCATATCCAGCCCATATGTGTGATCACAGTAACATACATCACATTCATTCATTTCCCACAATGAATATCATCATCATCATCAATCGTACATCACACATATGGCTAAGCATCACATATATAATCATATAATCGCCCACTATCCATTTATCGTCATTAACATCATCGTCAATCATTTCTACAAGAGTATTCATCACTCGTATACTCCATACGTTTATCGTCAAGTAATTATTCACATTATGAGGCCAATTGGTTCATTATTAACGTCATATATCTCATTAGGTGTTTTATGATGATACTCACATCATTCTATCAAGCCAAGTATTTGTTATTACGATTCTAGCTCATCCGGCATACCAATACAACTCGCTTAGATGCTCGTATTCATGATCGAGGCAATCCACGCCCCACCAAAGTATGTTCTCTACTCTGCTAGAGTATACTGGGATTGTACTTTCATTACTAGTGCTAACCTTATTCCATACGAGGTGCTAAGCTTAAAGGTTATTGCGTATTAATCCGCTCTAGCGGGTTTTATGTACAAACACTACTATTAATAACCCATAATCATCCATTTATAAGCACAAGACCTAAAACCACAATTTATAAGTCTTACGGATAGCTACGGAGTAGGTTTCATATGAACCTCTAGGTACGCATGCTAAATCATGGAACTAAATGATCAATCATGCTGTAGGAGTGATAATCTATCAATATCTATCACTAATCTAAAACTTATCTAGCCCAAACCCCAAAAGATGCAAACAACACATGCTTTTGATCAAAATCCCCAATTTGTAGTGCAAGACTCTAATTCATCAATCAAACTTTGGAAAACAAGTTTTAGTACTAGTGTCCCCACCTTAGACAAGCCGAATCCGCAAGTTGATGAAGCGTAGAAGCCGTACCGCCAAAGCCCTAGCTCCAACGCAAGCTCTAACGGAGGAAGAAAGCAAGAAAGATGGTGAATAGTGAAGGAGAAAGCAATTCGGGACACAAATCTCGGATGAGGGATGAGAGATGTGTGTGATCTCTTCTCTCTCTCTCTAGAGCTCTCTAGACCCTTCCTCACTCCCTCTCTAAGTTGGATGCTCGAATGTGGGGTTGTAGGGGTGTTAAACGAGTTAAAAACGCTCAAAACCGACTTACAGGTGAACCATGATCGATCATGGGTCCCCCATGATCGATCATGAAGCGTTCTGGAACTCCTATGGAGGACCATGATCGATCATGGCCTTCCATGATTGATCATGGAAGTCACTGCAACAGCAAATGACTTTCGGATGCCAAAACGGACCTCCAAACGGCTGAATCTCGACTCGGCCCAAACACGAAAGTTGTAGAGAGCAAAGAAATGAAGACATGGCCACAAATGGGGAGTCGTTTGGACATCGGATGAAGAAGTTATGGCCTCTCAAAGTTGGCCAAAAATTGACGAATCGCGAAAAGTCGAAATAAGCGATTATCGCCTCGGTTTCGATCCGAACCACTCGAATCGCTCAACGAACACTCACGTGAGTGGAAGGAGGATAATGTGACTAATAAAGAGTTCTAGAACATTATGAGGCTCTCTGAATGAGAAATTCACCACCCGAGGTGAATTAAGCGGACGAATGAAAGCACTACGAGGAAACGAACGAACGGGGTGTTACATGATAGATGTGATTCACGGATATACCAACCAGGACTATGTTACAAAGAATGCAATGAGAGCTTATGTGAAGAGAGCCCAGTGTGTCAAAAGGACATTCGGGGCCAAGGTGATGTCAATTACGAACTACAGAAGGGAAAGGCGTGATAAACGGTCGTATGAGATCAAGTTTACTGAAGAAGATATGCGAGAGGTAGATATCCCACATAATGATGCACTGGTACTGATTGCTAATATCGATACCTTTGATGTCAAAATAGTGTTAATTGATCCCGGAAGTTCATCCGAGATAATGTACCATAGCATGTTTAAGAAGCTAAACCGCCAACCTTCTTAGGTCAAGAGTATTGATTCGCCCGTATTCAGTTTTAGCGGAGAAGCAGTTTGGCCCATTGCTATAGCCGAGGTACCAATGCGTTTGGGGCCGAAACAGAGAACTGTGGAATTCATAGTCATGGATATCGATTCTCCTTATAATGCAATCCTTGGCAGAGGGTGGTTGACCCAAATGAATGCCATTGCCTCTCCCTTCCACCAGAAGCTCAAATTTCCAACAGATGACGAAGTAATTATAGTTCTGGGAAAGCAGGAAGATGCCCGCATGTGTTTCAGTTTGGCGGTTCAGGGAACCGCAAATATTAAGCGCCTGCCAGAGGACGCCGATACTGCTCAGACTGGGGGCAGGATAACCGAAGTGCTGAAGACCACAACAGCCAAAATGACCGACAAGGGAAGGAGGAAGGAAGCCGAATTACCTGAGGACTCCAGCAAGAGGGACAAGGTCCCCAAGAACTGCTAGCAATTACAGTAAGGGAAGTCCTTCAAAGGTGGGACACGAGGACTGCCATCAAAAAAAGTACTTGAGGATGTGATTCAGGTCCTCGCAGCAGAGGGTTTGAACGCTGAGGGAAGGTTTTTCCTGATTGGTAGTTCATTGACGGCTGGAGAGAAGACTAAAATGGACGAGTTCCTAAGGATCAATGTGGACGTATTTACTTGGAAACCTTCCGAAATGCCAGGAATTGAAGCCGAGGTGATGTGTCACAAGTTGCACATTGATAAGAATCATAAGCCAGTGAAACAGAAACCCAGGAGGATAGCACCAGAGAAAGCCAAAGCAGTGGAAGATGAAGTGCAAAAGTTACTGGATGCAGGGACGATAAGGGAGGCCGAGTTCCCAGAATGGATTTCAAACCCTGTTGTTGTTAAGAAAAAGAATGGCAAGTAGCGTGTTTGCGTCGATTTCACGGACCTTAACAGGGCATGCCCGAAGGATAATTTTTCACCACCTACAGTTTGGCGCCGTCTGTGGGAATCGAACCCGCGACCAAGATACCCCTGTTCGGCCCAGACCAAGAAGCCACAGCGTTTATCACCACCATGGGTTTGTACTGTTATAAAGTAATGCCTTTCGGCCTTAAGAATGCCGGAGCAACGTACTAGAGGCTCGTGACAAATATGTTCAGGGAGGAAATTGGGAAATACATGGAAGTTTACGTGGACGATATGCAAGTGAAGAGTAAGAAATAAGCCGATCATATTTTCGACTTGGAGAAAACCTTTCAAATACTGAGGCACTATAAAATGAAGTTGAACACAGTAAAGTGCACTTTCGTGGTTAGTTCTAGAAAATTCCTAGGTTTTTTGGTGAACAGTAGGGGCATCGAGGCCAATTAGGAGAAAATACAAGCATTGCAGAACATCAAGGCACTAAATAACCTCAAAAAAATGAAGATTCTAGTCGGTATGATCGCATCTCTAAATCACTTTTATTTCTAAATGTTCGGATAGATGTCAACCTTTATTTAAAGTACTTAAAAAATCAAAGAACTTCATGTGGGATAAAGAGTGCAATAAAGCGCTAGTTGACTTAAAAGCATATCAGAGCAACCCACCGCTCATATCCATCCCAATTCCCAATGAACAACTATTTGTATATCTCTCATCATCTTCAAAGGCTGTCAGTGCCACCCTGGTTAGGGAGCATGAAGGAATTCAAAAGCCCGTGTATTATGTCAGTAAGCGTTTGGTCACGGCCGAAATGAATTATTTACCAATTAAGAAACTAGTGCTTACCCTCATTACGGCGTCTCGGCAGCTCTGCCACTACTTTGATGCACACCTAATTAAGGTTCTTACTTCAACACCGATGAAGGCATCCCTATGGCGAGCTGACTTATCCGAGCGTATGGAGCAATGGTCCGTAGAGCTGGGCCGATTTCACATTGAGTACGAACCACGAACGGCAATCAAAGGGCAGGTATTGGCTGATTTCATTGCCGAGTTTACTGACTACCCTATGGCGCAGACCGACTAGCTGCCAGACCAAATAGTTGTAACAGCTAACTCATCACCTATTCCAGCTGGGGGGCTAGATGGGCCAGATATAATGGATGTCGATCCTTCAGGAGCCCACACCCCAGAACTGACGGCCGACTAAATCTCCATACAAAGATCTGATGCTTGGACCCTATTCATCGATGGGTCGTCTACCAGAGAAGGATCAGGGGTTAGAATCGTATTGAAATCATCCGATAACACAATTATAGAGCAAGCCATACGCTTGGGTTTTTCTGCATTGAATAATGAGGCTGAATATGAAGCTTTGATCATGGGTCTCAAAAGGGCAAAGACTCTGGGTGTCAGGAACCTTAACAATCACTATGACTCTCAATTGGTCGCAAACCAGCTAATAGGAGAATATGCCGCCAAAAACCAAATAATGGAGGCGTATATGAAACTGGCCTAGAAATTATTCAAGGAGTTTGACTCGGCGTACATCGAAAGGTTTCCCAGAGAAAATAACAGTCATGCCTATGCCTTAGCCACTCTTGCCTCAGTAATCCATTTAGATTTGAAGCGGATGATCAAGGTAGAGTTTTTACCAAAGCCGAGCACAGAAACTGATAAAGTGCAAGATATGGTTTTTGCGATAGATTTCGATTTGGGGGTCTGATGGATGGACCTGATTGTTCGATATTTAAAAACTGGGGAATTGCCCAGTGATAGCTCAGAGACTTACTGAATCAAAGTTCAGGCCAACCGGTATTGGTTATCTCTAGATAGCAAGTTATATAGAAGATCGTTCTCCGGTCCCTACCTAAAGTGTGTACATCCGAAGCACGTCCAGCAAATATTACATTAGCTACACGAAGGCAGCTTTGGAAGCCACACTAGGGGCAAATCTTTGGCTTACAGAGCAAGAAGACAAAGCTACTGGTGGCCATATATGCAAAAAAATGCTCTCGCTTATACAAAGAAATGTGATGAATGCCAAAAACATGCACTGATCATCCACACTCCAGGCGCCGAATTCCGGCCTATCACGAGTTCATGGCCTTTTGCCCAATGGGGGTTGGATATACTTGACCCTTTTCCCAAGAGCACCTGGGTCCAGAAGGTTCCTATTGGTTGCGACAGATTACTTCACCAAATGGGTGGAAGCCGAACCTCTCATTAACATCGTTGATTCCAGTGTAAAGCTTTTCCTATGGAAGAATATTGTCACGCGTTTCGGTATTCCAAAAATTATAGTCACGGATAACGGCACCTAGTTTAAAAGCAGGAAGATTTGTAGATTATGTGAAAAGATGGGGATTCGACAGAGTTTCTCTAGCGTTGTTCACCCTTAGACAAACAGTCAGGCCGAGTCATAGAATAAGGTTATTCTTGAGGGGTTGAAGAAGAGGTTGGACGACGCTAAGGGGAACTGGGTAAAAGAATTATTGTCGGTGCTTTAGGCATTCCTAACGACATCGAGATAATTCACAGGAGAAACCCCGTTCTCTTTGACATATGGAACAGAGGCCGTGATCCCTGTAGAAGTCGGCTACCAAATCTAAGAACTGCTAAAGTAGAGACAGGGAAAAATGATGTCGCAATGCAAAAAGCTTTGGATTTTTCAGATGAAAGAAGGGAAGCAGCCTTTATTCGATTGGCCGGTTATCAAGGTCCATAAGAGGTAATCAGCATGACCGGAATAGGGGCCTACTACTTGAAAGATCAAGATGGGAGAGAGATTCCAAACCCATGGAACATTAGTAATCTGAGAATGTGCTGTCATTGGCTTTTATGTTTTATCAAGAAGGGTCATGGCAAAGGGCCGCTGTCTTTGCCAGCTTATTATTCAAATGCAGTAATGATCGAATTGGCCGAAACAAATAAACTATGAAAGTAAGGCTGTTTGAGACGAGCACGCGAATTGATATCCCCACCAAAAGGATGGTTACCGTTTGGGTAACCGGCCTTGCAGGCTTGTTTTAGGTTGATGCAAGTGCCAAGTACGATGAAAGCACTTCGTAAATTTCACATGCATGTTAAGGTCGTTTTGAATGTCAGTGCCTAAGGGGCAAATCAAAGGCTAAAACATGACGAATAAGATGAAGTTGATTTAACTGTCATATATTTTCTAAAAAGTGAAATCATGATTTATGAGAACTTAATCAAAACATAGAATTCCTTGGATTTGGCAAGACCCAAAGGAACGTCTTAAAATTGTTTAGCATGAGTGTGAAAGTTACTACGATTTAGCAATTTGTTTATAACACAACAATTCCACGAAATGAGAATTAAATATTCTTATATGTATAAGCATACATTGATTGATTAAGATGTGTACAAAAGATTTCAGAATCACAAAATGAAAAGAAAAATGTGTAAAGGCGAGCAGGTTCAATTCCGACACCTTAATGCCGCCCGGAGGGTGTTTCTCTCCACGACGACGTTGTTATACCATTCTCTCATGCTATTACATGCCTCCTCTTGCTGCTCCTACAGCCGGCGGGTTGAGTCTAAAGCGGCCTGTAGATGAGCGATTTTTGCCACTGCATGAGCCCCATCCACGAGGGCCCTGTCTAACTTTTGCCGAGCGCCCTCCAACTCGAAACTGCACTGGGCCGACTCTGTTTCAAGCTGATGAATCTTTTCCAAAACCTCGCCATAAGTGATTGAGTGAGGAGGAAGGGGGTAGACAGTGTTATAGCTGCTTGGGTTGTTCGAACAAGCACCACTATGTTGGTCCGCCATGAAACCCATGATCGATGAATCAAGTTGCTAAAATGGACTGGGAAGGTAGAATAGTTGAAAAAGAAGGACTATGGAAGAGTTTTAATGAATCAGCACTCATATAAATAGAAATGAAGGGCGTCCTAGAAAGACGAAAGGCCGCTGTTCATTTATGACAAACCCCACTATCAGAACCACATCTAAAGTCACAATAGGAAGGGGTTATGCTGTAACAATCAGAACCACATCTAAAGTCACCTTGGAATCTATGACGGCCCAATTGAAACGTGATACGTGGACTACTCAAGCGGCCAAACCCCACTATCAAAAGTCCGGTAAGTCGAAACTCATTTTCTCTTCCTCAATAAATTACAAATTGGAGTAGTAACTGTAGGCCGAGGTCGTATACGCCCGGATGAAAACGAATGAAATCACTGAGATTGTAATTGGTAGAATCGTGGTAGAATGGCCTACAAACATTTTGGCCGAATCGAAAACTGGAAACCCTAATATAAGGTTGCATGAACCTTGGCTCCTTGTAATTATTTCATTGAAATTCCGGCTTAAATGCATAGAGAATTTTGCATAATTTGGTCCGAACCAGCTCGAAATAAAATAACTTAACGGCCGGGTTATTTGAACCTCATATATTGTACATGCAGTAATGTTTAAGTATGTCAGATGAAGATACTTTGTTTTTAGTCCCTTAAGTTCGTGACAGTTTCATTAAAAGAATGAAAGGATTATTCGAGTCGAAGTGTTCCTTGTCTGGAGTCTTCCCGTTATAGGTGTGAAACAGTGCCGAAAATTTGGTTACAAGCTAAATCAAGAAGATTACAAACAGTGAACAAATACCCATGGGGGAAAAACACATTTTTTTATTAAGATGGAAAAGTACAAAGGTGGGACTTCGAGGTCCAGTTAATTGTGTATTACAAATCAATAAAGGAAACTTTCCTCAACGAATACCGACTATTTGGCGGACAGTTGCGACGCTAAGCGCAACTTGTCATAAATTTCAAAAACTACATCTCCGTAAGAACCCTAGATAGACAAGATGGTCAATCTAGGAAGAATTTAAGGAGAAGGAAGAAGTTGAAGCTCAACAAGACCGGTAGGAGGAGAAGTAAGAACGGATGGAACATTTGAAGAACGAAAGAGGGAAAAGGAGACTACCAGTTCACAGCGGCGAACTCTCAACCATCAAAAACACATGGGTAAACATGTATTTCCAATGGCTCAAGGTACGTATTCACTTCTCTTATTCTTCTTCTTCCTACCCAGCCTCTCCCACAGTTGATTCCTCTTTGCGGTCAAGGCAGCCAAACTCCTATCCAGATCCGGGATGGCTCTGACCATCTGAGGGATATCTCTCTCCAGTCTCCGAACCTCTCGTTCAATAACTTCTACCCTGTGGAAAAGGGCATCTGCAACGTTTTGGGTTACCGGCGGGCAGTAAGAACTGCTGGCTTCTTCTGCGTTCCTATCCATCCCTTGGTATGGTATGAGTAGATAAGATAATAAAGTAGAAGAATGGAAATTAATGGGATTGAAGGGGGTATTTATAATTAAAGCAAGCGACGATTTACGAGGGTTGTAATTAATTCAAATCGGATGTGCACGTTGGAAAACGACGCCCCGCCTCCCCAAACTGCCACGTGGCAATTCCCCGTAATTGCCCCCTAAACACGCGAGGCATTTCTCTTGAAGGATAAGTACATTTCTTTGTGCACGTGCAACCAATGTGCATCAATAGAAAAGGGCATTATTTAAAAAAAAATTGGCTGTATGAGCCATAAGTGTCATCTACCATAGGCCGAGATGAACACTTAATGCCCAAGGGACATTATTTAAAAAGTTTTGGTTGTATGAGCCATAAGTGTCATCTGCCATAGGCTGAGATAAACACATATGTCCAGGGGCATTATTTAAAAACTTTGGCTGTATAAGCCATAAGTGTCATCTGCCATAGGCCGAAATGAACACTTATGCCCAAGCGGCATTATTAAAAAAAAAATTGGCTGTATGAGTCATAAGTGTCATTTGCCATAGGCCGAGAAGAACACTTATGCCTAACAGGCATTATTTAAAAAAAATTGGTTATATGAGCTATAAGTGATGGAGACATAAATACAGGATCGTTTGTTATTGCGTATAGATTGAACAAAAAACTTTTGCTAAAACCCTATAAGAATAAAGGGATTTCACCTTTGTGGATCATGTAGAGGATCTATATGAGGAGACTAGGGTTTGAAAGCATCAGATTGCGATTTGGTTAGATTTTTTAATTCTCGCTGGGCTGCGAAAATTGATTCTTTTCGCCACCAAAATGACTTTTGATCGTCCTGATTCTCTGCACAAAAATAATAACTTTGCGTTCCGAACGACATATCCAAAAATCAGCCCGATCCAACGGTGTGATCAAATCATCTACTATATGGAATAAAAGACACACATATGCACAGTAATATAATGCAACCATTGCCCATAAAAATTTTCATTAAAATAGCAAAACCAAGTTTATAACATATCCAAACCAACAAGAAAATTATGGCTTTTAGTTTATCACTCTAACAATCTCCCACTTAGACTCAAAGCCATGCAGCTATGCATCTCACTTCCATTCCCTCAACGTGAACGCTCTATGTGTTTTCCCTTCTTATGAATCCTCGGCCCTTTCAAGTTTGCAACCGTTTCACTATTATCAAAATAAAGTAAAATAGCTTATAACACTGAAAGTGCCACATCTAGATTGATATGGAAGTTCCTGAGCCAAACCGCTGCCTTAGCTGCTTCTAAAGCAACCACATATTCAGCTTTGATGGTGGAGTTAACAATGCATGACTGGTTGACACTCCTCCAACCAGTGACTCCACCTCTTAGAGTAAACACATAACCTAAAGTTGACTTTCAGGAATCCTAACATTTGACTAAAAATTATGGTATGTGTATCCAACAGGTACGACTGTTTGCCTGGTAAACCAACATAAAATATCGAGTCCTTTTAAGGTACTCAAGTATATGTTTTACCGCAGTTCAGTGTTCTTTTCCTGGATTAGACTGATATCTGCTAACCATATCAACGGTAAAGCAGATGTCTGGTCTAGTACACAATATAGCATACATGAGGCTTCTTACTGCCGAAGCATAAAGAACTGCTCTCATCATCTCTATCTCAATATGTGTCTTATGACACTGTTCTTTGATAGAGTGATTCTATTCCTAAAAGGGAGAAACCCTTTCTTGGAATCCTGTATACTAAATCTGGCAAGAATTGTATCGATATAAGTACCTTGCGATAAACCCAACATCCTATTTTTCCGATCTTGCATAAGCTTAATACCAAGGATGTGACTGACTTTTCCAAAGTCCTTCATATCGAGCTGACTTGATAACCATACCCTCACTGAAGATAATATTCACAAATCGCTTACAATAAGTAAGATATTATCCACATACAATACCTAGAATACCACCGCGCTTTCGTTGCGCCTTTTGTACACACAAGACTCATCTGAATATTGATCAAAATCAAAAGATTTGATTACATGGTCAAAACAGATGTTCCAAGATCTAGACACTTGCTTAAGCCTGTAAATGGGCTTCTTGAGCTTGCACAACATGTGCTCTTGGCCCTTTGCTATGAATCCTTTTGGTTGCATCATATAGATGCTTTTATCAAGACTTCCATTAAGAAAATCTGTCTTGACATCCACTTGCCAAATCTCGTAATCAAAATAAGTCGCAACGGATAAGAGAATCTGAATAGATTTTGGCATGGCTATCGGCAAAAAGGTTTCATCATAATCGATCCCCTTCTTTCTGAGTGAACCCTTTTAGCAAGAAGCCTTGATTTAAGCCTGTCTAATCTTCTCTATCTCTTATATACCCACTTGCATCCGATAGGTTTTATCCCTTCGGGTGATTTTATAAGATCCCAGACTTTGTTAGAGTACATGGACTCCATTTCAGATTTCATAACCCTTTGCCATTTTTTTATCTTTATCTTGAAGTACGTCATTGTAGTTAAAAATGGTTCGTTTCTTATTCATCAGGGACCTTGTCATAAGACTTTCCCAAGAACATAAAACGACCAGGTTGACGAATAACCCTCCCACTACGACGAGGCACTACTTGTGTTTGTGTACATTGTGCAAATATTGAACTTACTAACTCACTATCCACATGTTGTGTTAGTTCAAGAACCTACGTATTAGTGATTTGTTCAAGATGTGCACAAGTATCGGTAATCCTCCCACTACGACGAGGTAATGGAATGTCGATATTCATTTACTGTGGTATTTCCTCTTGTACTAAAGGTATAGACGAATTGTGCCCTGTTTTTGTCTCCTCTCATTTCCACTATAACAACACTACTCCTAGGCTTATGGTCCATGATATAATCCTCTTCTAAGAATCTAGCATTGATAATAATAACATTATATTCTTGAGGATTATTAAATAAACCACGCTTGGTTCCTTTTGGATATACAATAAAGAAACACATTTTCATTATTGATTCCAACTTATCCGCATTATCTTTCAGCACATGTGCTGGACTACCCCATACCCGAATATGCCGCAGACTAGGCTTACGCCCAGTTCCCAATTATATGGGTGTAGTAGGTACTGACTTTGATGGTACCAAGTTCAGAATATATACAGCTATTTCTAAAGCATATTCCTAAAAAGAATCAGGTAAGTATGAATAACTCATTATAGATCTTACCATTTCTATAAGAGTCTTATTCCTTCTTTCTACTACACCATCATGCTGTGGCATCCCTGCTGCAGACAACTGGGATGTAATCCCATTCTCTAATAAGTATTCTTTGAACTCTCCCAAGATGTATTCACCACCACGATCTGATCGTAGTGATTTGATACATTTTCCTAGACGCTTCTCCATTTCTACCTTGAATTCTTTGAATTTTTCAAAGACTTCGGACTTACGTTGCATTAAGTAAATGTATCTAAACTTTAAATAATCATCTACAAATGTGATGAAATACTCAAAGCCTACTCTAGTCTGGACATTCATGTGACAATACAAATTAGCATGAACCAGTTTTAACTGTTCTTTAGCGCGATAGCCTTTTGCCGAGAATGATCTCTTAGTCATTTACCTTCTAAACAGGATTCACAAAATGGAAGTGCCTCCACTTTCAATGAACCTAATGGTCCATTTTCAACCAGTTTTTGAATTCTTTTTAGATTAATATGACCACGGTGTAAGTGCTAAAAATACATTTGGTTCATTTTGAAGGTTCATTTCTCTTAATTGGTAAACTATTAATGCTATTCAATTCACCCAGTTTTAGTACTGACAAGTCAGGATTATTAATGTAAAGATCAATCACTAACGTACCAGAACAAACAAACTATTTATTTTTTTCTAATGATAACTGATTTATCATTAAAATAAACAAAATATTTGTCCTCAACCAATCTAGAAATAGAAATCAAATTCCTTTTAATGGAAGATACATATAGACATTCCTTAATCATTAATATCCAATTCTGACTAGACTGAAGATAAATATCTTCTACTGCAACTGTTGCCACATTCGAAGCTACCCATATGTAAATTTTCTCCATTTTTAAGTTGTCTGGTTTTTTTGAACCCCTGCAAAGTATTGCAGACATGATTAGTGGCTCCCGAATCTACACACCAGGTACTGGTAGATCAAACCACTAAACAAGATACAACACCAAATAGATAAAATTTACATATGTTGTTATAATGGTTTAGGAAACTGGGACAATCTTTCTTCAAATGCATTTTCTACTGACAGTGAAAACACTGGCCTGTAGGATTTTTCACTCCTCCTAGAGGTTCAGTGACTCTGCACGCACTGCTCCTTGTGGGACTGTAGCTTATGCATTCTTCTGATTCCTTTCTTGCTTTTGGGCATAGAAGTTGAAGCTTTCTCAGCCACTAGAATACTAGCCAGTTTACCAAGGAGTTCCTCAGCTGCTTGGAATTCTTTAAGAAGTTCCAACAATGAATAAAGCTTATTCATGTTGTAATTCTGTCGGAATCCCTTAAATAAGTCCAGCAGCGACTAGAGAACGATATCGACCTAAGTTTTCTCATCGATTTCAGCTCCAAAGATCTCTTAGTTCATTCAAAAGACCGATCATCTTCAAAACAAGATCCTTAACTCAGATTCCTTCAGCAATAGTCATGTTCATGAGGCCTTTCATCGAAACCTACTTTGCGGCATGATCCTGAATTCCTGATCCCCAAAAATATCTGTGAGGTTCAGCATTATGTCGTAGGCGGTGGCGAAAGACTAATGCTAATGTTGTAGCACATTTGACAAAAATGCCAGAATGTAAAACCACGCCATCTCATCAGCCTTTTTCCACCTCCGGCAAGCCTGGGTTTCCTTATCGGTCGCCTCTTACCAGGTTCTACTGGACAAGACTCAGTGAGCACAGACTTGTACTCTTTAACAATAAGCATAATGTTCAAGTTCCCTTTTTCAGTCAATATAATTAGGTCCAATCAATTTGTTTTAATTGAGAATAATTAAAAGTGGATCGAAAGAGTTTACCATTTTAAAACTTGAGAATCACATATAAATTATGATGGACAATGATAACTTTGAACACATATTTTAAATATGATACCCTCTACCATTTCAAAAAGTGTTCGCCAGCAGCCTAAGACTTTGAATAACATGCCCCGATAATGAGGTCGTCTATTATTCATTATTTCTTAGACAGATGTAAACCTATTAAATTTTACAATCTAGACAATCCTTTATCGTCAAGCAATACATACTATCTAGACAATCCTTTATCGTCAAGCAACACATACTATCTAGACAATCTTTTATTGTCAAGTAAAATATACTATCTAGACAATCCTTTATTGTCAAGTAAAATTTAAATAGCCGACTTCCTTTGGTCCTACAATTAATAGTAAAGACTCAGTTGGAGAGCATACTATTATTTATATCTAAGTGTATACCATCATTTAATTTAGTACAATGATTCTGTAATTTATTCTCTCCGATATGGAGGTGAGCACTAAAATCCACACGAAAAATAAATCACATCATTTAAAATTATCAGTCAGTGAAATTTGTATAATGATTCTGCCATCTATTCTTTCCGATATGGAGGTGAGCACTATAACACACACGAAGAATAAATTACATCATCTACAAACCAATGATGGAGACCGTGGGATTTTTATGTGAAAAAATTCCTCACCCACTTAGTATTTAAAACATTATTTTCTGAGGGTTAAGAAAATTTTATATTAAATTCTAGTCAACTAAAATACAAGGGTATGAAATATAAAAGACATGTGCAATAAAATTATTTTGTTGTTTTTTTTTTTAAAAAAACATATATTTTTCAATTACGCAAAATTTTTATTTATATGCCCTTTTTTAATTTGACAAGAACTAAACATAAAATAAAAGGTGATCTAGGTATGGTCATGTATCCATGTTGTCCAAAATTATAAGAAAACCTAATAATTAAACACATATGACCAACACATAATCACACAAAGTATTAAACCATTCAATAATAAGAATAATTAAATTCCTGCTATTATGGTTCAAGCTTCATCATCCCTAGTTCGTTGGAAACCTGTAACGACCTATGTCGCCACTTCATTGACTATGTCGGGAATTAACCTTGGTGAAAACGCATTCTTCAACGTTCTTCGTTAAAGAAACTGCAATTTTAGATACAAAGGTCATATGCCTCCATTTAAGGAGTTCACACATAAACTATTATATCTAAACTGTAAATAAAATTACATAGATCCTATGCCTCCTTTTAAGGAGTTCAAAAATTTGATCTAAATTTAATTTACAACCATGAATAAAACCCAAATCAGCATGCACATTAAAATTAACCAAGGATAAAAATATCGTGGGATCCAATCACATAATTACTTGACCATAATAGCGGGACAAGAACACTACAAAACAAGGGTTAGCAAGTTCTACGTTCTATCCAACAACTACATGCATGAATAGATTTAACTGGACAACAAGGCTAGCTCCATTCATATGCAGTATCAAAGAAAACTAATCCCTCTGATACCAATTGATGGAGACATAAATACAGGATCGTTTGATATTACGTATAGATTGAACAAAAAATTTTTGCTAAAACCCTGTAAGAATAAAGGGATTTCACCTTTGTGGATCATGTAGAGGATCCATATGAGGAGACTAGGGTTTGAAAGCATCAGATTGCGATTTGGTCAGATTTTTTAATTCTTGCTGGGCTGCGAAAATTGATTGTTTTCGCCACCGAAACGACTTCTGATCGTCATGATTCTTTGAATAAAATAAATAACTTTGCGTTCTGAACGACATATCCAAAAATCAGCCCGATCTAACGGTGCGATCAAAAGTTACGATTGATTTACGACTGCAGTACCGAAAATCTAAAGATCTTCTATCGTATTCCTTCCGCCATCAAATCTTGCACCAAGTGTGGGCTATGGTATTACCAAGATTTTATCCTCTCTCTATAGAACAAACCCTAACTCATGAGAATTATTGTTATATTGAGAATAGACAAGGCCGGCGTATATATAAGGCTACGATAGGGACCTTAAGGAGAAATAAGTGTTTGGGCTTCCTATGAAAAGTTGGAATCCTAATTCCACTATGAATTAGTTCCTTCCATAAATTATAATTCACACCAATAAAGAATTATAATTGCACTCCCATCTTTATCTCAAAATTTAATTTCGAGCTCCTTATTATTAAATACTTATTATTCTCCCCACGTTAAGAGTACAAATAACCGTCATTTAAATTAAATTATTGACAAATATATTTAAATGACTTCTTAATCCTTGAGCTTATCACTTAGGCCTCGTTTGGTTCACGGAAAGGAAATTAATTCCCCATTTTTCCCATTGAGGTGGGAAAGTAAATTTCCTGTCAAATTTCCTTTCTTGTGTTTGGTAAACCATGGAAAGTATTTAGGTAAGAGTATTATTGTCTAAAATTTGTGCAATAAATGCTTGAAAATCACATGGGAAAATCAATCCCATGTGTTTTGGGAGGAATGGTTTTACCCCCTACTTTCCCCTCTCTCGGGAAAGTGTTTCCGGAATTTGTGCTTACCAAACAAAGGAAAGGAACGAATTTCCTTTTCCGAGTACTAAAATTCGTGAACCAAACGAGGCCTTAACATATTTGACATGTCAGATTAACATAATCCACCTGCAGCGTTTGAAATGATCAAAACTTATAAGCTTCTCAAGGGGATATCATCAATCTCTATACCGGGATGTGGATTCCGTCAATAATTAATATTCATCATACATATAGTGTCGTCATCCAATTCACAAAGATTATTGATCCATAAATGAATCTCACCCTTAATGAGTCAAAACAACAAACACTACATATATATGTCAATTAATTATTTCAAGATTAAGAGCATAAGTAATCATAATAACCATGGGATTTTAAATTGTTTTATATAGTCAGTATAAAAACAATTAACCCAAACTAATCCTATTCAATACACACAAAGTGTACTAGCACAACGAGTTAAAACTATACTGTTTTCTGTAGTTAAGATAAACTACTAAAACTTGTGTTACAATCCTACCGATGGGTGTCCAATTCCATCTAAGACTGTGAACTGTTAAACTTATATTTCACAAGAACCCATGATATGATTTTCTATGTGTTAGCTATACTCTACACACCAAATCATCTACTATATGGAATAAAAGACACACACATGCACAATAATATAATGCAACCATTGCCTATAAAGATTCTCATTAAAATAGCAAAACCAAGTTTATAACATATCCAAACCAACAAGAAAATTATGGCTTTTAGTTCATCACTCTAACAATAAGTATCATATGCCATAGGTCGAGATGAACATTTATGCCCAAGGGACATTATTAAAAAAAAATTGGCCACATGAGTCATAAGTTTCATCTGCCATAGATGAACACTTATACCTAAAGGGCATTATTTAAAAAAAAATTGGATGTATGAGCCATAAGTGTCATCTGCCATAGGCCGAGATGAACACTTATGCCCAAGGGACATTATTTAAACAAAAATTTGGTTGTATGAGCCATAAGTGTCATCTGCCATAGGCCGAGATGAACAGTTATGCCCAAGGAGCATTATTTAAATTTTTTTTGGCTGTATGAGCCGTAAGTGTCAACTGCCATAGGTCGAGATGAACACTTATGCCCAAGGGGCATCATTTAAAAACTTTGGCCGTATGAGCCATAAGTGTCATCTGCCATAGGCTGAGTTGAACACTTAGGCCCAAGAGGTATTATTAAAAAAAATTGACTGTATGAGCCATAAGTGTCATCTACCATAGGCCGAGATGAACACTTATGCCCAAGGGGCATTATTAAAAAAAATATTTGGCTGTATGAGCCGTAAGTGTCATCTATCATAGGCCGAGATAAAAACTTATACCCAAGGGGCATTATTTAAAATTTTTTAGCTATATGAGCCATAAATGTCATCTGCCATAGGCCGAGATGAACACTTATACCCACGGGGCATTATTAAAAAAAAAAAATTGGCTGTATGAGCCATAAGTGTCATCTTCCATAGGCCGAGATGAACACTTATGCCCAAGGGGCATTATTTAAAAAAAATTTGGCTGTGTGAGCCATAACTGTCATCTGCCATAGGCCAAGATGAACACTTATGTCCAAGGGGCATTATTAAATTTTTTTTTTTGCTGTATGAGTGTGAGAACCCGCTCTCTCAATGCCCGGCCCTCGTGGCAGTGATTCCTCCGGTTTAAGTTCTTGGAAAATTGTTCATTTTATTATAAGAAAAAAGGTGACGATTTGCAAAGGAATTAGAGTCTGCAGTTTGTTTTACTAAACAAACAAAAGTCTATGTAAAGGAGGAACATTTATGAATTAAACGACCTCTTAAACACAAGTAATGCAAAACCAGTTGATTCAAAGGGTTCAAGGATTAAGTTACGAATTAGGAAGGTGTTAGGTACCCCTATTCACCATTTCGGTCTCTAAGTAGGATATGCGTGGAATATAATCGAACATTTGTATATTAATTGATGTTATTGCATATCGGTCAATAGTTTTAGGAAAAACGGGATTTTGGGGTGGGGATGAAAACCATGTGCTTCTTATTTTACCCTTCGATTTTAGAAATTAGTGTGTGTGTGATTTGAAAATTGATTTTGATAATGATAAACAGCAAAACAAGTGTTTTTGGAAAGATTAGGGGATTTTCGGAAGCTAATTCGATGTGAAATCTAATATCCGACAATCCTCGAGATTCGTTTGTCAATAGTGTACAACAGTTTAATAATTTAAATCGGCATTGACGAATCCAGTACTCTCATATTATATATTTATGTAAGTACCGCGATTTATAGATTAAATCGGATACAAACGTGTTTTGATTCCTTCGTAAACCGAAACTGATAAAATCGAGATTTTATGAAGTTAACTAATAAAAATGTGTTTAAAAATGGTTTACAGCTCATTCTACGCCTTCGGTTTTGAAAACGGGTTTTAAATGTGAAATCCGGACTAATTTTGAGATAAACAATAATTTTTACAGGCAATTGATCAATTATAACTGATAAAATAAAGACAGATAAAAAATTAAAGCTGAATTAAAATAAAAAAATACCTAAGAGCCTCGAAAATAGTAGAATACTATTCTATAGCATTGTTCTCGAAGTCCCAGAGCTGATTGATGCCTCAAATAGGGTCAGTGCAGGTGTATTTATAGCTGTAGAATAATTAATGAGCTGGGTTGGAAGTGCTTGTCCGTAGAGAAGGGGTGTGTGTTTTTCCACAGACAAAAGGTGTGTGTTTGCCCGCGGACAAAGGGGGTGTCCTTGTCCGCGGACAAAGTCCTTTTACACGTGTGACGGTTTTTCCAATTCCAAAATATCCGACTGTCGGATCAAGCTAATTTTTTAGTATGTTATTCCCAATAACATTTCCCAGCTCTCTACAAAATTTCATGATTTTATGAGGTCAGGAAGTACCCAAACAAAAAATCGACTGGGAAGGATTTGTCCGCGGACAAAGGGTGTGTGTTTGTTCGTGGACAAACCCCTGATTACACGTGCAATAGTTTTTTTCGCAATTATGGCCAAAATAAATATCAGATTAATCTAATTTTTTAACATGTTGTTCCTCATGATATACCCTATCTACTGACCAAATTTGAGCTCATTTGGACTTCGGGAAGGTCGTCTTTTGATTACCCAAAGTAGACTCTTGCTTTTCTGAATTCTTAGAGATTCGACTGTCGGATTGAGCTAATTTTTGAGTATGTTTCTCCTTGTGGAAATGTCTAATAGCCGTCAAAATTTGAGGATGATCAGAAATGAGAAATTCTCCTTTCACAAGTTTCCAGGAGTTTTGATGGTTTTCGGCTCTGGCGACTTCCGGTAATTCTCGTAACTTCTCATCCGGGTGTCCTTTTGGCTTTCTTCTTTGACCTGTATCACATGTATATGGTATGTGTGCATCTAGGAATGCTTGTGCATGCATGTGTGCTCATTTTCTTAGAGTTCGGAATTCTTACGAGGGTCACAAAATGAGGTGTTCACAATGAGCCACAAGTGTCATCTACCATAGGCCGAGATGAACACCTATGCCTAAGGGACATTATCAAAAAACTTTGGCTGTATGAGCCATATATGCCGTAAAACAAAGACGTATACTTGTGCGATATCAATACACGGAGCATTGCTTACCCCACATCGCGACAAACACTCCATGTCTTGAGGGGGCAACACCACAACAATATTAAGTTGGGATTCAATAAAAATTTAATCGCAAAATGCAACAAAATTGAAGGCCAAGTCAAAATCATATCATATTAAAGGCATACAGAGAGAAAGAAGTCAATATCAAACGCGATGCACAGAGATGCCCCTATTACACAACTATTAACCTTTGGGAGGGGGACTAGCGGGAGATGCTCCCTCATCCTCTTCAGAATAGGAAAAGATCTTGGCATGATAAAGATCCGGCGGGCACAATGCAGGCAGATCATATAGCTCATGATCGACAGGCAAACCATCACTCTCAAGGCCAAGTTTGTACTCACCCTGATAAATGAGATCTTTGAGCTTCAACAACTCGGACACGCAGTCGCCCAACGCCTTATTATAGCCCCCATTTTTCTCATTAACCAAAGCAGATTCATGGCAAAGATTTAGCTGGGACATTTTAGATGCATACTTCTTTTTCAATTGAGCCATGTTTGAGGCATGCTCTTCCTGTGGCAGAAGGAATACGATAGAAGATCTTTAGGTTTTCGGCACAGCAGTCATAAATCAATCGTAACTTTTGATCGCACCGTTGGATCGGGCTGATTTTTGGATATGTCGTTCGGAATGCAAAGTTATTATAATTCATTAAAGAATCAGGACGATCAGAAGTCGTTTCGGTGGCGAAAACAATCAATTTTCGCAGCCCAGCGAGAATTAAAAAATCTAACCAAATCGCAATTTGATACTTTCAAACCCTAGCCTCTTCATATGGATCCTTTACCCGATCCACAAAGGTGATATCTCTTTATTCTTATAGGGTTTTAGCAAAATATTTTTGTTCAATCTATACGCAATATCAAATGATCATGTATTTATGTCTCCATCAATTGGTATCAGAGGGATTGGTTTTCTTTGATACTGTGTACAGATTGAACTAGCCATATTGTCCAGTTAAATCTATTCATGCATGTTGTTGTTGGATAGAACGTAGAACTTGCTAACCCTTGTTTTGCAGTGTTCTTGTCCCGTTATTATGGTCACGTAATTATGTTTTATGTGATTGGATCCCATGATGTTTTTATTCGTGGTTAATTTTAATGTGCAGGATGATTTGAGTTTTATTCATGGTTGTAAATTAAATTTAGATCAGATTTGTGAACTCCATAAAAAGGAGGCATAGGATCTATGTAATTTTATTTACAATTTTGATATAATAGTTTATGTGTGAACTCTTTAAATGGAGGCATAGGACCTTTGTATCTAAAATTGTAGTTTCTTTAACGAAGAACGTTGAAGAAGTCGTTTCCACCCAGGTTGATTCTTGACATAGTCAATGAAGTGGCGACATAGGTCGTTACAGGTTTCCAACGGACTAGGGATGATGAAGCTTGAACCATAATAGCAGGGATTTAATTATTCTTATTATTGAATGGTTTAATGCTTTGTATGATTGTGTGTTGGTCATATGTGTTTAATTATTAGGTTTTCTTATAATTTTGGGCAACATGGATACATGACCATACCTAGATCACCTTCTATTTTATGTTTATTTCTTGTCAAATTAAAAAAGGGTATATAAATATAAATTTTGCGTAATTGAAAAATATAAGTTTTTTTTTTTAAAAAAAAGCAGCAAAATAATTTTATTGCACATGTCTTTTATATTTCATACCCTTGTATTTTAGTTGACTAGAATTTAATATAAAATTTTCTTAACCCTCGGAAAATAATGTTTTAAATACTAAGTGGGTGAGGGATTTTTTCACATAAAAATCCCACGGTCACCATCATTGGTTTGTAGATGATGTAATTTATTCTTTGTGTGTGTTATAGTGTTCACCTCCATATCGAAAAGAATAGATTGCGGAATCATTATACAAATTTCACTGACTGATAATTTTAAATGATGTGATTTATTTTCTGTGTGGGTTTTAGTGCTCACCTCCATATCGGAGAGAATAAATTGTAGAATCATTGGACTAAATTAAATGATGGTATACACTTAGATATAAATAATAGTATGCTCTTCAACTGAGTCTCTACTATTATTTGTAGGACCAAAGGAAATCGGCTATTTAAATTTTACTTGACAATAAAAGATTGTCTAGATAGTATATTTTACTTGACAATAAAAGATTGTCGAGATAGTATGTATTGCTTGACGATAAAGGATTGTCTAGATAGTAAAATTAATAGGTTTACATCTGTCTAAAAAATAATGAATAATAGACGACCTCATTAACGGGGCATATTGTTCAAAGTTTTAGGCAGCTGGCGAACGCTTTTTGAAATGGTAGAGGGTACCATATTTAAAATATGTGTTCAAAGTTATTATTATCCATCATAATTTGTATGTGATTCTCAAGTCTTAAAATGGCAAACTCTTTCGATCCACTTTTAATTATTCTCAACTAAAACAAATTGATTGGACCTAATTATATTGACTGAAAAAGGGAACTTGAACATTGTGCTTACTGTTAAAGAGTATAAGTTTGTGCTCACTAAGTTTTGTCCAGCAGAACCTGGTAAGGGGGCGACCGATGAGGAAATCTAGGCTTGCCGGAGGTGGAAAAAGGTTGATGAGATAGCGTGGTTTTACATTCTGACATTTTTGTTAAATGTGCTACAACATTAGCATTAGTCTTTTGCCACCGCCTATGAGATAATGCTAAACCTCAAAGATATTTTTGGGGATCAGGAATTCAGGATCATGCCGGAAGGTAGGTTTCGATGAAAGGTCTCATGAACACGACTATTGCTGAAGGAACCCGAGTTAAGGATCTTGTTTTGAAGATGATCGGTCTTTTGAATGAACTAAGAGATCTTTGGGGCTAAAATCGATGGGGAAACTCAGGTCGATATTGTTCTCCAGTCGCTGCTGGATTTATTTAAGGGATTCCGACAGAATTACAACATGAATAAGCTTTATTCATTGTTGAAACTTCTTAAAGAATTCCAAGCAGTTAAGAAGCTGGCTAGTACTCTAGTGGCCGAGAAAGCTTTAACTTCTATGCCCAAAAGCAAGAAAGGAAGAAGAAGAATACATAAGCTGCAGTCCCACAAGGAGCAGTGCGTGCAGCAGTCGCTAAACTTCTAAGAGGAGTGAAAAAGCCTATGGGCTAGTGTTTTCACTGTCAGTAGAAAGTGCATTTGAAGAAAGATTGTCCCAGTTTCCTAAATCGTTATAATAACTTATGTAAATTTTTTCTATTTATTGTTGTTTCTAGTTTAGTGGTCCGATCTACCAGTACCAGGTGTGTAGTCTTGGGAGCCACTAATCATGTCTGCAATACTTTGCAGGGGTTCTAGGAAACCAAACAACTTAAAAATAGAGAAAATTTACATATGGGCAGTTACGAATGTGGCAACAGTTACAGTAGAAGATATCAAACGATCAAACGATCCTGTATTTATGTTTCCATTACTTCCTTGACTCGATTTAACTTGGCAATAACACCTTTGGCCATCAACTCGGCACTGTCTCTAGCTAGTTTCTTTGACCTCAAAGCATTCCTAACTTCATCAAGTCCGGAAGTTTGTTCTTGATACGAAGCCTTGAGAGCAGGGAGTTCATTACCTTGAGCTTGTCTCTTAATATCGGCCTTTCTCTCCTTCTTAAATGCCTTGGCCTCCTTCAGCTCCTGTATACGCTTCAACTCGAGCTTAGAGAAGGCGTACTGACCTACAAACACAATAGTTATTGTATAAGTATCGAAATGGCTCAACAATTTGCAAAGTAACATGGGCGTTTTACCTCGGCAAGACATCGAAAAATTCCCATCCCCAGGTCAGCAGGGCTTTCTTGTTGCAGTAGCACTTGGTCCTTGGGGAGGGACATATATGTAATCATGGCCCGAGAAACTTCAAGATCGCAGACGGCCGAATCTTTAATAGTTACTAACCTATCAGGGAAGCATAACCTCGGCTCTGCCACAAACACTTTTGCCTTGCCTTTGTCCACGGATAGGCCGGGGCCTATATCCCCTTCGATGGCCGAGGTGGGAACTTCAACCCCCTTGACAGTAATTTTTAGATTGGAGGGAGAACCGCCCTCGACGGAGGTCTCTACCCCTAAAGCGACGGAAGCAGCAATGTCAACGCTCGGAGTAGCATCGACTGGCTGAACACCATCTTCGACTTGAGGAATTTCGGGTGGAGGAGCCTCCGTAATCCCTTCACGAGGAACATCTTTTTTCCTACTTTTCTTTAAGGGGGTAGCGAGCCTGGCGATCTCAGAGGCCAATGCCGCCTTATTCTCCTACAGCAGGCGAACTTGCCTGAAATTCAAACGCTCTATTCATGGAGGAGCCGTAGCCTCTGTAACCGGAACAGAGGAATGAGAGACAGAGGTATCAACAATGCCTGCTTCACACAAACAACGACTGGGTTTAGCGCGCAACTAGGAAAAGGAATCATAAAACCCAAAGAGAAATGGGTTGGGCCTCGAATTGTCAAATATCCAGACCGATGATCAACACGTGGAATCGGGTTAAGTCATCTGGGAAAGCTTCCGGTAGAAGATTAGACTCAAGCACGTGATCCACATCTCGTTTGATGAGATCTCATGCTTAAGGGGGCAATTGAGGGAGCATAAAGTTTGGTTAAAGTAAATTGGGCCAGTCCATTCTATGCGGAGGCACATTTTTTGGGCCCAGAGAACGGGTCGTGCCCAAAAGGAAAGAAATAACAAAAAAGTGTGCCGAAGAAGAGGTGCCAAAGCACGCCGAGATCTCGGTATGCTGAGATGAGAGGTTACTGGTGCCGAGACCCCCAGGAAGGGAAGCACATGTCATATCATCCATGGAACACGTGGAAGATATGTGCAGAGGATCAAACCAAATCATACGGATCTGTGCAGAATCGTGCAGATCCACACTGCTCCACTACAAACGTACGAATTCAGAGGTTGTTAATAGTGGATAAGGGAATGAGAGCTGGATTGTTATCCAAGGCTTACCATTTTTAGTCATTTTACGATCAACCCTAATAAGCACATGTAACCCTAATTCTATACATATAAATAGAAAAGGGGAGGCTCGTGAGAAAGGGCTGATGATTGCTGGGTATTTTGGGCGGAGAGAGAGTTACTAATTTTACTTAATCTATTTTAGAGAAAGAAAGCTTGTAACACCATTGATATTGCCTTAAGAGCTCAATACAACAACCACAATCACACACAAACGGAGGACGTATGACCGGATCAGCATTAGCGCTGTCGGGGGAACCTACCGTACCTAAAAAATTCTCTTGTCACACTCCATTCATTTTTTCCATACCCTTTGACTCGTTTCTCGGTTTTTGTTTTATCACAAGTGGGTCGAATCCTAAATTTTCCGCCACATACACATAACAGGTTGTGTCCTTTACCATTGAACATTTTGAAATTTGTGTGCATTCTTTAAAAAGATTAAAATGTGAAATGGACTCTTAATTTAGGACGGAAGAAGTATTAGCCTCTAATGACATTGTTGTACACAATTGACAATCGAGGCTTTCAAGGCAGCATACTTTCTTGATTGAAACTCGTCTACTTTATGTTTAATTTTACAAATAAGGAAAATCTTTGTCTTTATGGATTTCCCAATGAGCAGTGGGAAGTGAATTTACTAGTTGAAGAGGTGCTCCAGAGCTTCTAGAGCCTGCACTGGGCATTAACTTTGCCAAAGATGGAATGGAAGAAAAGGACTGGTTATCTTTGGTTGCTGTCCACATCGATGCTTGGTTACTTGTTGTTGCCTTTTATTTTGGTGCTAAATTTGGATTTGATAGAGCTGATGGGTAACTTTTCCTTTTCTATTTGATTACATATGCTTTGCTTCACTTAATAGTCCCACTTTGACTTTGGTACTTTTTAAGGAATCACTTGTTTTAACCTAATCAATGGTGGTTCTATATTATGATATTTGGTACATTGATTATGTCCCACAGCAGAATGGGACAATATATTTGAGGCATACCAAAAGTAAAATATGGGACAGTAATACGGGGAATGATTATTGCTTTTTAGTTACTGGTTTCACCTCCCCCTAACTAATTCAGTTACTCCGCCTTCCTTTATTATATGGTGCTAGCAGTGAGGCATCTTCGAATTCTTAGGCACGTTGAATGGGATGTGGCGATTGTGTATAGTTATCATCCTCGTTTTTAACGTGCACTATCTTATATATTCGTTTATTATATATACTAATAAACTTCCATCCATGTCAAATAAGGTAGACTTGCGTGAGTGGGTTAGCCTAGTTATAAAGGAGCCCACCCAGATCTGGGAGATCTCAAGTTTGAGTCTCACATGGGGTGGGGAGGGTTTATTAATTATTTGAAGTTCAGGAAAGAGACCCGGACCTTCCCTTTTAGGAAAAGAAAAAAAAGTATACCTTGCTATGGTTTTAATTAAAGTGTTATGAAATTTGCATATGCATTTAATATATTCCAATTTTCTAGAATTTGTTACAAAAAACATAAATTGAGTTTAGGGTTGGTTGGAGTAGTTAACGTGAAATGATGAAATACATCTCACTTAGTTAACAAGTTTGGGCCTAGTTTTGAATGTTGTTCCTTGTTATAGACTGAATAATGATGGGATTTAAAGAGAAAAGCATTTCATTTTGGAGATGCAGTGATGGAAACACTATAACTGATTTAGGTTCTTATGTCTGGATGTGTTCTTTTCTTTTCTGTTTTGGAAAGCTGCTTGTTAATACGTTGGATAACTTGTCCATGTCCACCTTCTCTTTGTACGTCTCCTTTTTCACCCTTTCTCTCTAATTAAAATAATATATTTAACTATTCATATAAAAGAAAACTGAAAATGGTGATCATTAGGCTTTACTTGTTCAGCATATAGCTTTATTTCGGAGCAATTGGTCGCTCTTTTGAGAGAGATTGACTTTTAGGGCCTTCGATCCCCTAGGGGTTGTTTTAAAATGAATATGCTTTTGTGGTGACATCACCCAAATGAACTTTTAGTCAACTTACAAGCACAGAACTATTGAAGTCCCGTGTACTTGGTGAGATAGCACTGGTTGTAGTTCTGATGATGGTGATTGTATATTAGTTAATTTACTCTATATCAAAGCATTTGTGTCTTGCTCTTGTAATTTTTCTTATTTAGTTATGGTTCTATTTTCTTTCTGGATATCTAACAAGCTGTTGTTTGTGTTTATTAATGCATGCTTACCTTTTGCTTTTCCTATTCTTTTCTAAAAATAGACTGTCTTACATCTGTTATGATAAAAGGTGTTTGTTTTGACCCTCTAAAGTTTGAATGTCCAAAAGTTCAGACATAGGAGGCTAGTTGAAGTGTTTGTTTTGGTTAAATATTCAGAAGTTACCTCTTAAATTGCCTATGAATCATTCAGAGGCTCTCTTACCTATTATAGTGATTAATGAAGTCTGAATGGTTAAAGTAATATGTTCAACGTCTATCCAAATAGTGCATTTTAACAAAATAAAGAATAAAATATATATATATATATATATATTGATTTTGATTTTGGACTTAAGATTTAATAATCAGATTCAGGCAACGAAACAAAACTCCACTAGTCAAATTTATAATTTTCATCCTATAGCTAAAGAAATTGTTTGGTGTTCTAGGATACAATTACTATGCAATATTTGAAGTTGTGACGGGGGCTGCCGAGAAGCAGACCAAGGAGAAGTCATCTGTCTCAAATCACAGCAATAGCAAATCTAAGTCAAACTCTAATGTAATAAAAGGGCTTTGTTTGTTTAACCGTTGAATAGATATTCAACACTTGACATCAATGTAAAACGAAGATTGGTGTGGATCTCACTTGAAGTGATCGACTCTTGCCACCTAGGATAGTTATTACTTCAAAATGAGATCCACATGGTATACACATAAAAAATGGGCTATTTTTTACTTTAACCCCTAGTTTTAATGTGAAATTAGAGTTACCTCTGTTTTCATAATCATTAAGGAGCAACATCTAATTCTCTTAAAGTAATCATTTGACTTAAAGCCCTGTATTAATGTATTTCTTTGAGATTTCCCCACATATATGGTGCAAAGGTTAACGATTATGAAAACAGGACTGAGTCTAGTTTCACTCTAAGAGTAGGTATATGAAGTTCTTCATTTGCTGCCATTTTGGCTTACATTAAGTCCAACCAATTATTATGGAGAGGATTATGGTTGGAAGAAATCATTATCTCTTGGCCATTGGGACTCGAAGGCGGATTTTCCATCATGTCCTTATTAGTTTGATTAATGGCCTGTATAATTTGTTTATACTGATACCTTGTTTTTTGTTATTTATTATTATAATTTTTTTTCATGTTAAATCAGCGGGGCACGGAATCTCAGCCCAAGTATCAAATGTATCTATAATCGCTAGTATTAAAAAAAATGGTTTTAATAATTTTGTAAATTATAGAATGCTCATATCCTTTGTTGTGCAAGTGCGCCTAATTCAAGTTGAACTTGTTGATGGTCAAGTCCAGCTCGAAATTTAATTTAAACTGAAAAAAAAAAATTGTTCACGCTCGAGCTAACTCAAACTCAATTAAACTTGATCCTAGTTTTAACGGGCTAAATGGGTGAGATTTGTACTTACTCGACCTACTTGAAGGGTGTAATTTCGCTCATACTTCAACCCTTATCTTTTGCATGAATTTGTTTTTTTCCCCTTCTCTGGGTAACGAGTAATAAGTTCATTGCAGGATGGCAATTTAGCCTCATGTAAAGTCATATTCATTATTCATGCAAATAAATCTTTTGATCTTGTTTTTTTTTTTCATTTGTTTTTTTCAAAAAGGGAGCCGCCTTAATTGACCCATCAATTAAAGTTTAGAAATAATAATTAAGGACATTAGTATATTAGTGGTTTTAACGAAGGACATTCTATTTTTAGACTTAGTTTAAATGACAATTTTTAATAAAGGACAAATTGGCGTTATTTTACTTACTTATTAATTATTTCTTTAAATTGGTTATTTTACTTTTTTGTCCCTATGTATTTTTACATGTTATCTCGATTGTTTGTCCATATGTTATTAATTTGAATTCAAATTGGTTTTGGATTTGATTTCTAACAACTTTGGAGAGATAGGGATAAACATTTTTAATCGATAAAAAATTTCATTAATAACTAATCTTCAGCTTAATCCTATATGTTTTCTCCATCACCACCCCCACTCTAAATCAGCTTAATCTTTATGCCATGTTGATATCAAACGGAGGAATATGAGTGAACATTTTAGTGGGTATATATGTACAGCCTTACATGATCAATCCTTTGTATTAGAGCTTGGGTCTTTATGATGTTGGCTCCCCTGATGCTGTTCATGCCTTTTGTACATCAAGTGTTCAAATAATTTGAGTTAGTGCGTTATCTGTGTTAGAGTGATATACTAAAAGCTATAATTTTATTATTATTGGTTTTGATATGTTATATAGACTCGGTTTTGCTATTTAAATGAGAATCTTTATGGGCAATGGTTGCATTATATTATCTATTTAAATATTGTGCAAGTGTGTTTTTTATTCCATATAGTAGATGATTTATGTGTAGAGTATAGCTTACACACAGAGGATCATATCATCGGTTCTTATGGAATATAAGTTTATTGGTTCACAGTCTTAGATGGAATTGGACAACCATCGGTAGGATTGTAGCACAAGTTTTAGTAGTTTATCTTAACTACAAGAAACGGTACAATTTTAACTCGTTGTGTTAGTACACTTTGTGTTTATTGAACAGGACCAGTTTGGGTTAATTGTTTTTATACTAACTATGTAAAATAATTTAAAATCTCATGGTTATTGTGATTACTTATGCTCTTAATCTTGAAATAATTAATAGACATATATATGTAGTGTTTGTTGTTTTGACTCATTAAGAGTGAGATTCATTTATGGATCAATATTCTTCGTGAATTGGATAGCGACACTATATATATGATGAATATTAATTATTGACGGAATCCACGTCCCGGTATAGGGATTGATGATAACCCCTTGAGAAGCTTATAAGTTTTGATCATGTCAAACCCTGCAGGTGGATTATGTTAATCCGACATGTCAAATAAGTTAGGTGGTACGCTCAAGGATTAAGAAGTCATTTAAATATAATTGTCAGTAATTTAATTTAAATGACGGTTATCTGAAATCTTAACGTGGGGAGAATAATAAGTATTTAATAACAAGGAGCTCGAAATATAATTTTTTGAGATAAGGACGGGAGTGCAATTATAATTCTTTAGTGGTGTGAATTATAATTTATGGAAGGAATCAATTCTTAATTGAATTAGGATTCCAGTTTTCCATAGTAAGCCCAAACACTTATTTCTCCTTAAAGTCCCTATCGTAGCCTTATATATATGCCAGCCTTGCCTCTTTTCTTGACACAATAATTCTCACGAATTTAGGGTTTGTGCCGTAAAGAGTAAAGAAGGAGATCTTGGTGATACCGCAGCCCACACTCAATACAGGATTGCAAGGCGAAAGGAATACGATAGAAGATCTTGAGGTTATATCGAGCCCGTGTTCTCGATTCGTCTCCACCAATCCCTGTTCGTGCTAAGACGAGATCAAACCAGAGAGATCTCGAAGGTAAAATCCGATTCTGCACTAGGGTTTTACATAAAAAATTTTGTTCGGTTTATACGCAATATTAAACGATTCTGGAACTAAGTTTCCATCAATCTGTTTCTTAGTAAGAGGCTACAAGAAAATTCTTTTGGGTTTTCTAGCTTTTGTTCTGCTGCCTTTAATAAAAATTTTGTACTCAATTTGGTTTGTTAGTTAATGATTGTTGTTTCTTGTGAATGGTTTTTATATGTTTGCAGTACTATGAAATTATGTGCTCCTTGTATCCCACTATTTTATAAACTTGCAAGTTAAAGTGAAATCAATCTTTTAAGTTAGACAAGTCCTTGTATATCATGAATGGTAAACTAAACCATATGCCTCGTTTAGCAGCCCAACTTGTGAACTGAATCTTGCAAATCCCCTCAATTCAAAATAAGAACCACAGAAAGTGAATCAAAGCTGAAGCCCTGCATTCTCCTATCCTAAATGAATCCAATTTTTTTATAACTTCATTCCCCTGGGATAAAAAAGGGATTAAATAATAAGCATTCATGTAATGTCCCGTATTTCGTTTCCGCGACAAATTCCCTTCTTGAGCCGCTTAAGGCCAAATCTCCGTTGGATGAGCCAATTTTGTTCTGGAGCCTCTGTAATCGATCCAATAAAAAAATATATTTTAATATTATTAAGTATGTGTGCATGGTTAGAAATCAATTCGGGAAGCCGCGGTTGAATTTGGCAGCTAACAACGAAAAATTGAACTTTTACCGAAATGAGTTTTTGGCCAACTTTGAAAGACCAAATGAGTCCCCGTTTGCGGCCACGGTTTCATCTCATTAACCTCTACAACTTTCATTTGAAGGCCGAGTTGAGTTGAAGTCATTTCGGGGGTCACAAGGGGCGAGAAAACTGAGATTTTTGTCGAAAAATGCTGAGCTTTAGAAAATGTGGCCTCTGATCGATCAGAGCAGGACCAGCGTGTTTTTATCAATTTTTCCTTACTTTATATTCACCTTTCATCCTCCTTTCCTTCCCCATTCAAACCACTTCCATAGGAGGGGCTTAGAGAGATGTGAGAGCTCCATTTTTGTGAGAATTTGAGAGATTTTGAACTACCCATCATCATGCTCTAAAACCACCACCAAATCATCCTTACCATCATCATCTTCATCTTCATCTTCTTCCTCCTCTTTGGTTCCTCCATTGTTAGGGTTTTAAGGTTGAAATTTGGAATGTTGCAATTTCGAAAGGCATGGCTCGATTCATCGCTCAACGTTCAGAGAATAAGCTTAAATGAGGTGGGAACACTAATATTTAAACTCATTTTCAACTTATTATGTATTGTATCTCTTAAACTAAATAAAAATTAGGGATTTGCTTAAAGGCTTGTTGATATGCACATATATGGGGTTGTGGATTGAGATTTGTGCTTAGTTTTCTTGATTAATACATGTCCTTGTTATAATTTCATGTTATTTTGTGAGAATCCTATTATAAGTTAGAGTATTATAAGCCCTAAGAGATATCCTCTAGCGCGTATACCCATTTTATGGTTACATATATTATGTTACGTATTGTAAATAGAAGTTATACATAATTGATATTATTATTGATATGAAACCTAAATGCTATAGAAGTTATACACCATTGATCCCACATGTATTACTAAGCTGTTGAGGGTTTACTCTATTAAGCATACAAGAATCCCATCTATACCCTAGGGTGCTTAGCTAGAAATTTTATACGACCATGAAATGCTTTGGATGTATATGTATACGGCTATATACAAGGTGGAGTCGCATATATACTAGTTTTGCTTGATGTATATAATACACATATGCCATTGATTCACTAATACCATGACTTTGGTGGGGACCTACTCTTTTGATAACAACCTTGTTTCCTAACATAATTATACATTTGATAAAAGTGTGGGTTTAATATATACACACTCTTTTACTACCAAAGGCTATGATGATTATATCCATCAGACACCCTCGTAGACTAATTGCTTCATGAAAGATATTTTATCAAACCAAGGATTTAATTACAAATATATTATTAGTCCACTTATTAAAATTGTTAATTACCTGGATATAATCATATGATGAGAATTAGTATTTTAAATGGCCTATGTATATTAGATACATCTTTAGTTGAACTAGTAACGATGTCATTAAATCTATCTATCTATCTATCACGTACATGTATTTGGTTCCATGTATACTTTATGGATTAGATGTTGTGAGTATGGAGATATATATATATATATATATATGGGTATGTGTTCATGTAAGTATGATATATATATATATATGAGTATGGTCTTTGGAAATTACTCTTTATTGCTACTTGGATTTTGTATGGCACTAATGGTCGACGGGGTTGAACTAGCCTTGGTGGCTACATACCCTAGTCCGCGTAGAGGGACCCCGCTTTGGAAGCGACTTACTCTATGGTCTAGCTAGGGGGACCGTGCGAGGTGCCATACCCTGCACATCTAGGTGGTCCATGGGGGGACCCAGCCTTGGGGGCTACTTAACCTAGCCTTGTGGGCTTAGATTGCGATCACTGTACATAGTTGAGTAAATCCTAAATGTTCATGTGAGATGAGATTGACGGTTACAAGATTAGTGCCTACATTTGTCCTACGATTATGTTTTCTTATGATGGTTTATTTATATCGTGAGAGTATTTAATTTACTACTACATTTTTCCTTATCTCGAGGATACTTTGTTATAGTAGTACTTTTGTACTTTGATGATATATTGTTGTTATATATAATTGGGGCCGGGATAGCATTTGACATGCACTTCATGTAAAATGGTTCTCATGGCATTTATATCTATAAAGAGTTATAAAATGGTATATAAACACATATGCATGATAACAGTAAAACTACTTTTGTTATGATGCATCGTATACATGGTTTTAAAAATTATTTTGTATACAAAACCTTATAGTTCCCACTGAGCCTGTGTTTGGCTCACTCCCATTTTTCAAACCAGTTTTGCAGGTAATTCTCTTCGGAGGCGACATGAATGCGAAGTATAGACACCTCTGATATCCTTAGACTACTTGTAGTCGTTTGTAGACGACTCATCTTTTATATATTTAGTTGATTTGTGTATTTTGTATAGTTAAACATGTATTAAATTTTATTTTTATGTGATGTAAAGCCTTTTGATTGAAGCTGGGACCTCGTTGAAGGATTTGTTTGGTACAAGAATTGTTTGATTTATTTTATTGATTAAAGACTTTACAAATGTGGAGTTTATAGAACTCGGATTTATCTTATAATTTTACAGGTTCAGATTTGTTAAACTTACGAACTCCACATGTCGAAATTTTCAAAAATTAAGGCCTTACGTGTAATTTTCTATTATATTAGTTTTACGCTATTCATTTTAAACCTGCCTTCGCGTACGGCTGTTGTGAATGTTTTAAGCAAGATAATAAAATTAATGAATTAATTGACTAGGGTTTTGGAATCATATATTCAATATCATCTTCCTTAGTATTCATGCGCATAAACTCTACTCTTATCTCGCACTAATTTGGTCTCTCAACTCTATTAGATGAGAAAAATAAAATCATTCAAGTTCAAGTAATTTATAAAATTCAATTGTAATTCTTCCACCGCCAAACTAATGTATAAAATCTAAACACTCACTATATCCGTTAAAACACACCATATTTTCGCTCTTAACAAATCATAAGGTGAATCCAACAAAAAATAATGAGAATCCAACTTTATTTTTTTTCCAATTAAAATAAGCATCCAATAGGAAGAATTGTATTTAACATTAAAGCATTAAATTAGTAGAGTCAATTGGCATGAATACATGCAAGGGAATCAATTAAATATACTCATTCTAACCTTAGCACAAATTTACGCTAGCATGATAAAAATTAAATAACAAATAAAATTGAAAGAAAACTTACTTGCTATAAATTAAATTGAAGAGTAAATAAAAATCCAAATCTTGAAATCTTCAGCAAAACAAAACTCAAAAACTAAAAGAAGAAGAAAAAAAAGAATCTCGGCACTATTGCTGCGCTTGGCTGCTGTGCACGACTGTTGGCTAATGCTGTTGCTTGATTTTATATAGGGGAATTGCTTGAGGCTTCAATTAATTCTAGTAGGTTTAGGCCCATACAGTTTAATTTTGGACTTGGGCCATATGGGTCATCATTTTAAGGATAATGGGGCAGCTGGATTTTTTTAACATGGGTTATACTTGCTGCTTCTATTTTCAGGCTTCTTACCGGGCCTAAGCCCATACTAAGTATAATGAATTTTCGCGCTTTGAAGTTGCTGAATTCTGCGTCGTAATTTTGGACTCTAAGATGGTTGAATTTGAAAACGTATTGAACTGGAAAGTTGTAGCTCTCGAAATTTTATTCAATTTAGGCTCAAGAATCACATTATTCGGAGCTCCGAGTAAAAAGATATGCGTCTGAAAGATTGAACACTTTTAGGCGTCTTCATAAGCTTTAATTTCGTTATTTTTTCTATCTTCTTAAATTCTTTTCTATTTTCTATTACCTGAAAAACATTAAAAATATAAATATTAGTAATAATATATGCTCTTCAAATTATAAATTAACATAATAAATCACACCAATTCTTTGGCGCATCAAATTCCCCTCAATTTACACTTTTCTAGTCCTCAAGCAAAACAAAAGTCTTAAAATAAATTATTTTCTTAAGCCCAAGATTTTCAATAAAAGTGAAACTCAATGGTTGTTTTTTAAATTTAATTCCCCTTTCTTCACCAATGCACCTTGTAGAGACCCCGATCCGTGACCCCCGCAAGAACCCTAACGACCTTCAAGAACTACTGTTTTTGGGCCCGGGACCCACCCGAGCACCCGAAACTACCCCAAAAGGTTTTGTTGGCCAACAAACCTGATTTTAAGAGAGATTGTCGCATGACATATCACATTGTCCCGCGACAATCCCACTATGTCGCGCGACAATCCCTCTTAACACTAGACCATCCACTCTCTGACACATCAGTCTGTCAGAAACATCACTTCAGCCGTTTGTCGCGCGACATTGGACACATTGTCGCGCGACATATGCCCTTTTTGGGGAAGTGTCGCACGACAATCTTCCCCGAGCAGTATAAATAGGCCAACCCCCCCAAGGGTTCAAGGCAGCAACTTGGGATTGAAGAATTCTAAGCTTAAATCTGATTTTCTAGTCTTTCGTCAAGCAGTCTCTATTATCGTCTTATTTCTGAAGAATTATCAAATCCATTCCCGACACTCGACGTGTCCCGTCTCTGGAATCGAATTCTCGGAAATATCTGAAGAAGGAAAAGATTATTATCGCTGGAAATCTCTCCACCGGATTATATTTTCTTTCTTATTATTATTCTCGTCGGGAAGGTAAAGAAAGTCTCTTCTAGTATTTAACATTAAATATCTGTGTACTTGTTTTATTTCTGTTGTTTTTTCCACGTTTTATTTGAATAAACTTATTGCCAAGTTACAAATAGTCTATCGTTTTCAAAACAAAAGACCCTGATAAAACCATTTGCAAAACCAGAAGAGTAAGTACATTACCATCCGGATAAAATCCTGTTTTGAAAACCCGGACCTGTAAAACTTACTTAGGACTAAAAAACCCGGTATATCCTATCCATTTCATAGATTGTGATACGTCCGGTAGAACTCCCCTCAAGAGTTCCAATTCCATATTGAATTAGTTCCACTATAAGATCCAAACTTTTTCCAAAACAAGTCAAAACTCGAGAAAACCGTCATTATCCGAGAAATAATACGGGAAACTCCATCTCTAAAGAAAATAACTTTTGTCACTTGTATTTGCATTTCTCAAAACTCAAACATCGGATCTCGGAACACAAAGGTTTTAATCCCTTTTTCCCGTTTTTCTCAAGAATTAGGATTTTTCATTTAGAAAGTAGTAGACTGTCAGTAAAAGCATCCAAGTTTTTCAACATAGAATAAACATATAAAAGACCACTAGAGACCGAAAGGGCGGAATGGGTGCTTAACACCTTCCCAAACCGTAATCTAGTTCCTGAACCCTATAGAATCCTAGTTTCGTAGACAAACGTGTAAAGAAAGGCTTAACTATAGCCTTTCCTCTTACACAACCATTTTGTCCGTTTTCTCGTAAAACGTACTGGCGACTCTGAATGAACCCCTTTGCATCTAGAAATAGAACATAGGGACACCTGATATGAATCAACAAAGACACGCCAGCAGATGGAACGACGGAATCCGTTCCGACATTTCAGACGCCCAACCGAACGGGGACAAGACCCGGGGGTCGCATTTGCGGATTCTCACAGTGGCGACTCTGCTGGGGACAGTTAGAAAACTAGACTCTTATATGTGGACTTTTGTTTATCTGTGGAATACTTGCTTTTTCTGCTTTCCCTACTTATGTTAATTGATTGAGAAGAAATATTTTTCTAAAAATGGGAGTCTTTCAAAAATATGTAAATCAAGATAATGATATTTGTGAAACCAAACTTTCGAACTTTACACGCACTTTCACAAAATCATGCATTGGTCCTACGAGTGTGAATTTACCCTAAACCCTCAGAAGTATTATAAGTGAGTAGGGAGTTGGCTTGCTTGGGCCAACATAAACCGAAAGCATTTACTTCCACTCTCCTTGGCCAAGTACGCCCCCGAGGTATATCGAGTGACGAGAACACTCACATACCCGAGAAGTATATCAAAAAGGCTCTTGCACGTACCCGCCCCTAGGGTATATCGCAAGGTCTTGCCAAAAAGGAGGGAGCCTGAAGCCTTAACCGTTCATACACCTGCGCTGCATGTAAGATTGAGTCAGCTAAAACACTTGTCAAATAGCCGTAGGGGATGTACCACCTTACGGCTTACTTTCCAACACCTTTTTCAAAATCTGAGGCTTTTCTCGGCAATTTTTAGTGGTTCTTTTGGCAAAAATCGAGTCGCATCACAGTCTTCCTTCATCTTCGCCACGTGGTTTCATTTACAGTCGTGAAGCGACGACAGATTGGAAGGTTGGGCCGGTCGAGATCATACCGGAAGACTAGTAAGGCCAAGCACACCTGAAATGGCCGATGAACGCAAGAATCGAGAGACAGATCAGAGCCTAGCTGAGGCGCCTGCACCTCAGCCGACTTTAGCCGAGATGCTTCGTTTATTAATGACCATCAGCACGAATCTAGTAAGCCTCACAGACGAGCAACAGAATACCCGAGTCCGAGTAGAAAAGTTGTCAGCCGTACGGACCGCACCACCGGGGTTTGAACGACTACCACCGAATCGAGATCAAGGGCAGTCATCGCAAGTGCTCCCCCTGGTTCCAGGAACCAATCCCCCCCAAACGGGCCCCGTCATGGCCGGTCCCGTTCAAACCGATCCCAATAATCAGAACCAATGGGCCCTGGATTCAGGTCCCACTTACCAACAACAAGAGCCACCCATCATCTGGCCACAACCTCAGCAAGGCCTCGATCCCCAATACCAACCATGGCCACAATCCCCGCAAGACCTATTCCACCACCGGCCCCAAGAGCCCCTCCCAATGAGTACCCAGACATCAATCGACTCCGGGCAGTGTATGCAGAATCGGTTATAGCTCGGGAACAGTCCGACGAGGTGTCAAGAGAGAGCGAAGAGATGAAGAAACTGAAAGAGCAGATGAAGGTTCTGCAAAGAGGGATTTCCCTGATAAAAGGGGCAGACGAGATCACAAATATGAACGCCTTCTCCCTCTACCCTGAAGCCATACTACCTCAGGGATTCAAGCTCCCTTCTATCACCAAATTCACAGGTACCACACCCCCCAAAACCCATCTTCAATCCTACATCAGATCCATGCAAGTGTCCGGCTGTGGAGAGCCGGAGCTGGCTCAGACCTTTCACATGACTCTCACGGGGGCCGCCCTGAGATGGTTTTTTGATCTGGAGAGACACCACACAAAAACTTGGGGAGATATCGTCAAGGAGTTCATGACCAAGTACGGGTCCAACGAGAATTTGAAAATTACCAGTAAACACCTGGAAATGGCCAAGCAAGGCGAGAAAGAGAGCTTCAGCGACTTTGTCACCCGCTGGAGAGAAATAGCCTCCCAAATGTCCAAGCAGCCCGATGAAGAAGAGCAGTTGGAGATTATACAGAAGAATTTTACTCCAACTATATTGAACTGCATGGGAAAGCATGTATTCCCACACTTTAGAGCCCTGTTGAGTATGGGGTGACAAGTAGATGAAGAATTGGCCAAGAAGGCAGAAACGGATACCAAGAAAGCCTCTTACACCGGGAGAAAGACGGCCACTCCAGCCGTAAACCAACTAAGCTCATACCCGTATCAACAAAACCCATTTCAACAGTCACAACAAGTCCCTCCAATGAGTTGGCCTGCACAAGGAGACTATTCGAGCACCGAGGCCAAGAAAAGGAGAAATTTCTGCACCCTTTCCACTACCCTGGTCAAAAGCCTGGAACTACTCTGAAAGGCCGGACTAATCACTCCACTCAACCCGCGCCTCCCACCAAACCATATTCCCAGCACCTGGAGAATGAATGAGAGCTGTGCATACCATCAAGCAGCGGGCCATGACACGGAACGCTGCTTGGCTCTTCGCCATCTGTGAGAACCCGCGTTCTCGACGCCCGGGGGGTCCTCATGGGCGGCGATTCCGTTTATTGATTTGGAAATTAGGTTTTGAAAAGAATAAGAGTCGCCAGTTTGTTTTACTAAACAAACAAAAAAAGTTTGTGTAAAAGAGACGTATTTATGGACTAAATATCCTCTTATACACAATATATGCGAAACCAGTTGATTCGAAGGTTCGGGGATTAAGTTACGAATCGGGAAGGTGTTAGGCACCCAATTCGCCCTTTCGGTCTCTTGAGTAGGATATGCGTGTGTTATAATTCAGTTCTTGCATGCTATTGCTATTACTTTACAGCTTTTCGTGCTTGCCTTGGAAATCGGGATTTTGGGGTTGGGATGAAAACGATGTGTTTCCTAGTTCGCCCATGATTTTAAAAATAAGTGTGTGTGTGTGATTTGAAAAAGAGAGTTTAATAATAATAGATGCAATGAAACAAGTGATTTTGTAAAGCATTGGGCTTTTCGAAAACTAATTCAATGTGGAATCTTGTATTCGATGTAATATGAGGTGAGTTGCCCAATCATATACCAAAATCTATTGATTAAACCGGTATAGATGGCACTAGTGCTCTCATCATCGAGTATTCATCACATATACACCGCAATCTATGAGTTAGATTGAATATATAGCGATTATCGATTCCTTCGTATAATAATACCGCTAATCTGAACTTTTGAAAGAGTAAGAAAGTAATAATACTATTTTGGAATTGGATTAGGGTTTATTATACGCCTTTAGTTTTGAAAAACAATTTGAAAAGGGTTTTGAAAAGCTATCAAGTAATAGAAATTATGCAGACAGGAATATAAATTATAAAACTGACGAATAAATAAAAGAAGAGAGAGAAAATTATACCTGAGCCTTCTTGGAAGGAGAGAATAAGGATCTCTTAGTGTGTACCACGAAATCCCCTTGATTGTTCATGAAAATAATGAATGGAGGGGGGCGGTCTCCTTGGGTTGGTACAAAGAGTTTGTTCCCGCATAGGAAACGTACTTGCGTACAAAAATCTCGACAACTGAACTTCCAACCGTTGGATTATGCTGATTTTTTGATATGTTTTCCCTCCAAATGTTTTATAACTTGTGTCCAAATTTGAGGCCGATCAGATTTCGGGAAGGCCACTATTTATTTTAATTTGCTACGAAGGACATTTCAACTGGAATTGCACGGTAGACAAATTGATTCTTGAGGACCCCATGTCCGACAAAGATGAAATTTTAATATGCTCTTCCCCACAATAAGGCCTATCCACTTACCAAACTTCAAACCATTTTAACTTCGAGAAGACCTCCATTTGACCACCCGAAATAAACTCGCGATTTTCTGAATTTTCGGAGATCCGACCGTCGGATTTAACTGATTTTCGACTATGTTACTCCTTTTGATAATTTCCAAAAACTCTCAAAGTTTGAGGATGATCCAAAGTACGTGACTCTCCTTTCACAAATTTCTCGGAGTTTTGACGGTTTTTTGGTTCCGGCAATTTTCGATAATTCTGTAACTTCTCATCCGGGGTCCTTTCGGCTTTCTTCTTTGACCTGTATCACATGAACAAACTACATGTGCATCTAGGAATGCTTGTGCGTGCATGCATGTTTATTTCTTTGAAAATTAGCATTCTTGCGGGGGTCGCAAAATGAGGTGTTCACAGACTCTCTCAGCCTGGGTTCTTTGTGAAGCAAAGAAACCAGGACGATAATGAGAACGCATCATTTTGCGGCACTTGCATGAATCACAGATGATATTTTGAAAACAATGCAATGCAAATGATGCTGTGCTATGCTGCTTCTCTCTCTTCTTGGGATGGATAGGCGATGTTTGGAACATGTCCCGCTCTTTACTTTAATTTGGCTGATGTGCTGCTGGTAGGGATGACTCTTGCCAATGATTCTCCCTCGAACTGACATATATCCATGGGCAGGGAACGTGTTGTACTCCTGTAGGCCGGGATGATTTTGAATTCCCACAGGCAGGGAAGGTTTTGTACTCCCACAGGCAGGGACGTACTCCCACAGGCAGGGATGATTTTGAATTCCACAGGCAGGGAAAGTTTTGTACTCCCACAGGCAGGGACGTACTCCCACAGGCAGGGATGATTTTGAATTCCCACAGGCAGGGAAAGTTTTGTACTCCCACAGGCAGGGACGTACTCCCACAGGCAGGGATGATTTTGAATTCCCACAGGCAGGGAAAGTTTTGTACTCCCACAGGCAGGGACGTACTCCCACATGCAAGGATGATTTTGAATTCCCACAGGCAGGGAAAGTTTTGTACTCCCACAGGCAGAGACGTACTCCCACAGGCAGGGATGATTTTGAATTCCCACAGGCAGGGAAAGTTTTGTACTCCCACAAGCAGGGACGTATTCCCACAGGCAGGGATGATTTTGAATTCCCACAGGCAGGGAAAGTTTTGTACTCCCACAGGCAGGGACGTACTCCCACAGGCAGGGATGATTTTGAATTTCCACAGGCAGGGAAAGTTTTGTACTCCCACAGGCAGGGACGTACTCCCACAGGCAGGGATGATTTTGAATTCTCACAGGCAAGGAAAGTTTTGTACTCCCACAGGCAGGGACGTACTCCCACAGGCAGGGATGATTTTGAATTTCCACAGGCATGGAAAGTTTTGTACTCCCACAGGCAGGGATGATTTTGAATTCCCACAGGCAGGGAAGGTTTTGTACCCCCACAGGCAGTGATGATTTTGAATTCCCACAGGCAGGGAAGGTTTTGTACTCCCACAGGCAGGGACGTACTGTCAACGATTTGCATTATGATTTGGTTCTTTTGAAGGGGTGAGAGCAGATGGTCTGTTAGGGAATTTGCTTTGTGTTTGAGAGGCTGGGGAAGATGGTCTGCTAGGGACATTTGATGATCAACTGAAGACACTACTCTGGTGTTGGTGATTTAGGATAAAGGTTTGTGGGGAAATGAGAATTTATGGTATACTAGGAAAATGAGGATTCCTACTAGTCAGGATAAAGGCTGAAGGTTAATGATCTGCTAGGGATATGATGATTGGTGGTCTACTAAGGATATGGTGAATTCTACTTGTTAAGATAAAGGTTGAGGGTTGGTAATCTGCTGGGGATATGATGAATGGTGGTCTGCTGAGGATTTGCTAAATTCTACTGGTTAGGATAAAGGCTGAGGGTTGGTGATCTGTTATGGATATGCTGATGCGGGGCTAAGATGTGGGTGATGTGGTGACAAAAGTTGATTTGCTGAAGGAGTGAGAGTCTCTGAGAGGATATAGAGAGAGAAAGTTCTTTTTCTTCTTCTTCTTTTTTTTTTATAGAAACAAGAACTTTTGGTTGGCTTCTTTTTTTCCTTAAGAAAAAATCGAGCTACGCTCTCTTAATTCTCGAACCTCGTGAATGAATTTTGGATTTTGCCTCTTGCTCAGCTTCCGTGGCATTTTCTTTCTTGTCACTAGGGTGCGATTCTGCTTATTGTTTCCTGACTTCGCGAGAGAATAATTTTTTTGTGCCTGCATCATTTTCTGTTTTTCGATGCCCTTATTCCTCCTTGATTGATTGAAAGCTTTCTGATGCAGCTTATTTTTTTAGTTTTTTTTTTCGCAGGGTCAGCAGCCTTCCTCACCCAAGATGTAGCCCTGGGCTTTTTAGCCTAGCTGTCACTCTTGGTGTGGCTCTCGCTGCCATCTTTTCCTTTTCTATTTTTTCAATATTCTTTTCTTTTGGCACTGTGGGATTTATCCTCTTTTCTACTCTTTCAATTTTTTCTTGTACCCACTTTGTTCCTTCTCATTTTGTCAGATTTTCTTGAGCATCATCGCCCTTGCGATTCGAGAATGTTTGCTTTGGAAGTTCGCATTTGACATCATCGTGCTGTGTTTGTGATTTCTGGTCCGAGAACTTTTGAAAGAGTATCTTGAAAACTTTTTAGAAGAGAAGAGGCTAGGCCAAAAGCCCTTTTTGTGGGGGTTTAATCCCTGTGTTTTTTTATGAAATTTTCTCATTCCAGTCTTATCTTTCTCTGATATCCTCTCAAAAGGGGGGCTTTTTGGTTTTGGAGAAGGCTTGAGTTTGCCTGTAGGAAGGGCATGGATTGGATTGGTGCCTGTGGAAAGGGCTTGGATTGGATTGGTGCCTATAGAAAGGGTTTGGATTAGATTGGTGCCTGTGGAAAGGGCTTTGGATTGGTACCTGTAAAAAGGGCTTTGGATTGGTGCCTGTACAAAGGACTTGGGATTTGATTGGTGCCTGTAGAAAAGGGCTTGGAATTTGATTTGCCTGTACAAAAGGCTTGTGAAGTGATTCGCCTCTCTGGGAGACTTTGTGAAGTGATTCGCCTCTCTAGGAGACTTTATGAAGTGATTTGCCTCTCTGGGAGGATTTGTGATGTGATTTGACTCTCTGGGAGGACATGTGATCTTGTTGTGCCTCTCTAGGAGGGCTTACGAAGTGACTTGCCTCTCTGGGAAGGCATGTGATCTTATCTTGACGATCTGGTTGGTGATGGTGGTGTGACTAATCATCGAGGTATATACCAGGATGCGGTGGTGAAGCCTGTCTGGTAGGCCATGGAGCTTAGTGCCTATGTATTCTTGGACTGGTGTGCGGTACACTTATGCAAGTGTTCATGTGTGTGCACTATGCAAATGCTTATGCCACGTTTCCCTACATTTCAAGTATTCGCATACTTCTTAAATCATCGCACCAACATTTTAAAAACTTGATTTTGAAAAGGTTTCGAATCTTGAGTTGCCTGATTTATGGAGTATGTTACGCTACTTGAAATTATCTAAGTGCAGATGCATGCATGCAAGACTAACAATTTTCCGAGAACATAGCAATAGTGAAAAGACAAAAATTGATTTTTGGTCAATCAGTGAGTGAGTGTAAGGTGATAAGAGAAATAGAGTGCTGCCGACTTGGAATTCTGCTGAGCTTGCGTCATGCTTCTGTCTTCTCTGCTTCTTGAGTCTTGGGCCTGTTAAGATTCATTCGCGTTGCTGCTTTTGCTCATACCCACAATCTCGGGAGGATTACTGATGTTCTGTATTTTCATGAGTGGGTGTGGACGGGCTTGATTCTTGAGAAAGGCGAGGGCTTTCAGTTGCTTAACCAATTGATAGACTTGATTCTACCTTCATGGTTTTTGGTTCTGCTGATAGAACAACAATAGGGTTGTGGTGATGTGGGTAGGACATCCTCAGTGCAAATGATAAATGGAGAGGCTAGTCTTTTAGAGAGCTGTTCGGGTCTTCTTGTCGATACCCTCAGTAGATGTACCCTCGGCACCCTCAATATTTGCGAACGATGATGGTGATGCTAGTCTTCGGGGAACTATTCTGGTCTTCTTGTCAAAACCCTCAGTGCATATACCCTCTGCACCCTCAGTGTATGCGAACGATGATGGTGAGGCTATTTGGGTCTTCTTGTCGATACCCTCAGTAGATGTACCCTCCGCACCCTCAATATGTGTGAACGATGATAGTGAGGCTAGCCTTCAGGGAGTTGTTCGGGTTTTCTTGTCGACACCCTCAGTACATATATCCTCTACACCTTCAGTGTATGTGAACGATGATGGTAAGGCCAGTCTTCGGGGAGCTGTTATGATTTACATCAAGGATGGCTGGTTATGTTTAGGGTTCAACCAGGCTGTTTCGGGATCTTGCGCTAGTGGTACAACGATGTTGGCAAGGGCACATGAAGTAGGTGGTTGATATTGATATGAATTGGGAGGCGAATGTTAGGTGGAGCTACTGGGCCTCGGGTTTGGTTATCTTCGGTTGGGTATGGATTTGGATTCGGTTGGTTTGGTTCAGCTCGTGTTTTGACAGTGATTAGGGCTCAAGATGGGCTTGGGTAGCCACTTGGTGATCCTTCATGATGGCTACAAACTGGGTCAGATCATGGATTAGATGATATAGATGTTCAACAGTTAAGGTACCACCCTTAGCTTGTGGGAGAACGGGACCAGGCGGCGGACCCGATGTATGAGAAGCTTCACCATAACTACTCTCAGTATTGTCGACCCTAGTTTAATGAAGTAGTAGCTTGGTGTTACAATGAGGAGGCATGATCGGTGGTGAATCTGATCTCGTGAGTCGTCTAGTTTGAATCTCTGAGAGCCTAGCTAACCAGTGCCAGAGTAGATAATCGGAGTGTAGTGAAGAATTGGGGAGAAAGAAGTCGGGGATTTGACCGAAAAATTAATATTTTGCCATGGGTTGCATAATTCTCGGAAAACTGTGACTCGACAAAAAAAAATCGAAAACCACTTTTTGGTGATTAGCGAAAGCAGACCGACGGCAACAACTTGAGAGCCCCGTGGATAGGTTTAGGGTAGGAATAGGATTCCCGGGGTGCCCTTATAACCTTCCGATTTAAAAAATTCATTTTTGAAAAATTCATTTTTGAAAATGACTCGGTTTTTTTAGAAAATATTTTGAAAAATATTTTTGAAAAATCGGGAAGTTCTCTCCTCTTATAGTTGCTTTTCATGGAAATAGTAAAAGGGAAATTCTCACTAACTAGTTTTAGTGATGGATTTCTACGAACGGGGTTGGACAGCCACCGGCCGTACTTGCCAAACCAAAAATTGGTATGTATGACAAGACCTTTTGTTCACTAATCTCACGACCGACGGTCAAGAAAACATGTAGAAATTCGTGTGTACTAGGCTGACGCATCCTATATGCAAGCGTGGTTGAAAAGGGTAAGGTTTAAGGCTCCCTCCTATTTGGCTAGGTCTTGCTATATACCCCAGGGGTGAGTACGTGCAAGGACCTTTTGATATACATTCTGGGTACGTGAGTGTTCTCGTCACTCGATATACCTCAGTTTGGTACTTGGCCAAGGAGAGTGGTCCCATGCGCTTTCGGCTAGTGTAGACCCGCAAGTCCACGGCCTAATCACGACTTTGGTCCCGAGGTTGATAGGGTAAATTCACACTCGCGATAATGCATGATGATAGTGGGTGCGTGCAAAATAACAATTATGGAGGTATATTATGATAAGCGCTTTAGGGTTTGTTCGAGTACTTTCAATTTTTATTTATGAAAAGATTTTTCTCAAACAATTATTACAAACAAAAAGTAAATTAGGGTATCCACCTAAATTGCATCTATGTTATCCTAAAACTAAGGCCGAAAAAAGAAAGCATGCAAACATAATCAATTATCTACACATATTCTACTATTGTTTAGAGTCTAATCCTCTTAAAAATCCCCAGCAGAGTCGCCACTGTGAGAACCCACGTTCTCGACGCCCGGGGGGTCCTCGTGGGCGGCGATTCCGTTTATTGATTTGGAAATTAGGTTTTGAAAAGAATAAGAGTCGCCAATTTGTTTTACTAAACAAACAAAAAAAGTTTGTGTAAAAGAGACGTATTTATGGACTAAATATCCTCTTATACACAATATATGCGAAACCAGTTGATTCGAAGGTTCGGGGATTAAGTTACGAATCGGGAAGGTGTTAGGCACCCAATTCGCCCTTTCGGTCTCTTGAGTAGGATATGCGTGTGTTATAATTCAGTTCTTGCATGCTATTGCTATTACTTTACAGCTTTTCGTGCTTGCCTTGGAAATCGGGATTTTGGGGTTGGGATGAAAACGATGTGTTTCCTAGTTCGCCCATGATTTTAAAAATAAGTGTGTGTGTGTGATTTGAAAAAGAGAGTTTAATAATAATAGATGCAATGAAACAAGTGATTTTGTAAAGCATTGGGCTTTTCGAAAACTAATTCAATGTGGAATCTTGTATTCGATGTAATATGAGGCGAGTTGAGCGATCATATACCAAAGTCTATTGATTAAACCGGTATAGATGGCACTAGTGCTCTCATCATCGAGTATTCATCACATATACACCGCAATCTATGAGTTAGATTGAATATATAGCGATTATCGATTCCTTCGTATAATAATACCGCTAATCCGAACTTTTGAAAGAGTAAGAAAGTAATAATACTATTTTGGAATTGGATTAGGGTTTATTATACGCCTTTAGTTTTGAAAAACAATTTGAAAAAGGTTTTGAAAAGCTATCAAGTAATAGAAATTATGCAGACAGGAATATAAATTATAAAACTGACGAATAAATAAATAAAAGAAGAGAGAGAAAATTATACCTGAGCCTTCTTGGAAGGAGAGAATAAGGATCTCTTAGTGTGTACCACGAAATCCCCTTGATTGTTCATGAAAATAATGAATGGAGGGGGGCGGTCTATTTATAGTTGAAGAAAATACTTGGAGAGCAAGAAAAGAGATTGCAACTAGGACTCTTGGAAATTATCGCGAAACCTTCCCACCGTTGGATCATCCTTATTTTTGGATATGTGTTGGGAATAGAAATCTTCTAGCTTGTGTAAAAATTTCAGGTCGATCGGATTTCGGGAAGGTTCCCTTTCGTTCTGATTGGTACGAAGAGTTTATGTCCGCGTAGGAAAGGTACTTGTTGTAGACAAGGTCCCTTGTTTGCGCGACAAGGTTCTAACCGTTGGATCATGCTGAATTTTGGATATGTATTGCCAATATAAGTCTTTTACACTCTGTAAAAATGTTAGGACGATCGGAGTTCGGGAAGGACTCGGTCTCCTTGGGTTGGTACAAAGAGTTTGTTCCCGCATAGGAAACGTACTTGCGTACAAAAACCTCGACAACTGAACTTCCAACCGTTGGATTATACTGAATTTTTGATATGTTTTCCCTCCAAATGTTTTATAACTTGTCTCCAAATTTGAGGCCGATCAGATTTCGGGAAGGCCACTATTTATTTTAATTTGCTACGAAGGACATTTCAACTGGAATTGCACGGTAGCTAAATTGATTCTTGAGGACCCCATGTCCGACAAAGCTGAAATTTTAATATGCTCTTCCCCACAATAATGCCTATCCACTTACCAAACTTCAAACCATTTTAACTTCGAGAAGACCTCCATTTGACCACCCGAAATAAACTCGCGATTTTCTGAATTTTCGGAGATCCGACCATCGGATTTAACTGATTTTCGACTATGTTACTCCTTTTGATAATTTCCAACAACTCTCAAAGTTTGAGGATGATCCAAAGTACGTGACTCTCCTTTCACAAATTTCCCGGAGTTTTGACGGTTTTTTGGTTCCGACAATTTTCGATAATTCTGTAACTTCTCATCCGGGGTCCTTTCGGCTTTTTTTTTTGACCTGTATCACATGAACAAACTACATGTGCATCTAGGAATGCTTGTGCGTGCATGCATGTTTATTTCTTTGTAAATTAGCATTCTTGCGGGGGTCGCAAAATGAGGTGTTCACACCATCGTATCCAGGACCTTATTGAAGCCGGAACCATCCCCGCACCCGGCGGGCCCAATGTTACTAACAACCCCCTTCCCAATCATGCTCCACCTACGAGAATTAACGCCTTGACCACTGATGAAGAAGGCTTTAATCCCGTAGGACTCATTCGGGATGACCCAGCCTATAAGGCGCCCGTTATGCTACCAGCAAAGGCTCAAGTTACCCCAGGCCTCAATTCGATAATCGATCAATGGATGGCCAAGATGAACTTCCTACCTGGGCAGAGTTTAGGAAAGACAAATCAGGGGATCTCGCAACCACTCTTAATCAAAACCAATCTCGAAAAATATGGAATAGGATGGACCCAGGAGAAGAAGGAACAGCCATGGAAGCCCCGAGGCCCCACTAAAGAGACAATATGTATAACAGAAACCTCCTCCGGGACTTTTATTTGGTCGGTAGAGCCAGAGTCATCAGAAATTCCGGAAGGATCAGACCCAGCATCCCTTTGGATATAACAAATTACCCGTTCAGGAAGGGTATACCAGCCACCACTGATGGATGCCGAGAAATCACCACCTCCTAAGGAGATAGGAGGAGACCGGGTACTGGAACAGTTGAAAAAAACTCAGGCACACATCACCATTTGGGGCCTCTTGGTTGCCTCCAAACTTCACAGGACCGCCTTCATCAAATCCTAGACGAGGCCGTCATATCACCCGATTCCACGCCAGAACAACTGCCAAACATGATTGGGTCACTCACAATCCAAAGAAGTCTGTCATTCTCAGATAAAGACTTATCTCCATTGGGAAGGAAATACAGCCTGGCCCTCCATATCACTGTCTAGACCCGAGAAAAAATCTTGCCGCAAGTCCTCATCGACAACGGGTCAATCATAAACGTCTGCCCCCTGAAGACCGCCAGATGCTTGGGTATCTTGGATTCAGAGCTTTCTCCATCCGCTGTAACCGTCAGGGCCTATGACAACACCAGGAGATCCATTTTGGGTTCTCTGAAGCTCGATCTCATGGTCGGTCCCGGAAACTTTCCAGCCGATTTTCAAATCATAGACATTCCCTCCAGTTTTAACCTACTGTTGGGAAGGGCATGTCTACATGACATAGGAGCACTCCCCTCCTCCTTACACCAAAAGATCAAGATACCGTTCGAAGGGAATATAATCACCACCCAAGGAGATCCTGAAAGGACCTTGGCAGATCTGGAGTTACCTGTATTGGGCATCGGGAGTCAGAGTATACAACTGGGAGGCTTTTCCTACGAGCCTCAAGTACAAACTCTAAGCACCCAGATAATCAAGTATCTTTCCCCTGACAATATCCCCGGTCTCAGCACCAAGATCACAAACATGCTGAGAATGATAAAATACTTACCTGGAGCTAGTCTGGGAATGGGACAGCCAGGATTACTTCAAGCCTTGGAACCGGTAACGAGGCACGAAAAAGAAGGATTGGGGCACCAACACACCGCATAAGACGACCAAGAGAGAAGGAGCCGAGGGCCTCAGTATCCGAGTTTTAGCTCTCTGAATAGTTTTTTCGTCAAAAAAGGAGAGGACTTCCCCTTTTGCGGCTTTCAGGAGCCTTAGAGAAACAGCGACGGAGAGAACCTTTCGGGATGGAAAATCTTCTATGAAGAGGTATATCAAGAAGAACATCATACACAGCTTCTCTACCAAGTTGACAATCGGGCCGAAGGAAGAAAATGAAGACAAGAAAGATGAAGAGGAAGAAATGATCGGAGATCTCTTCGACATCATGGCTCTGGGGGATAACGAGTCAAGAGACGACCCTGTACACTTGATATACGCTGATCCGGACTACCAAGGAGGAAGGGGAAAGAGTGAAATTGTAAGGGTTAGAGGTAAGAGTGAGGGTAAGGCTAGGGAAGAGTCACTCCTAGATTTACTTTTTAAACTTGCACCTGTAAACACTATTATCAATGAAGAAAACTCTATTTTGCGTTATCCTGTTATTTTTAATTCTGTAATTGCTTATATGGAGTTGGAAAGACTAAACAAACACCTTGAACGGGAGGAGCAGCGTATACAGAGCGAGGAAGGAGACACTCTTGTAATTAACCTCGGGACAGAAGAGGAAAGAAAAGAGGTCCGCATTAGGGCAAGCCTAAGTGAGACAGAAAGAGAGGAATTCACACAAACTCTGAAAGAGTACGTGGATGTCTTCGCCTGGTCTTATGCGGATATGCCAGGTTTGAACAGTCAGATAGTCATGCACGAGATACACACCAAACCGGAATTTAGGCCCGTCAAGAAGAAATTGAGAAAACTTACGCCAGAATGGTCCTTGAAAGTGAAAGAAGAAGTGATAAAACAATTGAGTGTGGGTTTCTTACGGGTGATCGAGTACCCTTCGTGGTTAGCCAACATTGTGCCTGTTCCAAAGACAAATGGGAAAGTCCGCATGTGTGTGGATTATCGAGATCTTAACAAAGCTTGCCCAAAAGATGATTTCCCATTACCCAACATCGACTTGATAGTGGATAATACCGCCAACCATGCCCTGAAATCCTTTGTAGATGGTTTTGCCGGGTATAATCAGATCAAGATGCACCCCGATCACCAGGAGAAAACTGCATTCATCACACCATGGGGAACATACTGCTACACCGTTATGCCATTAGGGCTGAAGAATGCCGGAGCAACATATCAAAGGGCAGCAACAACTATCTTCCATGACATGATTCACAAAGAGGTGGAGGTATATGTGGACGACTTGATAATCAAGTCAAAGGAGAGGAAAGGCCATGTATCAGCTTTACGAGTTTTCTTTGACCGCCTCCGCCAGTACCAGATGAGGCTCAATCCGCAGAAATGTGTGTTCGGGGTAACCAAGGGAAAACTCCTGGGCTATGTCGTCAGTAAAAAGGGAATCGAGGTAGACCCTGCCAAAGTTCGAACTATCCGAGACATGCCCGAACCCCGTACCGAGAAAGAAGTTCGAGGATTCTTGGGTAATTTGCAGTACATTAGCAGGTTCATTTCTCAGCTTACTCAAACTTGCGAACCCATCTTCAAACTCCTAAGGAAGTCTTCACCAGGAGAATGGGACGATCAGTGCCAAGAAGCTTTTGATAAGATAAAGGACTACCTCTCCAGCCCCCCAGTATTAGCCCCACCACAAACCGAACTACCACTAATTTTATACCTAACCGTCACTGATTCAGCCGCGGGAGCCATGCTAGCCCAACACCTGACCAATACCCGGAAAGAGCAGGCCATCTATTACATCAGCAAGAAGCTGTCCCTGTTTGAGATAAACTACACACCATTGGAGAAATCATGCACCGCTCTTGTCTGGGTAACATAGAAACTACGGTACTACATGCTGATTTTCTCAGTCATCTTGGCATCACGAATTGATCCGTTGAAATACCTCTTCGAGAAACCAGCTTTCTCAAACCGAATGGCAAAATGGTTATTTCTACTCTCCGAATTCAACATCACCTACATGACCCAGAAGGCAGTCAAAGGCAAGATCATAGCTGATTACCTGGCCCACAATCCTATATTGGGAGACATGCTAGAAGAAGTCGAGTTCCCGGACGAAACCATCATGAATGTCGAGATCGACGAAGACTGGAAGTTGTACTTTGACGGGGCCGCCAATCGAAACGAAAACGGGATAGGCATCCTATTAGTCTCTCCGGACCAAACTCACTCCCCAATATCATATCGTCTGGATTTTTTCTGTACCAACAACATGGACGAATATGAAGCCTGCATATTCGGGTTAGAGATCGCTCTTCAAAGGGGTATAAAGAGAATACAGGTATACGGAGATTCAGCACTAGTGGTCCACCAAGTCCTGAAGGAATGGAAGATCAAAGATGAGAAATTAGTCCCTTACCTCGCCCGACTGGAGGATGTCACGGGAAAGTTCGAGCATGCGGAGTTTTACTATGTTCCCAGGTCTCAGAACAGTTTTGCTGACGCACTGGCAACCCTGGCATCTATGATCGATATCCCGGAGGGGATGGAAGAAATAACTCTTACAGTACAAAAGAAATCAGGACCAGCACACTGCAGGCCTTGGAGGTAGGGAATGAAGAGGAAGGGGACTCGACCACTTGGTTTTACGATATCTGAAACCTGTTAAAAAATCACCAGTATCCCGAGCAAACAGACAAGAAAACACGGGTCACACTCAGGAGATTAGCATCAAGGTTCATACTTTGTGCCGGCAGGCTATATAAGAGGAACTACGACGGGATCCATCTCCAATGTCTCGCAGAAGAAGAGTCCAACAAACTAATGGATCAGATACATGGGGGCGATTGTGGACCTCACATGAGCGGACATACACTTGCCCGCAAGATTATCAGACAAGGCTATTACTGGTCTACCCTGCAAAACGACTGCGTTAATCACGTACGCCATTGCCACAAATGTCAAATCTATGCTAAATCTCAGAAACTTCCACCAAAAGAGCTGTACAGCATGACTGCTCCCTGGTCTTTCGCGACTTGGAGAATTGACATCATTGGGAAGATTTCACCCAAAGCCAGCAACGGCCATGAATTCATACTAGTGGCCATCGACTATTTCACCAAATGGGTGGAAGCCGAGTCATTCCAAACCATTGACGCCAAAAAAGTTGCCCGATTCATCCGACGAAACATCATCTGCCGGTATGGGGTCCCGCATGAGATCGTCTCGGATAATGGCACTCACTTCGAAGGAGAGGCCAATACAGTTATGGAGGAATACAGTATCACCCGACACAAATCTTCGCCGTATAGACCACAAACCAATGGGGCAGTTGAAGCCGCCAATAAGAATATGAAGAATATCTTAAGCAAGATGACCGACACCTACCGGGACTGGCCAGAGAAATTACCATATGCATTGTGGGGATACCGCACCACCGAGAGGGTCTCCACCAGGGCAACCCCGTTTTCTCTTACATACGGGATGGAAACAGTCCTCCCTGTTGAGTTAGAGGTCCCCTCCCTCAGGGTAATGCTAGAGAATCAAGTCAATGAACTGGAGTGGGTCCAGGCACGTTATAACGAGCTAGCCCTACTGGATGAAAAGAGACTGAAAGCCGCGTACCACCATCAAGGGTATCAGAAGAGAATCGCTCGAGCATTTAACCAGAAAGTGAGGACTCGGGGTATCAATGAGAACGATGTCATATTAAAAGAAATTCGAGAGCCAGCCAGAGATCCGAGGGGTAAGTTCGGGCAGAAGTGGACGGGGCCGTATATCGTCAAAGAGATTGATACCGAAGGTGCTGCTATACTCGTTGATTTAGACGGACAGTTACTGCACTCACTAGTCAACATTGACCGATTGAAGAAATATTATCAATAGGCATAACATGTATAGACAAGAACTACATAAACCTGAGCCCCAACAGAAATTATGTTGTGTTGAAAAAATCAAAAAGGGGGAATGTAGGCAACCTGAGAAGTGACTTCAGGCCCGGTTTAAACTTTGTAAAGAAATTTATTTCCCATAAACAGTCCCTTCATATATTATTAAAAGGTGGTTCATAACACCGAAAGTTACAAAGGAGATATAACATACAGAAGAGACTAATCCCTAAGGGTTGGCCACACTGGGTCCTCAGTAGCCAAATCAATTCGAGCCTCGTTCAAAATCTGATACGCAAAAATAATGTTATCATCAGTGGCCTCAGTATCCATGAATCGGAACCACTTCATTTGAAAGGGGTCGTCAATCAGTTCTCCTTCCAGAGATTGCCAGCAAGAACGGATAATGTCCGCCCGGAGGGGCTGGGTAATACCAAAACGAGCATAGCTGAACTGACGAGTTAGTCGGGCACGCCACATCCTCTCTACCGATAAAGAAACATGCGGGGTCACAAATTTGGACTCAGAAGAGAAGTTGTTCAGACCAAGGGGAATCTCTTGAGGAACGTTAAACTGCCGAAGAAGTCGCCCGGGGAGATAAAAAGAGGTAAACCAGAGCCCGCGGAGCCGAACATAGTTCTGACCACCTGTACTAAGCACCATCTCCCTCAGCTTCCACCAAGGAATGTTCCACCGGATAGCCCGAAAGTTCTCCGAAAACCACACCGTCCAATCAGAGGAAGACATGGTCAAAGCACCAAAGAGAAGACGACGGAAAAAATGCGTCGGGTTATCAAGACAAATTCCGTTGAAACCCACCGATCGGAAGCGCTCCAGCAGCCACATGTATAGTAAACGTGGACTCCCCCTGAAGAAGGGTGAAGCCCCCCTTTGAACATCATCAAGACCATTCAAAGTCTCTGCAAGAACAATCGGCACTATAGACTCCCCATTTCTAGCCTGGTAAATCAAACTCAGAATAGTCGGATCAACACGAAAGGAACCCGTCACCAGTAACATATCAGAAACAAGGCAGATTAGGGCCACTGCAGTACGCCCCATGCCGTAAGAAGCTCTCCCTTCGTAACGATGAAAGAAGCTCACCATTTTGTGGAGATCAAGAAGCCCATCGTTAATGAAACCATCACAGGCCGCTTGGGGAATGGCTTACAGAGCAATCATCATATCCCGAGGACCGATTTCTTCTGTGGGAACTGCCATTGGGAGACGAACGTCCGAACGCAACAGCCAAGAAAACTCCTCATAAGTCGGACAGAGCTCATCTAGTCCAAAGCGGAAAAGATGGTCCGCAGGACTCCAAAAATACAAAGCACCTAACATAAAGGAAAAATCGACGGGACGATGGCGCCAGCCCGCTAAAGGACTAAAGGCACCGAAGTTCAAACTGTTTTCAGAAGATATCAAAGCATCTCGAGCATTGATGTAAGAAAAATCAGATTTTGTGCGATAAAAGGACATTTTTGGGAGGTGTGGGGATGAAGGAAGGAAGATGGGTGTATTTATAGCAAAAAAGAGGGTCCTGTGCCTGTTTGTCGCGCGACAAACCCATGTCCAGGAGGGATTGTCGAACGACAAACCCATTTAGGGTCACCCTATTTTTGTTTTCCTTACACATAACAGTCATTTTTGCTAAAAGGATCGCTTCTAGATGCATTCTTGTTCTCACTTTGTTCTTTTGCAGGGACCCTAAGTACTATCGCATTACAAGGTATGGCTCCTAAATTACTAAATCCATTATCACAGATAAGGAATACATGTATAAACATCAGACACAAATAAAGACTTTTATAAATTAATAAAAGAACAGTTTTCAAAAAACTAAATCTCTGTCTACAAGTCTATAAGAATAAGAAATACATCTCTTTTTCCAAAACTAACAAAAATGCAGAAAGGGAAACTAATCTACTCGAGCGCGTTTTGACACGCTCCCACTGTCACCCGACCCTCCTCGGGAGTAAGATCAACTACTGGGACGCCTGAAATAGGAGGAACTGCCGCCTGGGAAGGCCCCATGGACTGGACCGGTGCCGTAGAACGGATCACCGAGGATCGGGATCACCTAGAGGTCTGACTGCTACTCATCCGAGACTCCGTCCGGGCATGAGAAGAAGTCAGGGGGTCGTCCGGCCGTAGGGAAACGTCAATAGCCCTCTGATAGTTGCGCATGTATGCTGGAGGGTCTCGACCGACGTACTGGAACAGGATCCAGCTGTAGAGGTACTGGGCGTGCCAAGCCCGTAGATCTGCCACCCGTACATTCACTCTATGTATAAGACATAAGATAAGAGAATCAGCACAGTCAAGAGAATAAATAAGTACAGATAAAATCAAGAGAATGTAAAGAAGGTACCTCATCACCAGGACAACCACCTAAGTAGTCAAAAGTATCCTCAGGAAGAGGGTACTCAGGGACAGGATATCGACGTAAACTAGCGCTGACATAAGAGATGTCTCTGGGGAGTGGGGTTAGATCTACCCACAGAATGGATGACCCCGCCGAAACAGCCGCAGAAGTGGACCCTCCCTCCTCGCTAATAGGGAACAAGAGAGGGCGAGAAGATGAGCCGCCAAGACCTGGAGATCGGGCTGGAGGCCCCATAGCAGTCGACGGAAGAGGAGTCAACGTGGCATAGGTACGGACCCCTGGAGGATCTACCATAGCCGGCGCCCTCAAAGGCGGAACCCCACTATAAAGAGTAGTCGATACAGCAGGGGGGTCCGCCCGAACTGCTCGTAATCCGTCCCAAGGTCCGCAGGCTCCCAGGATCTCTCAGAAAATCCTGCTCTCCCCTCGGCAGCCTCAGCAGCCTCAGCAGCAGCAAAGAGGACCTCCGGAGACACAGAAGGGCCGGTAGGGAACTCAAAACCCTCAGCACGCCGCTCCTCCACGGGTGTCGTCTGAGGTGACTGCTTCAGAGCCGCTGTCGTATCACCTCCCTCACCACCTGACCTACCACCACCCTCGGCAGTAGCAGGAACGTCCCTCTCTCCCTCGGGGTCCTCATCCTCGGAATCTAGAATGTTGTCCCTCTGGTTGGGGACAGGTGGCAGATGACCCGGAACCGCCCTAGCTAAGTGGGTCTGTCCCCGTATGTAATGGGGATCACCTCCCAACGCCCGATATCTCTCATAGAAGACCCGTCCCCAAGTCCCCTTCGGCTCCCTCATCAGATAACGGGCAGCAAAAGCGGCATAGTCTCCCTCCTCAATGAACGTCTGAAAACCGAGCCTGTCAACCAAGACCTGCACCGTCACCGGATCAATCTCGCCTGTCCGCCTCATCAGAACCGGTGGAAACAGTGGAACTCGAGGCCACTGGGCCGGTGTGTGCTGGCGAATAACTCTCTCGCCTAAGTAAAAATGAAGGCCGTACTCATCCCTAATCAGCCGCCTGGTCCTCGAGGCGGTTAGAGCACGGCCATACCCGAAATGAAGACCTAGATCACCCCAGGGGGCCCACTCAATCTACAAAGAGAACAAAATTTTATTTCAGTTATTTATATATTCTATTTACCATTTAAAGGAAAGAGTACTAAAATATTTACCTGCTCCTCCAGCAGGTCATGAACGGCAGCAGCACCGGTCTCTCGAGTCCGGTATACATAAGGAGCCCTGTAGTTCCCCGCGATGAATCGGCGGAGAAAGGGAAACTGATCCTCGTTCTCGACGAGGAGATCCACCTGGGCGCGCCCCAGACGGGTATACGCCACAAACCAACTCTGAAGAAGAAACATAAAAAGTATCAGCAATAATCAACGGGTAAAATAATAATAATAATAATAAAGAATTGGAAAGAGGTTAAGGGAACAAAGGTATATACCTCCCACAGCAGAGAAAAGCCCTTAAGGTTCAGGGCTAAGTGGCGAGAAACCTGGTCCATAGCGTCATAGAGGACGGCCAGAATAAAACCGCCCCAATCATAGTCGAACATAATGCTGAAGTCCCGAAGGTAGGGCAGCCACCAAAGATGGGCCGTCTCTCCCCCACGGGCCTTGAACAGATCGTGGAGCGTCAGTAGAAGAAGGACGCGGGCATACTGGCGCGCCTCCTGACGGGTCATCGGCGCTCCTGAGGCAGCTAATCGGGCTCTCTCCGTGGCTAGCCGGGTAACCAAGACAACCTGAGGAATCGTATCACTGGAACTCCGTCGCTCCGAAAACCAACCTAATGCACCAACGATGCCCTCTGCTGTCAGACGCAAGGGGACATCAATATGTATAGGGACCCCCCCTGAAGGAATCCCGGTCAGAGCAAACAAGTCGAGGGGGGTCATCGTCATCTCCCCCCAGCTCCAGTGAAAAGTGTGAGTGGTGTCCCACCAATGGCAGGCCAGAGCTGACACCAACACAGCTGCCCTAGATACCCGCTCCGGGAGGGCATCGAAGAGAGAGCCAAAAGGAGTCGCAAGAAGCAACTCCTGGACAGGGGCCGGTGCCTGTCGCCACTCTAAAGAGATGGTGTTGGGAGAACCCCAACCACGGCCAACCCACTGCGGAAAAAAGGAACGAGTACCGGATTAGGAGGATACTTTGGTGTAATTATGAGAGATATAGGGTTATGGGGGTAAATTATGTAATTTTCCAAAACCTGAGGTACTTTGGTGTAATTATGAGAGATATATGGTTATGGGGGGTAAATTATGTAATTTTCCAAAACATGAGGGTATTTTGGTGAAATTATGAGAGATATATGGATATAAGGGTAAATTATGTAATTTTCCAAAACCTGAGGGTATTTTGGTGTAATTATGATAGATATAGGGTTATAAGGGTAAATTACGTAATTTTCCAAACCGGAGGGTACTTTGGTGTAATTATGAGAGATATAGGGTTATAAGGGTAAATTATGTAATTTTCCAAACTTGAGGGTATTTTGGTGTAATTATGAGAGATATAGGGTTATAAGCGTAAATTATGTAATTTTCCAAACCTGAGGGTATTTTTGTATAATTATGAGAGATATAGGGTTATAAGGGTAAATTATGTAAATTTCCAAACCTGAGGGTATTCTGGTGTAATTATGAGAGATATAGGGATATAAGGGTAAATTATGTAAATTTCCAAAACTTGAGGGTATTTTGGTGTAATTATGAGAGATATAGGGTTATAAGGGTAAATTATGTAATTTTCCAAACCTGGGGTTATTTTGGTGTAATTATGAGAGATATAGGATTATAAGGGTAAATTATGTAATTTTTCAAACCTGAGGGTATTTTGGTGTAATTATGAGAGATATAGGGATATAAGGGTAAATTATGTAATTTTCCAAAACCTAAGGGTACTTTGGTGTAATTATGAGAGATATAGGGTTATAAGGGTAAATTATGTAATTTTCCAAACCTGATGGTACTTTGGTGTAATTATGAGAGATATAGGGTTATAAGGGTAAATTATGTAATTTTCCAAACCAGAGGGTATTTTGGTGTATTTATGAGAGTTGTAGAGTCATAGGGGTACATTATGTAGATTCCCAAGATCTAGGAGGCATCACAGGTAAAAAGTATGAGTTCACTAAATCGGACGTTATTTCTAGGCAGACATGCATACTAACATTGTTTAAAATACATGCAGGAAACGACAAAAATAAAAGAACAGATAAAAACACAAAAAGAAGACGTACCAGAGACCGTCGACGGATCTCGTGAGAAATTGGCTCCATCAAGAGCCAAGGAATGTCCGGAACTGGTGCAGCCCGGGTCGCGTCTCGGTAGACCACCGCCCGATCGCGGTCCACCCCATCCTCGCCGTACCAATCCAAGTCCTCCCAGTCGTCGTGGTGAGGACTGCAGCGAGGAACGCCCTGAGCGTTTGTAAAAGTGACCTCCTCCTGGTCACCCTCCAGTCTATCGGGATGTGCAGGGTCCATCCGTGTATATGTAATATGTGAGAAAAGTCGGAAAAGCGGCAGAGCTTCCGCGCTTGGGAGAAGAGAGAAAGAGAGCTAGAAAGAGAAAGAGAAAGGAGAGAATGAGGTGGAATGAGCTCAGCAAGGGGCTTATATAGTGGGGCAGTTTGTCGCGCGACAAATGGCCACATTGTCGCACGACAAAGAGCCAGACACCGAAGTGTCGCGCGACAAACCCATCCCATCCCATGATTTTTTTTACCTTTGTCTCATTTTATCTCTTGCAGGAGGACTTCCGAGAAGCAGTTTTTGGAAAAATTGCTAAAAACCGCACACCCAGGATGAAAGTTCGAGGAAGACTTCCAAATCATCTCTCCGAAAATGGGAGAACGAAATACAAACGGTTAAAAGTAGTCTCTGATCTACTAGAAAGGACCAAAACCATCAAATGAGAAAAAGCAGAATAGCAAGATAAGACGGGAATAGAAAAAATTGAAAAAGTAGAAAAGAGAAAGAACCCGAATGAGCGCCCAAAGTGAGCGAGAGAAACAGAAATGCAGAGTGACAGGGAGAGCCACACCAAAAGTGACAGCTAGGCCAAAACCAGCTCAGGGCTTCATTTTGGGTGAGTAAGGCTCCTGATCACGACAAAGGGATGAAAAGACTCATGGTCAAAAACAGAAAAGGCCAGGAAAAGTCTTTCGCAAAAGAGGGAGAAATAAGGGCATCGAAAAACAGAATACGATGTGGGCCCACCAAAAGAGAAAACTAAGAAGAAAACAGAGATCAGAGATTGAACTTTCAAACAAATTTTCTTTTCAGCACGATACAAAAGAGATGGTTTGGAAATCCTCGGATCGTCGCTCTGCGGAGAGCAAAAGAAATCCGAAAACTGCCTTCTGAGAGAAGTATCTTCACTCGAGGAAAACATGAGAGTAAAGTTCAGAAAGATACAGGGAAACGAACATCCGGACAAAGTTTAGACCCCGAGAAGCTCTTTTCACCTTCGCAAAAATTTACTCTCTCTCACTCTAGCAGTCTAAGAGAGGCAACAATCACAAGCCCTCTCCAGAGGCAAATCACAAACACAAGCCCTCTCCGGAGGCAAATCACCAACACAAGCCCTCGCCAGATGCAAATTACTCACGAAAAACCCTCCCAGAGGCAATTTTGTTTCTTTTTTACAGATCAAAAACCCTCCCAAAAGAGGCACAATGTAGCAACGGTAGTCCTCCCATCTGAGGCGCAATGGTAGTCCTCCCACATGAGGCGAGAAGATCAAAAGCCCTCCCAGAGAGGCACAGTGTAACAACGGTAGTCCTCCCATCTGAGGCGCAATGGTAGTCCTCCCACCTGAGGCGAAGCCCTCCCAGAGAGGCACAGCGTAGCAACGGTAGTCCTCCCACCTGAGGCGAAGCCCTCCCAGAGAGGCACAGTGGAGCAATGGTAGTCCTCCCACCTGAGGCGAAGCCCTCCCAGAGAAGCACAGTAGAACAATGGTAGTCCTCCCACCTGAGGCGCAATGGTAGTCCTCCTATCTGAGGCAAGTAGAGCAAATGAAAGCCATCGAAAGAGGCAATGAGGTAACGAAAAGCCCTCTTCGGAGGCAAAGCCAAACACAAAGCCCTCTCCGGAGGTAATCACGAACACTTTCTGCACACACACACTCCTTTAGAGTTCATGCAGGAGCCATGGATCATGGTCTCTTCCAGTCGCCTCAATTCCTTGCAAGCAAGGAGCTTGAGTCGAGAGGGTCTGTAGACACCCCGATCCGTGACCCCCGCAAGAACCCTAATGACCTTCAAGAACTACTGTTTTTGGGCCCGGGACCCACCCGAGCACCCGAAACTACCCCGAAAGGTTTTGTTGGCGAACAAACCTGATTTTAAGAGAGATTGTCGTACGACATATCACATTGTCGCGCGACAATCACTGATATGTCGCGCGACAATCCCACTATGTCGCGCGACAATCCCTCCTGACACCAGACCATCCACTCTCTGACACATCAGTCTGTCAGAAACATCATTTCAGCCGTTTGTCGCGCAACATTGGAAACATTGTCGCGCGACATATGCCCTTTTTGGGGAAGTGTCGCGCGACAATCTTCCCCGAGCAGTATAAATAGGCCAACCCCCCCAAGGGTTCAAGGCAGCAACTTGGGATTGAAGAATTCTAAGCTTAAATATGATTTTCTAGTCTTTCGCCAAGCATTCTCTATTATCGTCTTATTTCTGAAGAATTATCAAATCCATTCCCGACACTCGACGTGTCCCGTCTCTGGAATCGAATTCTCGGAAATATCTGAAAAAGGAAAAGATTATTATCGCTGGAAATCTCTCCACCGGATTATATTTTCTTTCTTATTATTATTCTTGTCGGGAAGGTAAAGAAAGTCTCTTCTAGTATTTATTAAATATATGTGTACTTGTTTTATTTCTGTTGTTTTGTCCACGTTTTATTTGAATAAACTTATTGCCAAGTTACAAATAGTCTATCGTTTTCAAAACAAAAGACCCTGATAAAACCATTTGCAAAACCAGAAGAGTAAGTACATTACCATCCGGATAAAATCCTGTTTTCAAAACCCGGACCGGTAAAACTTACTTAGGACTAAAAAACCCGGTATATCCTATCCATTTCATAGATTGTGATACGTCCGGTAGAACTCCCCTCAAGAGTTCCAATTCCATATTGAATTAGTTCCACTATAAGATCCAAACTTTTTCCAAAACAAGTCAAAACTCGAGAAAACCGTTATTATCCGAGAAATAATACGGGAAACTCCATCTCTAAAGAAAATAACTTTTGTCACTTGTATTTGCATTTCTCAAAATTCAAACATCGGATCTTGGAACACAAAGGTTTTCATCCCTTTTTCCCGTTTTTCTCAAGAATTAGGGTTTTTCATTTAGAAAGTAGTAGACTGTCAGTAAAAGCATCCAAGTTTTTCAACATAGAATAAACATATAAAAGACCACTAGAGACCGAAAGGGCGGAATGGGTGCTTAACACCTTCCCAAACCGTAATATAGTTCCCGAACCCTATAGAATCCTGGTTTCGTAGACAAACGTGTAAAGAAAGGCTTAACTATAGCCTTTCCTCTTACACAACCATTTTGTCCGTTTTCTCGTAAAACGTACTGGTGACTCTGAATGAACCCCTTTGCATCTAGAAATAGAACATAGGGACACCTGATATGAATCAACAAAGACACGCCAGCGGATGGAACGACGGAATCCGTTCCGACGTTTCAGACGCCCAACCGAACGGGGACGAGACCCGGGGGTCGCATTTGCGGATTCTCACACACCTAACTCAACAAAAGCATCCAAACACCCACAATGTGATACACGTGAAATATCAAAGTTCTCAAACTAGCAAGATTAATAAAATATTTCATCCTCACCAATCCTCATCGTACGTGTGTGAATTAACAACAACATAAAATCATCGATATCAAAGTAAGAAAACTTTCGAATTCCAGCTTTGACTCAACTCCTCACATGGCATCATACACTCAACAAATGAAACACTAGAGAATATGGTGTATTAATGCACTCATTACATGCGGGCAATAAAGAGTAGATGGAGGCAAATTCAAAAGCCTCCAGCATGTATATATGAAAAAATGCTATAAATGAAAGAACATTAGTCTCATGAACGGATATATCCCACTAGAAAAGCGGAATGCATATATAGATTCCCTTTCACCACTCTCACCTATAAACCATATCCAAAGGATCATTAGGACTTTTTCAGGTTGTAACACAAGGCTTAAGGTAAGGGTTATCAAATAAAGGGTATATAAGAGATTCAAAACTCTAAGAAATAAATTAAGATATAAAATTAACACTTTGGGCTGAACTTTTGACTTCATATGAGCTTTTTTCATTTTTTTCATCTTTTCAATTCTTTTTTATTTATTTCTTTTGTAGATCTCCTCTTTTTCTTCACATATTTATTTTTCTTTTGATATTTGAAGGAGATTTCATAGCTTCTATTTTCTTCCATATTTTTTCCTTTTTCACTTTTTTGTTCTTTCATACTTTTTCCAAGCTCATTTTTCACTATTACCCATACATAAGATAAATAATCTCAACATATTCTTAGATAAAAGGGTAGGCTATAAATATGGGTTAAACTCCTAACTGAAGTAGGGTAAAGATATCGGGTTAACAAAGAAAGGCTCATATATAAAAGGCTCAAAGGGGTGACTAGTGGTATAAATGTAAAGGTAGGATAAGGCTAATATATAGGCTACCAAAGACGGCCTAAATCACTTCCTATGGTATATAGTTTTTCAGTTCAAACAGTATCAAGGATCAAATTAAAATTGCATTTCATAGACATACCTTTCTAGAGTTCAATCAAAACAAAAAATAATGAGACTACATAACGAATTACGCTTTTCAAACATTGGAATTGATATAAAACCCTCATATTGGAAGATTGGCTCAAATACTCACGGGTTATTTAATCTCCACATTTATGTTCTTCAAGAATTTTAAGTTATACTCACTCATCCATCTAGTCATGTATTAGTTGTCTTATGTGTATAAATATAATGAGGTTTGGAAATCATGAAATTTCTACTAATAATGATAGTAAGAGAACTAAGCATGCACATGAAAAGCATTAAGACGAATGCATCATCGGTAGCACACTAGATAGAAAGGAAATCTTAATTAAATCAAAGAATCATTGCAAATTTTATTTTATTTTTTTCAATATATGCAGGACTAGCAAAGTTAATAATTTTATTCACTCCCCCGAACTTGAATGTTTCTTTGTCCTCAAAGGAACACATTAAATTAAAAATTTATAAGAATAAGGAGGGATGTAAGATATCACCTGGATACGCGATTCATCAAATAAAATAATTTCTGGGCACCAGATAAAAATTTAAGCACAAAAAGATTGTTAATCGTTTCAATAATATAAATGGCATTCAAAAATATGTGAAAATAAATTCATAGCCAAATATTATCATTAAATATTTAATATCCCAAGTTTATCATAAATCAATAATTTAAATAGTTGGGGATCATCCCAATAAAACATATATATCACTATAAGCTTAAAAATATAATCAAAATAAATATAGCAAATAAGCTCAAGATAATAAGATTTCATTGTATAATCATGACCTACTAGATAAGAAAAATAGTCACTTGGCAGTGGCCCTGGGTATTGAGATATACGAAAAACATTATGATCATTATCAAAAGAATTATAAGCATCATAGATATTATCTTTCACATTGAGCTCAAAATAAGGAGAATTAAAATTCAACACTTCAAGATTATGCTTGAAATTCTTTAATGGTGTAGGAAATAAATTAATGAGTTCAATCTCATCTTGAATTTCATTAGAATTTAAATTCACCGATTTATCAACCACATCTAAGGTCTCATTGTCATGCAAAAAAAGTGGGTTCATCGTCATATTATTTTCAAATTGAGAACTATCGCTGGAATCTTTATTTAAGAAATTATCAATATTTTCATCCAACTCATTAGAATAAATATCATGAAGATAATCAAGAAAAACACTAGTTTCACAAGATATATTATCATCAATTGGACCACAAGTTTTTAAGAAATCTTCTAATGATATGTCACTAAAGTTCACATCTTCTTTTAAAGAAAAATAATCAACATTATTTTCAAAAAAAATATCTTCCACTAGACTATCAATTAAATTAATTTGACGAACACTTTCATCTTCACAGTCTAAGGATGTTTTTGTTAAATCAAAAATATTAAGTTCAGTAGTGAGATTGCTAAAAGATAACTTCATCACACCATTCCGACAATTTATAAGAGCATTAGATGTAGCTAGAAATGGTCTGCCTAAAATTACTGGTATCTGCCCTTTCATATTATGAGTAGGTTGAGTATTGATAACTACAAAACCAACTGGATAATAAAATGTATCAACCTTAATCAAAACATCTTCTATGACTCCTCTAGGAATTTTTATAGATCTATTAGCCAATTGAAGTGTCACATGTGTAGAATTTAATTTTCCAAGTTCTAATTTCTCATAAACAGAATACGGTAAAACATTCACACTAGCTCCTAAATCTAGTAAAGCACGCTCTATATGATGATCTCATATTTTATAAGATATAGTAGGACAACCTGGGTCTTTATATTTAATAGGAATTTTATATTGAATTATGGAGCTTGCTTGTTCAGCTAAGAATGCCTTTTTAGGAACATTAGTTTTTCTCTTTTGAGTAACTAAATCTTTAAGAAATTTAGCGTATGAAGGGACTTTCTTAATTGCATCTAGGAAGGGTATATGAATTTGTTTAAATACTTCTTGAATTTCTTCAAATTGAGCTTTCCTTCCTATTGTCTTTTAGTCTTTGAGGAAACGGGGCTTTAGGCACAAACTTTCTAACTTCAACTTCTTTTGAATCATTAGGATTAATGGTAGGATTAGAATCTTTCATGGGAGTGATTGACTCTTCGGGAATAGTTTCCTCCTCTTTTTCCTCTACTTTTTCTTCGTTTACTGGCATTCTAACTTGATTATCAATCTGGCGCCCTGATCTAAGAGTAGTGATTGCATTAACTTGCCCTTGATTATGTTCAAAAGGTGGATTTTGAATTTGATTAACATTGTTATTAATAGCACCTCTAGGATTAGGGACAGGTTGACTAGGGAATTTTCCTTTTTCATGCTCTACTAACTGGTTGGCTAACTGACCCATTTGATTTTCTAAACGTGTTATTGCTTGGGTATTTATTAAAGTAGTATTTTTTTACCTCATTCATAAATAATTTCAAGCTATCTTCTAAGGTTGAAAATTGTTGTTGTGTAACAAAAGATGTGGCATTATTTATGTTCATAGGAGCTCTAAAACCTGGTGGGTTTTGACAAATGTTATTATTCTAATTTCCCAAACTATTAATCGATTGATTGTGCTACCAAGAAAAATTAGGACGATTTCTCCACCCGAGATTATAAGTTTCTGAATAAGGGTTGTGATTTTGCCCAAATTCATTCATAGTATTTATTTGTCCTAGATTGTCTACAGTATACCCTAACATAGATGGACAAGATGCAGGTACATGCATAGGACTAGCACAAATAGAGCACACTTCGTTCTGCACAAGGTTCACCAGATTATTGGACAGTCTCATCGTTAAGGCTTCTAATTTCTTATTTAGACTATCTAATTGTCTTCTAGTTTCCAAATCCTCATGAATTTCATAAATTCCACCCCTTTTAGGTTGAGATTGCGTTCCCCTCTTAGAAAAGTCCCATTGTTGAGAACTTTTAGACAAATTCTCTAAGAATTGATAAGCTTCATCTTCGTTTAGACTTAGAGAACTGCCCCTATTCATAGATTCTATCATATTTCAATTAGTTTGTGAAAGGCCATTATAAAAATATTGAATTAATCTCCAAGTTTCAAAACCATGATGTGGACATCTAAGTAATATATCTTTAAATCTTTCCCATGCTTCAAAGAATTTTTCATCATCCTCTTGGCAAAAATCAATTATTTTTCTCCTAAGTTCATTAGTTTTAGCCATAGGAAAGAATTTTGCTAAAAATTTAGTAACTAGTCCATCCCATATTGTGATAGATCTTGAGGGTAAAGAATTTAACCAAGCTTTAGCTTTATTTTTTAAAGAAAAGGGGAATAAACGCAACCTAACGGATTCATCAGAAAAATTTTGAAATTTAAAAGTAACGCATATTTCTAAAAAGTCTTTTATATGAAGATAAGGATCTTCCATCTCTAAGCCATTAAAAGTAGGGAGTAATTGAATTACTTGCGGTTTTAATTCAAAGTGAATTGCTGTAGTAGCCGGTAAAACAATGCCTAAAGGAGGATTAGTAGATATAGCTGCAAAAAGTTCTTTTAAAGTCCTATTGTCTTCACAATCCCCCATCTTTAATTTTTCTTCAAATAAAAGATTAATCTCTAAATTTTCTATCCTATTAAGCCTCACTTTTCCTCGTTTCCAACAAACGCTCATAAACTAAACAATTTCTTTTTATTTTTAAAATTTTTTTTAATAATAATAGTAATATTAATAATAATACTAATCACATTAATATTAATAATAATACTAATAAAATTAATATTAATAATAACTTATTTAAAAGGTATTAATAATAAATTTAATTAAATAATAATATTAATAATAGTAATCTAATATATATTGGAGTAAATAAAAGGGTTGATAATAAGGAGGAATGGCTTAAGACAAAAAGAAGGTTTCCTTGTTGCTTCCAAGTATTGAACCTATATATAACCTCTTCTATCTAAAACACAACACTTACCAACTAGGACAAAAACAATTAGTGTAATAAGTTGCACTACGGTTTATATATTGTTTCGCGCCCACATCTTTTAATTACCCCAAAAATAAATAAAAAAAACTTCTTTTTTTTTTTTTTAAAGAAAACTAGTAGAAGGAATTTAATTACTAAATTAACAAGATTAGATTAGAGCCCCCGGCAATGGCACCAAAAACTTGCTGTGAATGTTTTAATTACTCGCAAGTGCACGAATCAATTTATAATATAGCGTATAAGAGAGGTCAATCCCACAGAGACTCAAACAATATGTTTTAAATTTTATCTTGTTAATTTTTCACTAATTCCTAATCTAGCCAAGAATAATTGGTGAGAATCAAACTAATAAAATAAATCAAATAAAATAAAGTAGAGCAAGTAAATTAAATTAATAGAACTAAATTAAATACTATTAAGCAAGATAATAAAATTAATGAATTAATTGACTAGGGTTTTGGAATCATATATTCAATATCATCTTCCTTAGTATTCATGCGCATAAACTTTACTCTTATCTTGCACTAATTTGATCTCTCGACTCTATTAGATGAGAAAAATAAAATCATTCAAGTTTAAGTAATTTATAAAATTCAATTGTAATTCTTCCACCACAAAACTAATGTATAAAATGAAAACACTCACTGTATCCGTCAAAACACACCATATTTCCGCTCTTAACAAATCATAAGGTGAATCCAACAAAAAATAATGAGAATCCAACTTTATTTTTTTTCCAATTAAAATAAGCATCTAATAGGAAGAATTGTATTTAACATTAAAGCATTAAATTAGTAGAGTCAATTGGCATGAATACATGCAAAAGAATCAATTAAATATACTCATCCTAACCCTAGTACAAATTTACGCTAGCATGATAAAAATTAAATAACAAATAAAATTGAAAGAAAACTTACTTGCTATAAATTAAATTGAAGAGTAAATAAAAATCCAAATCTTGAAATCTTCAGCAAAACAAAACTCAAAAACTAAAAGAAGAAGAAAAAAAAGAATCTCGGCACTATTGCTGCGCTTGGCTGCTGTGCACGACTGTTGGCTAATGCTGCTGCTTGATTTTATATAGGGGAATTGCTTGAGGCTTCAATTAATTCTAGTAGGTTTAGGCCCATACAGTTTAATTTTGGACTTGGGCCATATGGGTCATCATTTTAAGGATAATGGGGCAGCTGGATTTTTTTAACATGGGTTATACTTGCTGCTTCTATTTTCAGGCTTCTTACCGGGCCTAAGCCCATACTAAGTATAATGAATTTTTGCGCTTTGAAGTTGCTGAATTCTGCGTCGTAATTTTGGACTCTAAGACGGTTGAATTTGAAAAAGTATTGAACTGGAAAGTTGTAGCTCTCGAAATTCTATTGAATTTAGGCTCAAGAATCACATTATTCGGAGCTCCGAGTAAAAATATATGCGTCTGAAAGATTGAACACTTTTAGGCGTCTTCATAAGCTTTAATTTCGTTATTTTTTCTATCTTCTTAAATTCTTTTCTATTACCTGAAAAACATTAAAAATATGAATATTAGTAATAATATATGCTCTTCAAATTATAAATTAACATAATAAATCACACCAATTTTTTGGCGCATCAACGGCACCGTGATTAACCAAATTCTGAAGGTTTAAATCTCATAACGGGATTCGGGGCGTCACAATTCAGCAGATACAACTAATTTGTTCCTCTCTGTTTTTGAGTGTTATGAAGCCCATCAGTTGCCTTATATTAACAAATTTAATTTCCATGTGAGCGAATATTTTCAACTGATCATCATGCGGAGTCCTGAGTTATTTTTTCCAATTTTTACTTATTTTTTCCGATTTAATTTCCATGTTAGTCATTAATTTAATAGTTCCGTCTTAGTAGAAGCAATGGGGATGGCGATCATCATGCCTTTTGTAATTAGCTCAATGCTTCACCCCAACAAAGGTTTCTCTCTCTCTTTCTCTCTCTCTCTCTCTCTCTCTTTCTCTTTCTCTTTCTCTCTCTCTCTCTCTCTCTCTCTCTCTCTCTCTCTCTCTCTCTCTCTCTCTCTCGCATACTAGAACAATGATACATGTGATAGAACAATACATTGGTGCGTGATCTACTTGAAGCATGGGTAAGCATCTTTTAACATTATTGTCAATTTTATAATCTAGTTTCCTCTCAATGTGATTTGTTAGACTAGATATATATGTTTTAGTTTCCATTGCGTATATATTATACATTTACATAATGTAGAGGATATATATTAGGTTTCCATTGGTGTTGTAGTGTATATTCTTGGTTCATCGATGGAATATTTTCTAAATTTTATAATAAGTTTGATTTTTGCTGGTATTTGTTAGTTATATGTTGAGATAATCGATAATTGCACGAAGTTGTTATCATCCATGCATGTTGACATCCCCTCCATGTTTTACATTATGCCTGCCAAAAAAATGAAAAAAATATAACTTAATATTTCTAACAGAAAATTGAAAAAATATAATTTAATATGCTTGACAGAAAATTAAAAAGATATATCTTAATATCTCTGCCAGAAAAGATATTAGAAGAACATAACTTAATATGTCTTGTATAAAATTAGTTAGAATAACATAACTTAATATGTCTATTTGCTATTATGGGAGAATTGTGATTCAGACATATTTGCAGCTTTCCTCTTATATTATATCTGGTTAGTTTGAGATATTTATATCCTTTAATTTTTTTTAATAATTCTTGTGTTTATCTTCTTGTTTAAATTTGTTGTGATTGTGTTTGAATTGGTTTAAATTTAATTTCATTGATTTAATTGTATATTTATTTTTTTGTATTTATCTTTAAAAAGGGTAGTATTGGAATTCAGCTTAATTAATTGAAATAATATAATTATTAATATTTTTTCCTTAATTAAAAAGTTGTCCTCTAAACCAATTGATTCAAATGAATATCCTTTAATAAAAACAGAATATGACATTTGTCCTTTAAAAAAAAGTTCCATTAAAGTTTTAGTGTCCCATACTACTACTACTCCCTTTGTTTCTGCATTATTGCATAGTGCCAAATAAGTGTCATGAATTTCTTTTCCTTTAGCGTGATTTCAGAGCAAACAAGTAATAAATTATCGGGTCCCCACAGAAAATTTGTGCCGTCAATTTGATGCTCAAATAGTATATATACTCTCTTAAAAGAATGTATTTAATTCAAATTTTAAAATATTGTGATTAATTTTTTATAATTCCTAAGTTTTGTTCAAATTATAGAATGTTTTAACTCTATATAAAATATAACTGATTTTAATGCATGGATTCTTATGTTAAATAGAGTATAACATTTGAATACTAATAATTACATATGATCTTTCTTGCAGATAATAACAGGCATATGACAAGACATGTAAAAAGACAAATAATAGTTTCGAAACCTCATGATGTTGGGAAAACAAACTCTTGAACCTATTTAATCAAAAGAAGAGGGAATAGTGCGAATTTAAATCATCAAACCCTTTCTAAGAGCATCTGGAGCGGGTATTGTAAATATTAGGCCAAATTTATTGATTGATAATTAAGTTTTAGTCTTGTACACAGTGGAAATGGTAAAAATATACTCATATAAGCGTTCTTCATTCGTATGAAATTTTGTGCATAAAAAAAATAATAATTAAGAAAATGGTCATACGAGTGTGGCTTACTTGTATGGGCTCATTCATACAAGTAAGCCACACTCATTTGACAATTTTCTTAATTTTTTTATTTTTTTATTTTTTTAAGCACAAAATTTCATACGAATAAAGGATGCTCCTATGAGTAAAATTTAGTGGTATGTTAAGTTTAACCATTTTCTACCCTACCTTTCTAATTTTTATATGTTTACTTTCTTCGCTGTGAAGAGGGGTAGGGTAAATTTATCAATTTACCCTACCCGATGTGGATGCTCTAATAAATAACATGTGCATTGTCATTCTCAATTTTGGCTTACAAATAAAAAAGGTATATAGTTTTTCTAATCAAATTACAATGAATCTATAACAAAATTACTAGAAAACTATGGAGTGTATACGTTTTCTAATCAAATTATTAGTAATCTACAAAGAATTTATTAAGAATATATAAAAAAGGTTCGAAGAAAATAACGTTGATTGACATTAAATTGTAAAAAATGAATAGATGCAGTTTTTATATTTTGTAAAGTATTACAATTTATTTATGTTTAAATTCCTAAAAAAACATGATTATATAATTGTGTGTCATACTTTATAGATATCAAATTCACAAATTAGAAGAGGGGGGGGGGGGGGGGGGGGGGGGGGGTCGAAGCCTTCATACTTTTTTACCTAAAAAAACATGAGTCGTATATTTGATATGCAAAAGATATTATAAGCTAAATGCATGATGCCCAGATTATTGAGGAAAGAGAATAAATACTTACATAATGAAGAAAATAAAACTTTTGTGTTCATCAAATAGTAGAGTACTAGGGTTTTGAGAGGAAGGAGGAGGCGAGGGTTCAGAAAAGAAGTGTGGTAAAATATTTTGGTACGAGATGAGATTTCTAAGTGGATTTGCTACTTATGCTAGGAACCTAAAATTCACTACAATCCATCAATAAATAAAATCCTCCAAACTCATTAGAGTTTTGAATATCATAAGATTTAAAATGATATTTTAAAATCCTAATTGGATACATCAAGATTTTAACAGACTTTTTAAAATCTTAATTGAACTCCCATATAGTTTAAAAGTCTGAAAAAAATCCTATAAATTATAGATTGAATAAAATTAAGAATTATGTCCGTCTTTTAAAATATAATTAATATACTATACTCTAGGAAAATAAATAAATTTTTTATTTTATACATTTGTTATATTAAAATTAGTATATCTTTGTAAAGCATCCAAAACTTAAATTGAAACTTAGATTGAGATAGAAGGATATATTTCTTGAAAGAAGCTTTTAAAAGAAAATAGCAATTAGCATCCCATACTTTTTCATTTTGAGTACGTGGTACCACAAATCTTTCTTTCTTTCTCATTACATAATCGATTTGTTATTATTTTGTATTAAATGGGTGAATCTGATAACTATCCGAATTTGTCAAGGTCAACTTAAAAACTTATAATTTCGTATTGATTTGTGTTATCGTGTAATGTGTGATTTTGAGTTATTAATGAGAATGATGGAAATTATTAATTTGGTTGATTTTTTTTTGAAAAAATATTAATTTGATTATTAATTGTTAAGCATTAGAATAACCGTAAAAAGAAATGAGAAGAGTGTTTTAACTGTTGTAATTAGTGGGCTCAAAAAGGAGCTAGAAGCACAAGCATCACCACTTTCCAAATTCTTTCATTCATTCAATCACACTTAATTGCCATCTCACTATTCAAAACAAGGAAATGAAAAAAGAACAACCTATTCAATTACTCTCTTGATTTGCCATCTTTCTTCAAGGCTTAATCATTTTATTATATGCAACTGTATTCTTTTAATTGAAGCTAAATTTATGTTACTGTGCTTTTCGTTAGTAATGGTTTTTGTTTTAAACTAGTTATGTTATTAATTTCTTGACACGACAAACATAACATAATATAGACATAACACAAATACAAAATTCCATATCAGTTTCATATTAATTTTGTTTCATTTTGTAACATATTTTCATTTTATTTTTAAAAATAGTCGAACCTTTGGGTTGAGCGGAGAAAATGACTCCCTTAGCACTACGCCACAAGAACACTTGGGGGTGATATTGTTTACCCAACCATTGTTTATTGTTGTTCTCCGCAAATAAAAGAAAATAAGGAATTAATAACATTTTGCTTAGACTTGTCAATTGAGATATATAAGTTGGGTTTGGTGTTGTCCAACCGCAGTTGGGTTTGGTGATATTGTTTACGCATAATCGTTTGGCTGGTCGTACATTTATGGCAAGATTTGTTCTAACGGTATCTTAGCACATCAGAAAAAAAGAGAGGTAACATGACTAACCAAAGTGGAGCATCTTCGCAATTGAGATTCGAAGGAGTTCATTAACATATTCAAGCTTCTTTAATTAATGGTTCAATATATATCAATTGTTTAACAACAAAAGTGGGGTATAATATATATTCCTTTGTCCTCAACTATAGATATATATAGATTTTTCAAAATTTACTCAATAGTTTTGCATTTCTTTCCTTATAATTTGAATCTTAGTAGGCAAGTTTTCGGTTTCTTCATTTGTTGAACACTGTGAAACACGGACAATCTCTTTGAGGCCACGTGTCAGGCCCGACACGCGTCCAAAAGACCGACAAGCTCCGACATTTGGCCAATACACTAGTCGGGGATTGTCGTTTATTTTATTATTATTTTTAATCCTGACATGTAAAACCCGACACATTGGGGGTATTTTATACATTAAAACCTAAAAATGAGTCAAATCTGAAATAAGAAAAAATATTTAGGATTCAAACAATAATAAAAGAACTTAATAATAGAAGAAGTGAAATACAAATCTCAAATCTGCCGTAAAAACCTAACCCCCAATTTTCCCATTGTCTTCAACTGATCTCTAATGTAAAAATGTACTCTCTCTCTCACCTCCCCTCCCTCTCCCTCTAGGTATATACATATGTATGTAGAAATAAATATATACATATCTTCTTGAATTGATATTACTACTGTTCTATTTCTCTCCACACATCTATGTATAAATAAATCAGTTTTCTAAAATGAACGATTAGTGCTTATGCATCATTAGTTGAGAATGATATAACTAAGCTACTTTGGTTATTTGGATTATTAATGCAATTTAATTTCATTTTATTAAATTCTTAAATATCTATAATGATTATTATATATGAGACCCTTTCTCTTAAGGACCGTCCTTAAGTTAACTAAATTAATCTCCGTCCATTTCAAGAGGGTAAACGAATGAATTTTTTTGTGAAACTTGGTAGAGATGATCTTTATAATGAAGATCATATCCACCAAATTTCATCACAAAACTCAATCGAGAAGTGGGTTAGGTAAAAAATGTGTAGGTCGGAAAATACCCTAGAGGGGGGTGAATAGGGTTTTTAAAACTTAATCGGATTTTTAAAATTGATTTAAAAATATTTAATGTCTATATTTATCAAGCAATCAAGAACAAAGTTAATTCCAAACACAATGAATAAATAGCACAATATAATAGAGCAAGAGATAGAAAGATAGAACCGATCGAAGTCGAAGATTTTTTGTCCACACGGTTCGGCTTGTTCCCCTACTCCGCGCTCGGTTAGTTCCCCGAGAATTTCCACTATAACCGATCTCCTTCCGGGTGAAGATCAAACCTCTACAAGTGTATTCTTCTCACACACTCTTACAAGTATTGAAACACCCTCAATACTCTCACAAGAAATCCCTCTTGCTATTCTATGAGATACATCTCTCACAAATATGATTTGAATAAGTTTTGGTGGCTAACACCAATGTACAATATCTCTCTTGTGTATAACAAAATACAAATGAAGCTCACACTAAGAGATATCAAAATTGATCAAAGTATATAGCTCAAAAATGAAAGATTGATCAATTAAATGAATTGAATACTTGAATAACTTTGTATATATGTAAAATGAGTTTGTAGAATGATTCAAGTGTGTTAAAACATGTCTAAGACATCATATTTATAGCTTACAAAATCATATGGCCGTTGGGGATGATTAAGAGAGGTTTTGGCTCCAACGTATACATTTTCAAACTTTCCAACAGCTAGTTTTGACATAAAAATTCAAACTTGTTTTGTTAATTTCTCCCAATTTGACCGTTGGATTATGCTCAAATTTTAGTCAAAATTGCCAGGAGATGTTGTCTAACTACTATAAAAATTTCAAAATGATCGGAGTTCGGGAAGGCCTCCATTTTACTGTTAGATTAAAACTGGGCAAAAATTGAGCGAATTTTAAACGAAAAATAAAAATATTTTTCCAATTTAATAATTTAGTTCCAAATAAAATTCTAATCATTTTTGAACCTCAAATATATGTTTCTAAGATACCCATTTTTATTATAGCTTAAAATATGATCATTTAAAATTAATATGAATTTATTTTGAAACTCGGTTTTTGTAAAATGATGTTTTTCAAATAAATTCAATTTCAAGCTATGTTTGAGCTATAGGAATTTGATCAATAAAGTATCTTTACATAAAATCTAAGCACTCACTCCATTTAATGATAATTCGAGTCTTCGTGATGCTTGATTTTCTTGTGCGTATCTCTACTTGTTTGATGTTCTTGATCCTTTCTTGGTTTTGATTCTTTGTGAAGCACATGGAGATCATTTGAGTTCATTTCTTGTGAGTGAAAGCATTTGTGGAGTTTTGTGTGAGAGTTTGACTATATCGGTTTGACGTCACACTTGGTTGGAAAAGATATCGGCTAATGGCTATCATCATTGGAACAACCGAGTTAAATAACACTATATTAACTTATTGTAATTATCAAAATAAGATTAATTGACTTTAATGTCAACAAAATGAATATATATGCACATTTATGGATGTTAAAATTTTAGATTTTTAACTAACCCACTCCCCGTTTGAGTTTTTTAATGAAATTTGATGCATATGATCTACTCATTATAGACATCATCCTCACCAAGTTTCATGGAAAAATTCATCTGTTTACCTCTCGAAATAGATACTTCTTAAGAGAAGGGGACTATATATATATATAATTAAGAATGTGTCCCCCTCCCCCCCCCCCCACATGTATCGTGTTCTATATTTTGGAAAAATTGCGTGTCTCATGTCATGTCTGTGCTTCATAGATTGTATATTACTCTAATTATTTTTTGTTGTATGTCTACTATTTGTACATATTATTGCATTGTGACGAAGAAGTGTCATGAATCTCTTTTCTTTTTGCGTAATTTTCAGAGCAAATAGGTCATAATTATATTTATTATCGATCCCCAAGAAAATTTTCTCTAAATTTGATGCTCAAATAGTATTTACTCTTATTTTTAGATTAAGATTTATGTCCGTGTTTTAGGTTCCATTTAATAATTGTTGACCTTAAAGTCAATTAATCTTATTTTGATAATTACAATAAGTTAATAAAATGTTATTTAACTCGGTTGTTCCAATGATGGTAGCCATTTTAACCGATATATATTCCGACCAAGTGTAACTTCAAACCGAAGCAATCAAAATCTCACACAAGCTTTACAAAACACATCTACTCACAAGAAATGAACTCAAGTGATATACATGTACTATACAAAACCAAGAAAGGATCAAGAACATCAAACAAGTGAAGATACGCACAAGAAAATCAAGCATCACGAAGATTCGAATTATCATTAAATTGAGTGAGTGCTTAGATTTTATGTAAAGATACTTTATTGATCAAATCTAGGGGTGTTAATGCCAATCCGAAAATCGATCGAACGGACCGAACCGATTCGGACCGATCCGTAAAATCCCGAACCGAAAAAAAACCGAAACCGAAAATGAGAAAACCGAACCGAAACCGAAAAGTTTGGTTCGGGTTTGTGGTAAGCTAGTTCAAAACCGAACTAAACCGAACCGAATCGAACCGAATTATGTATAAGAACAAAAAATATTAATATATATATTCTAAGGGCACACGTTAATTATATTATAATAGGAAACAAGATGGTTTTTTATAAAAATATGTTCCTTAATAATTACATATTGTGATAATCTTAAAAAAAATCATTAATGCGTGTCCTTATTATTGAATTAACTACACAAACCTAAGATTTTTTTATCACATACACGATGGTAAGATATTTCATCTTTTTATTTAATGTGTTTTATTCTTGTAAATGTACAAATAAAATTGTAACTAAATAAAAAATATAGTATCTTTATGTTTGCTCCTTGCTTCTAAAAAAATATGACTTTAATTTGAATATGAATCATTCTTATATTATTATTAGTATTACATTGTTATGTTAAATTGATTTAAAATATATATATATATATATGTCAAAACCGAATAAAACCGAACCGAAACCGAACCGAAAAGTTTGGTTCGAGTTTGGGTTTCGAAGATTTAGAAACCGAAACCGAACCGAACCTAAACCAAATTTTTGTTTGGGGTACTTAATTTTTACCCCGACCGAAACTGAAAACACCCCTAATCAAATCCCTATAGCTCAAACATATTCTTGCATATTTTAAAGATTGATTTAAACAAGCTTGAAATTGAATTTATTTGAAAAACATCATTTTACAAAGACCGAGTTTCAAAATAAATTCATATTACTTTTAAATGATCATATTTTAAGCTATAATAAAAATAGGTATCTTAGAAACATATATTTGAAGTTCAAAAATCATTAGAATTTTATTTGGAACTAAATTATTAAATTGCAAAAATATTTTTATTTTACATTTAAAGTTCGCTCAATTTTTGCCCAGTTTTGATCTAACGGTAAGATGGAGGCCTTCCCGAACTCCGATCATTTTGAAATTTTTACAGTAGTTAGACAACATCTCCTGGCAATTTTGAATAAAATTTGAGCATTATCCAACAGTCTAATTGAGAGAAATTAACAAAATATTTTTATTTTTTTGTCAAAACTAGCTGTTGAAAAGTTTTAAAATGTATACCTTGGAGCCAAAACCTCTCTTAATCATCCCCAACGGCCATATGATTTTGTAAGCTATAAATATGATGTCTTAGACATGTTTTAACACACTTGAATCATTCTACAAACTTATTTTACATATATACAAAGTTGTTCAAGTATTCAATTCATTTTATTGATCAAATTCTTCATTTTTGAGCTATATACTTTGATCAATTTTGATATCTCTTAGTGTGAGCTTCATTTGTATTTTGTCATATACAAGAGAGATATTGTACATTGGTGTTTGTCACCAAAACTCATTTTGAATCATAATTGTGAGAGGTGTATCTCATAAATTAGCAAGAGGGATTTCTTATGAAAGTATTGAAGGTGTTTTCAATATTTGTAAGAGTGTGTGAGAAGAATACACTTGTAGAGGTTTGATCTTCACCCGGAAGGAGATCGGTTATAGTGAAAATTCTCGGGGAACTAACCGAGCGCGGAGTAGGGGGAACAAGCCGAACCGTGTGGACAAAAAAATCTTCGACTTCGATCGGTTCAATCTTTCTATCTCTTGCTTTATTATATTGTGCTATTTATTCATTGTGTTTGGAATTAACTTTGTTCTTGATTGCTTGATAAATATAGACATCAAATATTTTTAAATCATTTTTAGAAATCCGATTAAGTTTTTAAAAACCTTATTCACCCCCCCCCTCTAGGGTATTTTCCGACCTACAATAACAACATAAAAAATGAAAACAAAAATATTTGATTTATGTGAGAAGTTAAAAAATAAGTTGAGGCATGTGATGAGATACTCTACATCTCATAATCATTTTTATGAGTAGATGTCCTCCATCCTTCATTATTTTTTGTGAATTTTTTTTTCACCTAAACAAATTTTTTCTATGAAAAAAGTCAAAAAAACAAGAAGATATATCACTACATGCCTTAACCTATTTTCATTATTCTCATAAAAATAGACTATTTTTATTATCAATTTTCATATTATTATCAAATGCATCCCTAAAATATAATCAATATTCTATATTACAATGGGCAAGGTTCAAGTTACACAGTTGTAATATTAAGAAGTTTAAAACATATTAATAACTTTTTTTCACTTTCATAATTTATCAATTCAACTGTTGGATAAGTTATTTTTATTGTGTTTATGAAGCATGCAAATTAAGTTTCAAACCAATCCGATATTTGTTACCATATATTCATTATACTTAGTTTTACATAATTTTTGTAAGGTTTATAATTCACTATATAACATGATTATTATGAGCGACTTATGCATCTCCTATCACTTTATTAAATCGATGAATTATAAAATTGAAACAAAGTTATTGATGGGTGAGAAATTACTTCATTTTATACTTAGATGTAAGTTGAAGCATTCCTTATTATATGTAAATAAATTTTAACTTTAAACATTAATTATATTAAAATTAGTTTATCATTGTATGAGCATCTCCAATAGGGCTATGTAAAATTATTGTGTAAATCTTACATGGCAAATGAGTTTTATACAAAAAATTTGCACAAACTTATTTACTCTCCAATAGCCAATATTAATACTCGTGTAAAAAGAAGTGATCCCATAAAAAATAGTCAAACAAGAAACTACATAAATGAGGAGAGAAAGTAAGTAGGTGAAGAGAGAATGTAAGTTGTGTGATTGAGTTAATGAGAAGAGAGAATAAATAGGTAAAGAGAGAATTCTACTTGGCTGTGTAAATTAGATATGAAAAATACACAGTCAATCTATGCAAGAACTTAGTTGGCATTAATTTTATACAACCATTAATTTTACGCAGCCCATTAAAGATGCTCTCACAAAAATAGGTCATACTTTTTTCATTTTGAACGGTAACCACAAATTTTGCTATCTCAACACTGACCTTATCTTTCATTGCTTCAAACTTCTCCTCTCTCTCGTTGAATCAAAACTCTCTCTACAGTCACCATACCTTCAAGTTTTCTCTTCATTCCCCAAGCAAAACAAAATGGCAGTAGTAGAAATCTTTGTCTCGGCATTTGTTACTGTTCTGATCGAGAAGTTAGCCTCTTCCATGCTGTTGAAAATGGCTCGCCTCGAGGGAATTCACACTCAAATCAAGAAGTGGAGCAACACTTTAACGATTATTCAAGCTGTGCTAAATGACGCTGAGGAGAAACAGATCACAGATAAAGCCGTACAGATGTGGCTCGACGATCTCCAACATTTGGCTTATGATCTCGACGACATACTCGACGATTTGCTCACCGAAGCTTTGCGTCGTGAGGCTGTGATGGCAACTCAAGAAGCTAGCACCAGTAAAGTAAGGCGCCTCATCCCTACTTGTTGTACTGGTTTTCCTAGTCCAACTGCTTTAGAATTTCAGTACAACATGGGATCCAAGTTAGAGAAGATCACTCAAGAATTGCAAGATCTTTCAATCCGAAAACAAGATTTGGGGTTGAGAGAGAATGTCATGGGGAACAAGTCATACGGAATCGGAGAAAGAGAAACCAGTTCCTTGGTGATTGAATCTGATGTTTACGGCCGTGAAAATGATTAAAAGGAAGTAATCAAGTTGTTGAGAAACGAAACACGTGCTGGTGAAGTCTCTGTCATTCCTATAGTTGGTATGGGCGGTGTCGGGAAAACCACTCTTGCTCAACTTGTTTACAATGATGATGAAGTACTGAAGGGCCGGTTTGATCTCAAGATATGGGTATGCGTTTCTGATGAGTTTGATGTCTTCCGGATAACCACGCGAATTCTTGGGGCTAAGGCCTTGGACCTAAACGATGCTCAAGAGAAACTAAAGCAGAAACTTTCCAACAGAAAATTTCTTCTTGTTTTAGATGATGTCTGGAACGACGACTACAGGAAATGGGATCAACTCCGTACTCCTTTTCTGGTTGGGGCACCTGGCAGTGTGGTTATTGTTACAACTCGGAACGAGAAGGTGGCATCTACAATGGGCAATGTTCGAGGCAATGATCAAATGTATCATCTAGACAAGCTTTCAGATGATAATTGCCTATCTATATTAGCTCGACATGCACCTACAAGAGATTTTGAAGAGAATTCCAACTTTAAAATCGTCGCTGAGGAACTTGCCAAAAAGTGTAAAGGCTTACCCTTGGCAGCAATGGTGGTTGGAGGCCTCTTGCGCACAAGTGGGACCACAACTGAGTGGGAAAATATATTAAACAGCAAGATTTGGGAATTGCCAGAACAATCCACTGGCATTCTTCCTGCTTTGAGATTAAGCTATCGTCATCTACCTCCTCATCTAAAGCGTTTGTTTGCGTATTGCTCTATATTTCCAAAGGACTATATTTTTGACAAATATGAGCTAGTTTTGTTATGGATGGCAGAAGGCTTTTTGCAGCAATCAGAAGGAAAGAAGAGAATGGAAGAGATGGGTTATCTATATTTCAATGAGCTTGTATCGCGGTTCCTTTTTCAACCTTTAAGCGGCAGCGAGGAATCGCTGTTTGTGATGCATGACCTAATGAATGACCTAGCTCAGTTTGTTGCCAGAGGAATATGCTATAGGGTGGAAGATGAAATGAAGTGCAATGGACAACATATAGTTTTTGACAAGGTTCGCCACTCATCATACATTCGCCAGACATTTGGTGTCTTTAATAAATTCGAGAGCTATCGCAAACTTCTTAGTTTGCGGACTTTCTTACCTCTATCGGTTCGTAGGGAAAAATATTGGCATAAGTTCTACTTAAGCAGTCGGGTTGTTAATGAGTTGTTACCTGAAATCCGGTGCTTACGGGTTTTGTCTTTGAGTGGTTATTCCATAACTGAGCTTTCAAACTCAATTGGTGAGTTGAAACACCTTCGGTATCTTAACCTATCCCAGACCCTCATCACACATTTGCCCGAGTCCGTGAGTGATTTGTTCAATTTACAGACATTATCAGTACGCAATTGCAGCGAACTACTCAAGTTACCAACAAGAATTGGAGACTTAGTTAATTTGAGGCATCTTGACATTGGTGATACTAAAAAATTATTAAAAATGCCTTCTTGGATTGGTAAGTTAACTAGTTTGCAGACATTGTCAAAGATAATTCTAGATGAGAATAATACTTTGGCAATAACTGAGTTAAGGGGATTATCTGATCTCCGGGGAACACTTGCCATTATCGGGTTACACAATGTGATAAATGTTCAAGATGCAAGGGAGGCCAATCTTTTGTCTAAGCAAGGCCTCGAAGACTTGACGTTGACCTGGAGCAGCGATTTTGATGATTCTCGAAGAATGGAGACTCGAGAGCATGAAGTGCTTGAATTTCTAAAACCTTATACACAATTGAAAAGGTTGAAAATCGAGTTCTATGGGGGCATTGAATTTCCTAGTTGGGTATGTGATCCTTCATTCGTTGATATAACAAACCTAACACTCAGTGGGTGTAAAAGGTTTGTGTCCTTACCATCACTCGGGCATCTACCCTCACTCAAGGAGTTGTTCATCGAAGGCATGGCTAGCGTGAAAACTGTGGGCAACGAGTTATATGGAGTTGGTCAGGTGGTTGCATTCCAATCACTTGAAACTCTAAAGTTTGAGAACATGGTGGGTTGGGAGGAATGGTCTTTTAATTTGGCCAATATTGATGATCCTGTTGGTGTGTTTCCTCAACTTCACAACCTTGCGATATGTGATTGTCCTGTATTGGTCAAGATTTCACTTCCCAGTCTTCTGTCTCTTCGGGTTTTAGATATAAGAAGATGTGATGAGGTTGTTCTTAGAGGTATAGTTAGCATTGCATCTCTTACTACCATAAGGATGGAGGGGATCCTTGGGCTTTCGAACCTACATGAAGGGGTTGTACGACCTCTGGGAGAACTTCAATATCTTCAAATTCTAAAATGTAATGAGCTACGGTATTTGTGGGAAGAAGAAGAATCCTCGCGTCACAAGCTCGGAAATCTTGTTGATCTATGTTTTGATGGGTGCCTTGAGCTTGAGAAGTTGCCAGACCTTGAGAGTTGCCTCACGTCTCTCAAGAACTTAAAAATCCAAAATTGCCCAAGACTACATTCCTTGCAAACAATAAAAAAATTGCCAACTAAAGAAAAAGAGTTAATCGAAAGCAATAGCAACAACAAAGTGGAAAGTTGTTCTCATCTTGCAAGTTTAACTATTCAGGATTGTGAATCTTTGACACGCTTTCTACCAGGTCATAATCTACCCACCACCCTCAAACATCTTGACGTCAAATCTTGCCATAATTTGGAGCCAGATTCAGAGAACTTTTGGTTACTCAACTATAGTAGTATGCCATCATCGATTGAAAAAATTGATATCGTGGGTTGGGTGAAGCTGGCATCCTTACCTCGTTGCGTGTTCAAATTCATTCACCTTACCAATTTATCGTTAAATGGCTGTCCAGGTCTCGAGTCATTTCCGGAAAGAGGTTTGCCTCCCAACTTGAGGAGACTTGTAATGCATAACTGCGAGAATCTGAAATATTTGCCTGATGATCAGATGCAAAGCCTCACGTCTCTGGTAAGTGTTAAAGTATTCGGCTGTCCATGTCTCGAATCCTTTCCTCAAGGGCGTTGGCCTCCCAACCTAGAAAAACTTTGGATCTGGGACATAAAGAAGCAGCCCATCTCAAAGTGGGGTCTGCATAGGCTCCCAACCTCTCTTGTTGAATTCTACATTAAGGGCGATTTTCCAGGGCTAGTGTCATTTTCGGGTGTGGGTATTAAACTTCCTACATCTTTAACCGCACTTGCTATCGATAATCTCCAGAGTATTGAATCCCTCTCCATGGGCCTTGAGAACCTCACCTCGCTTCAAAACCTCTGTGTATATAATTGTCCTAAGCTTCAATCTTTGCCAGACATGCTGCTTCCAAGACTTTCAAGTCTTAAAATCCAGAGGTGTCCATTCGTAAAAGAACGGTGTTTAAAGAAGAAAAGGGATTATTGGCCCAGAATATCCCACATCCCTTGTGTGAAGATAGACTCAAAAAGTCAAAATTAATCCAGTAGCAATGATTAATTTTGAGAAGATTAGCCCATCCGTCTAATTGTATATATTTCCAACCAGGTACATCCTCTTCAATCTTTACTAAAACTACATATGTCAACATACTTTATTTTATTTATTATTATTGTTATTTATTTTATTTTATTATTTTTGGGGGTGGGTAAACCGTCAAAATTTGGTTGTATATTTTGGCATGTTTATTTGCATTAATCTATATTATACTGAATATGCCTACTACTCAATATATATCATTTATTAGGTATTTTCCGTACTATACGGGCCTATAAAATTCAATTTTTTTTATCGCTTTAATTAAAAAGGAGTTTGACAAAAAATGGATTTGACGCCAATTTTAGTGAGATATAAATCTATAATATATATAAAAGTACAAATAACTTTTAGTGTTTTTTTCCCTTTTTTGTGAAAATAAATATACCCTTAATTTAAAACAAAAGATTTTAAGATTTACATTAAATAAAGATCTATAACTCTATGTATTTTTATATTAGTATTAGTATTAGTATTCCAAACAAAATCAAACTCTACTATGCTAAAATAATTAAATAGAGATTTTAAGCTAGATCTAGATTAAATAAAATAGTATAAGATTGTGTATAACTCCATATATTTTTTATATTAATGTTAGTATTAGTATTCCAAATAAAGTTAAACTCTACTTTATTTGGCTAAAATAATTAAACAATGCTTTTATGTCAGTAAAAAAAATCAAATGAATTTTATATTTCATACTATATTTTTCTGTATTTGTTATTATTTTTATTTCCTTCTAATTATTCAGTTGTTTAGTTTATTTGTTATTACTTTTATTTCATAATAATTATTTAATTCTTAGTATGTATGTATGCATGTATTGACGGGTGTAATGCTCTTTGTCAAGCACTAAAACTACGTACAACGCTCGTGCACAAAAACTAGTTTTATAAAATTTGTGGAATTAAAAATAATATTTTTTTAAAAGGATGTAATTTAGAGTTGAAAAATATTATATATAAAATCCTTTAACCCCAGCTAAATTAATCGTATTTTAACTCAGCCTAATATGATGCTGTGGACAAACTTATATGTCTCTTCTTTTTTTTACAATCCGTCCAGGAGTAACAAAGAAGCTAGGGGATGCAATCTAAATCATAATGCTACGGATGAGCCTAGACTTCTCGATTAAATTTTTAATATTTTTTTGGTAGAAGTTGATATGATCCGGTCTAGCTTCAATTTCTATTCAACCATGGTGGTTTGTGACATTCTAAATGATGATCCATACCTGATGAATTACAAGGATAGAGCATGGAAATTCAAAAAGAATTCCATAGAAATTCAAGACTTCTATATTATTTCCTTAATTATTTAGGAGTTTATTTTAGTCGTCTTGTTTTATTATTCAATTAGGAATTAGATTAGTAGTTTCCTTTTTGAATAAGTTTCCTTATTATTTATTATTAATTTCCTTGTTGCATTAGGAATATTCTAGGAGTTATTATTTTCCTTTTCTATGTAGGAAATAGTTTCCTTTTTGAATTAGGATTCTTAGGCTTGTTTACTCCTATTTAAAGGAGGCACATTATTGTTTTATTAAAAAGAAGTTATGATGATTAATTAAATTGAGAGCTTTCTCTTTGTGTTCTTTAAGAGCATGTTGAACATGTTGAATTGAGTAAATTCAATTGTTCTTGACTTATCAATCTAGCAATCACACTAGATTGTGGCGTCATTCATTATACCGAGGTTCGCGCTTCTTTAAGCGTTGGGTTGAGGTTCCATCTTCCATCCTTTCGACGTATTCCAAGGTTCTTGCTACGTTTGTAGTTCAAGGGTTGAGGATCCATTAGCCTGGCTAGGAAAGACGATCCGGGTTCGCGTCATTGGTATCAGAGCAAACTTTTCTATCCAGGTTTTCTATCTTAGTTTCTTGTTCTTTCAATTTCTTAGTAGATTCTTGAAACCCTAGGCTTTCATTCTTGTTAATCTTATTCCAAAAAAATTGTGTTAGGGTTTATAGATTCTGAAAAAAAAAAAAAAAAAAATATTCGGATGAACAGTAACCGTGAACAGTACGCGTGAACAGTAACGATGAATAGTGCTGTGAACATTTTCGTGAACAGTAACGATGAACAGTTGCGTGAACAGCGCTCGATGAACAGTGCCGCGTGAATAGTATCGCGTGAACAGTGCCGCGTGAACAGTGATTTCTGAAAAAAAAAAAAATTTGAATTTCGAAATTGCATGAAAAAAAAATTGATTATTCTGTTTAGGGTGAGTTGTTTAGAATTAAAATACACGAAAGTTGAATCGTTGAAACGAGAACCCTAGTTTTTTTTATGCTTTATGGAATAGGGTTTTGATTGCTATGAACTCTTGCGCTATTATTGAAATTGAAGATTCCCATTGAACCCTAGAAAATTTCGAATCATAATCAATCGTTTGGGTTTGTTGATCCTTATTGCATATTTATTCTAGTTGGGGGGATTCTAATTGGAGATACGTTCTTAAATTGGATTGTGTTGGGAATTCTAGATCTCCATAGGAACTTTGAATTGCTTTATAAACTAGGACTTATAGCTCGTTTGTTCTTTGAAATTCTGCTTGCAATATTCTAGCAATTCTAGAAATTCGTTTGGCTCATTAATATTGCTAGAATTTGGTTTCTTGAGTCCTTAGTTAATCATTGTGAAGGCGCTCAATCTAATTGTTGGGTGTGCGATTGGTTGTTGGGGGCTTGCGATATATTCATATTGTTCAACTTGTTTTAAAAGTTCCAAGGAGAAAAATTGTGAGGTTTATTATTACTTGAGTGACAAACACGAGAGAAAAAAAAATGTGTGATACTTGAGTGATACACGTAAGGGAGTGCGTGAGGAAATTTTATTTCTTTATTTGTACTAATCCTTATTTTGGCAGCGCAAGAATGTCTTATTTTAATTTTGAGCAAAGTTGGCGTGATGAGGAGTTTAAAAGGGATAGTGCGCAAGTAAAAAATCTAGAAATTAGACGGCGCATGCGATTAAGTGAAGCTCCTAATAGGGAAAGGATAAAACAAAATTTCAGTAGTACCACGAAAAAGGCTTCCTTGTTTGATGAAGAGGGTTGTTCTAAGTTTAACGAATTGTTTACCAAAACTTATGAGCAGTTTAAGAGGAGGGGAAGTTTTGTGCTAAACAAAATTGAGGAACAAGCCGTAGAAGGTGAATTGCTAGCTGAATGTGGTGACCCAAGCGTGCGAGCAAATATATTTCGAACTAGATGCCTCGTGCAAGAGAAGGTGTGTAGTTTGATAATTGATGGGGGAGTTTACTCAAACTTTGCTAGCACAACAATGATTGAGAAGTTGAAACTGCCTACTTTCAAGCACCCGTGTCCTTATAAGTTGCAATGGCTGAATGATAATGGAGTGATAAGGGTGAACGAACAAGTGCTTATTTCTCTTAGCATTGGGAAGTACAAGGATGAAGTTTTATGCGATGTGGTTCCAATGCAAGCCGGCCACATGATTTTGGGTCGACAATGGAAACTTGATAGGCAAGCCAATTACAATGGCGTTTCCAATAAATACTCTTTCAAGATGAATGAGAGAACCGTTACTCTTGTTCCATTGCCACCAAAGCAAGCTCATGAAGATCAAATGAAGTTACAAAAGGAGAGTGATCAAAAGAGAGAGAGTGCGCGAAAACAAGAGAAAAATGGTGAAGGAGTGGAAAGGAAAGAGAGCGAAGATGAAAAGAAAGAAGGAGAGAGAAAAATAAAAGAGAGTAATGAAAAGAGAGAGGCTGAGGTAAAAGAGAGAGAAAAAGAAAATTCAGTGATCTCTAGTGAGAATGAGTTTGAAAAAGACTTGAGTGAAGTGAGGGAGATCAAGGAAAAAAAGAGTGAATCGGAGGAAGAATTTTCAAATACTAACAATTTTAATCCCGTTTTGCCTATATCTATTGTGTCTTATTTGCAGGGCGTTGGAGATCAACACCAAGGAAAAGTTGAGTTGGAACATAGACAGCAAGCTTTAAAGCAAGGTGTTGATGAACTTGAATTGGAAAGTTGTTGCCCAAAGAAGCTTATGGGATTCAAAACTGAGCGTGGATTGTTTGAATGGGTAACTAACTCTGTGAATTTGAATAATGCTTTTGTGAGTTTAAATAATCAAAATTTTGAGCCATTCTTGTGAAAAATTGTTTTGAAAGGCTTTGATCATTGGAATATCACATTGTCATGTAACAATAGTAGTTTGAATTGTTACATATCGATTAGTTGGAATAATCAATTGCTTATGATGAATTTTGATGCGCTAATCGCTAACCTCAAGAAGTGCACTCTTGGCACGAATGAGACTATGTTTCTTTGCTTTTATGAGAGTGTTGTAGGTAAGCCGGATTTAGCGGGGGAGTTGAATAGCATGGCAGCCATAGAGAGTGAAAGAAATATGGAGATTAGTTACGGAGGAGATCAAGGAATTTCCAAGGCAGCCATGGAAGCGAGGAGGATCTTTGCAAAGGGAAGAGAAGAGATTCTAGCCAAAGAACCGGAGTTGGAAGTTGATGAAGTGAAGCATGTAGACTTCATTGGTGTGGACAAGTATGATTTCCATCCGAATTATCAGCCGGGAAGTTTCTTCAATGAACTAAAGATGATCGAGTTGAAGCATAGCCTCAAGTTCGATGAATTCCGTTTGTCAAAGAAGGCCAAGCTGCAAATTGGAAGATGTGGGTTGAATCAAACAAAGCTTAGCAAAGATTCGAGGACGAATCTTCTTGAAGAAGAGGGGTATGATATGATCCGGTCTAGCTTCAATTTCTATTCAACCATGGTGGTTTGTGACATTCTAAATGATGATCCATACCTGATGAATTACAAGGATAGAGCATGGAAATTCAAAAAGAATTCCATAGAAATTCAAGACTTCTATATTATTTCCTTAATTATTTAGGAGTTTATTTTAGTCGTCTTGTTTTATTATTCAATTAGGAATTAGATTAGTAGTTTCCTTTTTGAATAAGTTTCCTTATTATTTATTATTAATTTCCTTGTTGCATTAGGAATATTCTAGGAGTTATTATTTTCCTTTTCTATGTAGGAAATAGTTTCCTTTTTGAATTAGGATTCTTAGGCTTGTTTACTCCTATTTAAAGGAGGCACATTATTGTTTTATTAAAAAGAAGTTATGATGATTAATTAAATTGAGAGCTTTCTCTTTGTGTTCTTTAAGAGCATGTTGAACATGTTGAATTGAGTAAATTCAATTGTTCTTGACTTATCAATCTAGCAATCACACTAGATTGTGGCGTCATTCATTATACCGAGGTTCGCGCTTCTTTAAGCGTTGGGTTGAGGTTCCATCTTCCATCCTTTCGACGTATTCCAAGGTTCTTGCTACGTTTGTAGTTCAAGGGTTGAGGATCCATTAGCCTGGCTAGGAAAGACGATCCGGGTTCGCGTCAGAAGTGATCTACTAACTATATATATAGTTCATCTCTAAAAATTTCCACAAAAATATTCATCTATTAACTCTTCCAAATGCAAATACCTTGTTTTTGTTAAAGAGAAGAAATCTCTCTTTATAGTTTTAACATGTTTGCTTTTCTTCACGCCTGATGCTCCGCTACCTCAACTTCTCTCTTCTTTCATATGAATATGATTTCAAGGAACATGTTTGCTTTTCTTTTCTTTTTTTTTTTGTTTTTATAAAGTGAATTCATTTATTTTGCCGTCTTATCTGGAAAAAAAAAACGAGGTGCTAGGTTTAATTGTATTTGTTTCTAATTTAAATGTTTCGAATACTAATCAACCAATGTTTTTGGCCTTCTGGTAGTAATATAACGGTCCTTACTCTATAAATCTCTTCAACTTGTATTTGTTTCTTAATTTTGCAGCTTCACGATTTTATGTCATTATGGTTGTTAAACTCTTTTGGAGAAGGACAAGATACAAGCGAAAAACTGACATTTCTTATCCATTGAAAGCGCTTTCCTCATGCCAGAGGTGACGAGTTTAGCTCATTACTTGTGTTTCCGGGTTGTCTTTTATTGCTACTGTTTGAGTTTAATTTATCAAACGATTCCTTTATTTGAGAAATTCATTATAATATTTGTGTATCACTTTACTATGTACCTTAATTAGTGAAAGAGTGGCAACTTTGTAAGGTCACTGTGGTAACTTACATAGTGATAAATTCTTGTTTATGAGAATATAGATCTTATTTATTAGATCATTGTGAAATCCAAACACATGATATCTTGGAAGATTAAAGGAATTGAATTAGCAGCATGCATTTAAGCAAAGATTATGGTGCCATATCTGCCAGTACTTTTCTTTGCCTAAATTTCATCATACAAAACACGTTCTTTTAAATAATACTCCATCTGTTCCTAGTTAAGAATCAATCCACTATTGCTTTTTGATACGTCTAAATTCAGAATCCAGTTCCCTTTTTGGTACATACATAATCACTATACTCCCAACATACCAAATTAAGATTTCACTGTTCCTATTCTAGAGTTCCTAAATTAAGAGTCCACTTTTCTTTTTAGAACATGATCAATTTACCAAATCTCAAGATTGTAAGCAAGTTTTATTCTTAACCATGGATTATGTTGAAATTAATGTATCCTTCAAAATGAGGGAAAGTCAAATATGGACTCTTAATTTGGATGTATTATGCTATTTATGTGCGAAGCACCAACAAATAAACCGTTGTTTTAACTTTTGAAGGAAACATGTTGGGTTTCTTATGGTGCTACTTGAGGCACGTATTCTATATCTATAAACTGTAGCAGAATAGATTCTGATGCATTTTTTTGTAACTTTCTTTACGTCTATACGCTTAATGTTTTGATGCATCATCACTTAACATATATGGTTGATGAACTGCTCTGGTTCTTAGGGCTAGTTTCCTTCTTTACATGATTCTCACAATTGCATTAAATATATATATACAATTGATAGGACAATGAACATGGCAACGTGTTAGGCACATTCAAGTTTAAACATTCGTAGTACTCATAGTTCGCTTGATTCTAAATTCTTTAGTTGGGAAATAGTTTTATTTACTATTGGAGATCAAAACAAGAAATTTAGAGTGTGTCCATTTTTTGGATTACGCTCGAAAATTGCCCGAACCGAAAATTGCCCGGATGAGAAGTTACAGAATTATCGAAAATTGCCCAAACCGAAAATCGTCAAAAATCTGGAAACTTGTGAAAGGAGATTTACGCATTTATGATCATTCTCAAACTTTGAGAGTTGTTAGACATTACCATAAGGAGTAGCATACTCGAAAATCAGCTCGATCCGACAGTCGGATCTCCAAAAATTTTAAAAATCATGAGCTTGTTTGTAATCAAATAGAGGTCTTCTCGAAGTTAAAATGGTTTGAAGTTTGGTCAGTAGATAGGTCTTATCATGGGGAAGAACATATTCAAAGTTCAGCTTTTTCGGACATGGGATCCTCAAGAATCAATGTGTCTATCATGCAATTCTAGTCGAAATGTCCTTCGTAGAAAATTAAAATAAATAGAGGCCTTCCCGAATACTGATCGACCTCAAATTTGGACACAAGATATAAAAATTTGGAGGGAAAACATATCCAAAATTCAAGAAAATCCAACGGCTAGAAGTTCAGTTGTCGAGGTTGTTGTACGCAAGTACGTTTCCTATGCGGAAACAAACTCTTTGTACCAATCTGGGGAAACCGAGTCCTTCCGAAACTCCGATCGTCTCCAATTTTTTACAGAGTCTAGAATACTTCTACTTTCAATACATATCTAGAAATCATCATAATCCAACGGCTATAAGTTCAATTTTTGAGGTTGTTGTATGCAAGTACGTTTCCTATGCGGGAACAAACTCTTTGTACCAATCCGAGGAGACCGAGTCCTTCTCGAACACCGATCGTCTTAAACTTTTTACAGGGTCTAAAAGACTTATATTGGCAATATATATCCAAAATTCAGCATGATCCAATGGTGAGAACTTGACTTTTCATGCAAAAAATTGACCTTGTCTACAACAAGTACCTTTCCCATGCAGAAACAAACTCTTCGTACCAATCAGAGCAAAAGGAGACCTTCCAGAATTTTAATCGACCTGAAATTTTTACAAGATCTAGAAGACTTCTATTTCCAACACATATCCAAAAATTATCATGATCCAACGGTGGGAAGGCTTCACGATACACTCCAAGAGTCTTGGTTGCAATATCTTTTCTTGCTCTCCAAGCATTTTTTCAACTATAAATAGACCCCCCCTCCTTTCATATTTTTCATCAACAATCAAGGGTATTTCATGGTACACACCAAGAGACCCTTACTTTCTCCCTCCAAGAGAGCTTAGGTATAATTTTTTCTCTCTTCTTTTATTTATTCGTCAGTTTTATAATTTATATTCTTGTCTGCATAAATTTTATTACTTTATAGCTTTTCAAAACCCTTTTTCAAATTGTTTATCAAAAGCAAAGGCGTATAATAAACCCTAATCTTATTCCAAAAATAATATTATTATTTTATTACTTTTTCAAAAGCCTGGATTAAGCGGCATTGTTATACGAAGGAATCGATAATTGCTATATATCCAATATAACTCATAGATTGAGGTGTATATGTGATAAATACTCGATTATAAGAGCACTAGTCAACTCGCCTCATATAATATCGAATACAAGATTCCACATCGAATTAGTTTTCAAAAAGCCCAACGCTTTACAAAATCACTTGTTTCATTGCATTTACTATTGTCAAACTCTCTTTTCCAAATCACACACACACACACACACTTATTTTCAAAATCACGGGTGAACTAGGAAACACATTGTTTTCATCCCAACCCCAAAATCCCGATTTCTAAGAAAAGTACGAAAAGCTGTAAAGTAATAACAATAGCATGCAAGAACTGAATTATAACAAGCGCATATCCTACTCAAGAGACCGAAAGGGCGAATTGGGTGCCTAACACCTTCCCGATTCGTAATTTAATCCCCGAACCTTCCGAATCAATTGGTTTCGCATACATTTTGTATAAGAGGATATTTAGTCCATAAATACGTCTCTTTTACACAAACCTTTTTGTTTGTTTAGTAAAACAAACTGGCGACTCTTATTCTTTTCAAAACCGATTTTCTAAACAATACGGAATTGCAGCCCACGAGGATCCCGGGCGTCGAGAACGCGGGTTCTCACATTGGAGACTCTGCTGGGGATTTTTAAGAGAATTAAACTCTAAACAAGAGTACAATATGCGTTGATAATTATTTTTGTTTACATGTTTTTTTTCCCGGCCTTAGTCATAGGATAACATAAATGCGATTTAGGTGGATACCCTGATTCCCTTTTTGTTTGTAATAATTGTTTGAGAAAAATCTTTTCATAAATAAAAATTGAAGGTACTCGAACAAACCCTAAAGCGCTTATCATAATGTATCCCCATAATTGTTATTTTGCACGCACCCACTATCATCATGCATTATTGCAAGTGTGAATTTACCCTATCAACCTCGGGACCAAAGTCGTGACTAGGCCGTGGACTTGCGTGTCTACACTAGCCAAAAGCGCATGGGACCACTCGCCTTAGCCAACTACCAAACTGAGGTATATCGAGTGACAAGAACACTCACGTACCCAGAATGTTTATCAAAAGGTCCTTCCACGTACTCGTCCTTGGGGTATATAGCAAGACCTAGCCAAATAGGAGGGGGCCTTAAACCTTACCCCTTTCAACCACGCTTGCATATAGGATGCGTCAGCCTAGTATACACGAGTTTTTGCATGTTTTCTTGACCGTCGGTCATGAGATTAGTGAACAAAAGGCTTTGTCATACATACTAACTCTTGGTTTGGCAAGTACGACCGGAGGCTATCCAACCCCGTCCGTAGAAATCCCTCACTAAATCCCGTTAGTGAGAATTTTCCTGTTACTATTTCCATGAAAAACAACTCTAAGAGGAGAGAACTTCTCGATTTTCAAAAAATATTTTTCAAAATATTTTTAAAAAAACCGAGTCATTTTCCAAAATATTTTTTTCAAAAGAAAATAATTTTCAAAATCGAAAGGTTATAAGGGCACCCCAAGAATTCATATTCCTACCCTTAACCTATCCACGGGGCTCTCAAGTTATTGCTGTCGGTCTATTTTTGCCTAGTCACCAAAAAGTGGTTTTCGATTTTATTTTCCTGTCGAGTCACAGTTTTTCGAGAATTATGCAACCCACAAAAAAATATTGATTTTTTAGTCAATATCTGATTTCTTCCCCCCATTCTTCACCACGCTCAAATTATTTCTCACACCAGACGATTCACAAGATCAGATTTACCACCGATTATGCCTTCTCGTCACAATACCGAGCTATCGATCGATCTAACTGAGGTCAAGAATAATGAAGATAACCATGATGAAGCCTCTCGTGCAGCGGATCCGCCTCCTAGTCCCGTTCTCCCACAAACCGAGAGAGGCACCTTAACCTTTGAATACCTCTACCATTTAATCCAGGATCTGACCCAATCTATGGCCATCATGAGGAATCACCAAGCTGCCACCCAAGCTCGTTTGGACACCCTAATCGCTAGCAGAACACAAGCTGAACCAAACTAACCCAATCCAAATTCAAACCCTAACCGAAGATAACCAAACCCGAGGCTCAGTAGCTCCACCTAACATTCACCTCCCAGTTCATATAAACATCAACCCCCACCTCTTGTGGTTCTTGCCAACGTTGATATACCACCAGTGCAAGATCTCGAAGCCACCCAGCTGAACCCCGAACATAACCAACCCCTTCAAAATCATAATCCTCAAACCATCCCCGATGGAGATCCAAACCAGGGCCGATACCCCAAAACCGTAATTAATCAGGCCAAAGAGAATGAGGCCATTACCATCTTAAGGATCAGATGAAAGCTTTAAACTAGAGGGTGGCCAAAAAGGCTGATGACATCGTTGATCTTCAAAACCTATCTCTTTACCCAGATGCCGGTTTGCCTATTGGTTTTAAACTCCCTCATATCGAGAAGTTCTCTGGGAATAAATACTCCACCTCACCTGCACCTCAAAGCCTATGTTCAAACCATGCAATTATACGGATTGAAAGAGGATCATTTGTCCCTAAGTTTCCATCTGTCTCTCACTGGATCAGCCCATAGTTGGTTTTTGAGTTTAGAGAAGCACCAAGTGGCCGATTGGAAAAGTATAGTTAAGGAGTTCATGGAACATTATAAGTCCAACGAAGAACTCAAAGTCACTCGTAAGAATCTCAAGATGACAAAACAGAGAATAGACGAGAATGTCAGTGACTTCATCACTCGCTGGAAAGAGTTAGCATCCCAATTGGTCGATAGGATCCCTGAGGAAGAGCAGTTGAGGATAATTGTCAAGAACTTTAAGCCCGAGATCCAAAGCTGCATGGGTCACCAATACTTTGACCGATATAATGCCTTAATGCATGTAGCTAATAAGACTGAGGAAGAACTTGCCCAAGTTGCTGAGGCTAAGAAAGACTCTTCTCAATATGAGAAGATCACCCCAGCCATCAATTAAGTCCGGTCTTACCAAATCTCGAATCCACATCAACAAACCAGCTTCCATTATCCACGACGACAAGGGTCGAAAAAGAGTAACATTAAAAATAAGCATCGTCCCTTTTCATGCCTATCGACTTCGCTGAGTCAAACTTTAGCCACGCTACAAGCTTAGGGTATTCTGCAGCTGCTAGCTCCTCGTACAGCCCCCAACCCAGCCCCCTATGGCTGGAATGCCAATGAACGCTACGTTTACCACCAAGAATTAGGACATAACATTGATAATTGTTGCGCCCTGAAGCGTGCTATCCAAGATTTGATTGACGCCAAGAAGATTACCCTTCCTTGATGAAAGAAGCCTTAAGAAGAGGCAGACACCATTAATTCAATTTACTTGAAGAATCCTAGAGATAGGGGGAATTAAGAGAGAAAGGGAGCGAAATTGTAAAGGTTAAGGGAAGAATGATGAATTTTTTTTTTTTTATCAAAGTACCCATTCATTTCATTAATAAAACCAATCATTTTTTTTTCAAGTATCCTAATTCATGTATGCCTCTGCTTAAACTCAATCCATAAACAATATTCCCGAAAGGATGCGAGAAAATTGAAGAGCGTGCTGAGGGTGCAAGGGGCATACACTGAGGGTGCCAAGGGTATATACACTGAGGGTATTGACAAGAAGACTTAAGCTGCTCCTCAAAGACTAGCATTTTCATCATCATTCACATACACTGAGGGTGCCAAGGTTATTGGTACTGAGGGTATCGACAAGAAGACTCGAACAGTCCCTCAAAGACTAACATTTTTATCATCATTCACATATACTGATGGTGTAGAGGGTATCTAGAAAAAGACTAGAGCAACTCCTCAAATATTAGCCTCTCCATCATCATTTGCATACACTAAGGATGCTGAAGGGATTTTCATTGAGGGTATCGATAGGAATGCTCGAACAATTCCCCCAAGACCAGCCTCTCCATTCTCACTGAGGGTGCCTCAACCTACACCATCAAGACCATTTAGTTGTCTTATTAGCAAAATTAAAAACTCTACATCTGAAGAATATCGGTAAGCCTCCTGTGATTGAGGGTAACAACAAAAAGCAGTAACGCACACGGACTCGAACAAACTCATAGATAATCAAGAAGAAGAGAGCAACTTGTCAAAGATGGAACCATAACGCAAGATCAGCAGAATCCCAAGACGGAAGCAGCCATTTCTCTTGTGATCGATATCACCTTGTACTCACTCAACAATTGACCGAAAATCAATATTTGTTTTTTCACTGTTGCTATGTTCTCGAAAAATGGTCGGTTTTGCATGCATACATTTGCACTTAGATAATTTCAAGTAGCGTAACATACTTCATAAATCAGGCAACTCAAGATTCACAACTTCTTAAAAACCAAGTTTTTAAAAATGATGGTGCAATGATTTAAGAAGTATGCGAATACTTGAAATTTAAGGAAGTGTGGCATAAGCATTTGCATAGTGCATACACAGGAACACTTGCATAAGTGTACTGTGCACCAGTTAAGAATACATAAGCGCTAGGCTCCATGGCCTACCAGACAGGCTTCACCACCGCATCCTAGTATATACCTCGATAATTAAGTCACACCACCATTACCGACCAAATAGTCATGATAAGATCATATGCCTTCCCAGAGAGGCAAGTCACTTCATAAGCCCTCCCTGAGAGGCAAGTCACTTCGTAAGCCCTCCCAAAAAGGCAAATCACTCCACATGTCCTTTTAGAGAGGTAAAACACAATTACATGTCCTCCTTGAGAGTCAAATCACTTCACAAGCCCTCCTAAAAAAGCATATCGCTTCACAAAGTCTCCCAGAGAGGTGAATCACTTCACAAGCCCTTTGTACAACCAAATCATCCCAAGCCCTTTCTACAGGCACCAATCCAAGCCCTTTCTACAGGCACCAATCAAATTCTAAGCCCTTTCTATAGGTACCATTCCAAAGCCCTTTCTACAGGCCAATCTAAAACCCTTTCCACAGGCACCAATCCAAAGCCTTTTCTACATGCACCAATCCAATCCAAGCCGTTTTTACATGCACTAACCCTAGCCCTTTCCACAGGCACATACTAAAGCCCTTCCTATAGGCAAACTAAAGCCTTCTCCAAAACCAAAAAAACCACTTTTGAAAGGATATCAGAGAAAGAAAAAGAGAAAGACTGGAATGAGAAAATTTCGTAAAAAACCCAGGGAACAAGCCCCCACAAAAAGGACTTTTGGCCTAGCTTCTTCTCGCCCAAGAAGTTTTCAAGATACGCTCCCAAAGGTTCTCAGATCGAAAATCACAAATACAGCACGACGATGTCAAATGCGAACTTCCAAAATAAACATTCTCAAAATCATAAGGACAATGATGCTCAGAAAACCTGACAAAGTGAGAGAAAATAAAGTGGGTACACAAGAAAAAATTGAAAGAGTAGAAGAGAGAATAAATCCCACAGTGCCGAAGGAAAAGAATATTGAAAAAACAGAAAAGGAAAAAAGATGGTAGCGAGAGCCACACCAAGAGTGACAGCTAGGCCAAAAGGCTTAGGGCTACGTCTTGGGTGAGGAAAGACTACTGACCGTGCAAAAGAAAAAAAAAATAAGCTGCATCAAAAAGCTTCCAATCAATCAAAGAGGAATTAGGGCATCGAAAAACAGAAAATGATGCACGCACAAAAAATTCTCCTATCACGAAGTCAGGAAATACTAAGCAGAATCGCATCATAGTGAAAAAAAAATGCCACTGAAGCTGAGTAAGAGGCAAAGTCCAAAATTCATACACAAGGTTCTAGAACAGAGAGAACGTAACTCGATCCCTTCTCAAGAAGAAAGAGGCCAGCCAAAAGTACTTCTTTTCAAAAAAAAAAAAAAAGATCACACCAGAACTCTCTCTTTATGTCTTCTCAGAGACTCTCACTTCCTCAACTTCAACCCTTAGCCATTATCCTAGCCAGTAGGAATTCTCATTTCCGTAGCAGATCATCAACCCGCACATCAACCATTATCCAAGCCAATAGAAGTTCTCATATCCTCAGCAGATCATCAACTCTCAGCCTTTATCCTAGCCAGTAGGAATTCTCATCTCCCCAGCAGGCCATCATACCATCAATTTTTAGCCAGTATATAATCAATCATCATATCCCCAAAAAACATACACCATACTAGAATCACTGACAGAACAATCACATACAGTTCATTAAAGTAGGAGGCTCACCCTCTACATGGTTCACAAGTTCAGTTAAAGCAGGGGCCCACCCTCTACACGGTTCACCAGTCTGTTAAAGCAGGGCTCACCCTTTACATGATTCACATAGTCCGTTAAAGCAGGGACTCACCCTCTACACGGTTCACAAGTCCGTTAAAGCAGGTGTTCGCCCTCTACACGGTTCAGCAGTCCGTTAAAGCAAGGGCTCACCCTTTACATAGTTCACAGTCCGTTAACGCGGAGGCTCACCCTCTACATGGTTCACAAGCCCATTAAGGCAGGGGATCGCCCTCTACACAGTTTACAAGCCCGTTGAAGCAAGGAATCGCCATTTACTTGGTTCACAAGCACGGCCGACAAGATCGCCCTTTACACGGTACACAAGCCCGTTAATGCAAAAAATCGCCCTCTACACGGTTCACAAGCTCGTTAAGGCAGGGGATCGCCCTCTACACGATACACAAGCCCGTTAAAGTAGGGAATCGCCCTCTACATGGTACACAAGCCCGTTAAAGCAAGGAATCGCCCTCTACCCGATTCACAAGCCCGTTAAGGTAGGGGAATGCCCTCTACACGGCCCACAAGCCCGTTAACATAGTGGATCGCCCTCTACACGGCCCACAAGCCCGTTGAGGCAGGGGATCGCCCTCTACACGGCTCACAAGCCCGTTGAGGCAGGGGATCGCCCTCTACACGGCTCACAAGCCCGTTAAGGCAGGGGTTCACCCGCTACGCGGCTAGCACACTTTGCTAAAGCAGGGGGCTCACCCCTCTACGTAGTTCACACATCACAGCAAGGCATATGATATGTTCAAAACATCGCCCATCCATCCCTAGTGAAAATAAATAGCAGAGCACGGCATCATTTGCATTGCATTATTTTTAAAATATCAATTTTTATTCATGCGAGTGCCGCAAAATAATGCGTTCTCGTTATCGTCCTAGTTTCTTTGCTTCACAAAGAACCCAGGCCGAGAGGGTCTGTGAACACCTCATTTTGCGACCCCCGTAAGAATCTCGAACTCTAAAAAAAATAAGCATACATGCATGCATAAGTATTCCTAGATGCATACATACCATACACATGTGATATAAGTCAAAGAAGAAAGTCGAAAGAACCCCGGATGAGAAGTTACAGAATTATCGAAAATTACCCAAACCAAAAATCGTTAAAAATCTGGAAACTTGTGAAAGGAGATTTACGCATTTCTGATCATCCTCAAACTTTGAGAATTGTTACACATTACCATAAGGAGTAGCATACTCGAAAATAAGCTCGATCCGACGGTCGGATCTCCGAAAATTCAAAAAATCATGAGTTTATTTCGGGTGATCAAATGGAGGTCTTCTCGAAGTTAAAGTGATCTGAAGTTTGGTCAGTAGATAGGTATTATCATAGGGAAGAACATATTCAAAGTTTAGCTTTGTTGGACATTGGATCCTGAAGAATCAATTTGTATATCATGCAATTCTAGTCGAAATATCCTTCATAGCAAATTAAAATAAATAGAGGCATTCCCGAATTCTAATAAACCTCAAATTTGGATACAACCTAGAAAACATTTGTAGGGAAAACATATCCCAAATTCAGGAAAATCCAACAGCTAGACGTTTAGTTATCGAGGTTGTTGTAAGCAAGTACGTTTCCTATGCGGGAACAAACTCTTTGTACCAATCTGGGGAGACCTGAGTCCTTCCTGAACTCCGATCGTCTCCAATTTTTTACAGAGTCTAGAAGACTTCTACTGTCAGTACATATCCAAATATCATCATAATCCAATGGCTAGAAGTTCAATTTTTGAGGTTGTTGTACGCAAGTACGTTTCCTATGTGCGGGAACAAACGCTTTGTACCAATCCGAGGAGACCGAGTCCTTCCTGAACTCCGATCGTCTTAAAATTTTTACCGGGTCTAAAAGACTTATATTGGCAATATATATCCAAAATTTAACATGATCCAACAGTGAGAACTCGACTTTTCGTGCAAACAAGTGACATTGTCTACAACAAGTACCTTTCTCACGTAGAAACAAACTCTTCGTACCAATCAGAGAAAAAGGAGACCTTCCCGATTTCTGATCGACCTAGAATTTTTACATGATATAGAAGACTTCTATTTCCAACACATATCCAAAAATTAGCATGATCCAACGGTGGGAGGGCTTCACGATAAGCTCCAAGTGTTCTTGTTGCAATATCTTTTTTTGCTCTCCAAGCATTTTTTCAACTTTAAATAGACCCCTCTCCATTCATATTTTTCGTCAAAAATCAAGGGGATTTCGTGGTACACACCAAGAGACCCTTCCTCTCTCCCTCCAAGAGAGCTCAGGTATAATTTTCTCTTTCTTCTTTTATTTATTCGTCAGTTTTATAATTTATATTCTTGTCTGCATAATTTCTATCACTTGATAGCTTTTCAAAACCCTTTTTCAAATTGTTTTTCAAAAGCAAAGGTGTATAATAAACCCTAATCTTATTCCAAAAATAGTACTTTTTCAAAAGCCCGGATTAGCGGCATTGTTGTACGAAGGAATTGATAATCGTTATATATCCAATCTAACTCATAGATTGCAGTGTATATGTGATAAATACTCGATTATGAGAGCACTACTGCCATTTATACCGGTTTAATCAATAGACTATGGTACACGATCGGTCAACTCGCCTCATATAATATCAAATATAAGATACCACATCGAATCAGTTTTTAAAAAGCCCAATGCTTTACAAAATCACTTGTTTCATTGCATCTAATATTGTCAAACTCTTTTTTTCAAATCACACACACACACACTTATTTTCAAAATCATGGGCGAACTAGGAAACACGTCGTTTTCATCCCAACCCTAAAATCCCGATTTCTATGGCAAGCACGAAAAGCTGTAAAGTAATGGAAATAGCATGCAAGAACTGAATTATAACACACGCATATCCTACTGAAGAGACCGAAAGGGCAAATTGGGTGCCTAACACCTTCCCGATTCGTAACTTAATCCCCGAACCTTCGAATCAACAAGTTTCTGATACATTGTGTATAAGAGGATATTTAGTTCATAAATACGTCTCTTTTATACAAACCTTTTTGCTTGTTTAGTAAAACAAACTGGCGACTCTTATTCTTTTCAAAATCGATTTTCTAAGCAATACGGAATCGCCGCCCACGAGGACCGAGCGTTAAGAACGCGGGTTCTCACACTTACTGTGAGCATTCTTTATTTCATTACAATGTAGTTCCATATTGTGGAGGACTTGATTTTGCATTAGAGATTTACAATAGGTAATATGCAAATGCTCGGATATGTGGAGCTGAAAGAAGAGGAAACCACTCATAAAGTTTTTGAGGTAATCCCATTTTATTTTGTTTGCTAAAAGCAATCTTGTCACTGATGAAGTTATAGGTGGCTTAAAGAATGTCTACATCATCAGAGCCAGTAAGATATAATTTCTTGACTAAATTCTATGAAGAAATTGTTTTATTTTTGTGCGAGAATGGAACCAACGACTGATTTTTGTTCACAATCAATTGTTTATGCTCATTCATATATCTTCTTGTTTTATTTCATTTCTAAGTATTGGAATAATATTTGTTGTGTTAATTTAGTTTTAATAAACTTGTAGGAGCTGGCTATTGGTTGTTTTGTGAGGATGGTGAAATATTGAAGTGATAAAAAATATAAGAAAATTTGCTTTAATTAAGGTCAGTGATATACCAAAAAATGGGTATAATTTATCATGCTAATTTATACTTTGGAACATACATATTATTACTAATATTTTTTATTTTTAGTGTTTCTCAGGTGCTAGAAAAGAATTGGAGAATGTTAACAAAAATAGAGATATTAAAGCAGGTAAAGTCACCTAAAGTGGTTTAATATTTTTTGATGCATAACTTTTTACTCGGAACACCAAATTATGTGATTCTTGAATCCATTTTAAAGAAAATTTTAAGAGATACAACTTTACAGTTCAATACTTTTTCAAATTTAGCAATCTTGGAATTCAAAATTGCGATGCAAAATTTAGCAATGTAAAAAGGGCAAAAATTCATTATACTCAAGTATGGGCCCAATCCCACTCACAAGACAATATCCTATAAAGCCCAATAGTAACATTATTTTTTAATACATAAGGTCTCGTGAAACAAATGCGAAAGTTGGCCTTTACTCTAGCTCATTCTTGATGAAGCTCAAAAAGCAAACATACCTTATAAATATAGGCACAACCACAACAATGGGTGCACAAGGAATGGAGAGGTCTCTTTCCTTTTCTCTTAGGGTGAGTTTGAATGCATGCATGGAACTTGCACGAAAAGAAAATAAGTTCTAGGCAATTGAATTGCCTAGAATTGAGTTGCATGGAAAATGTCAATTAAATGTGTTTGATTGCCTTAATTTTCTACATTGAAAATATCATACTTTTTCATCTTTTGGTGTTTGATAGCTATTATTTTCTATTAAAAATGTATTTTTTTTCCAACTTTTGTTGTTTGATAGCTATTATTTTCCATGAAACTTGTAAATTTTCTACCTAGAATTTGAGATATGTTAAAAAAAAAATTATACATGAAAAAAAAGTTTGCACAATACAATAGTAAACATAAAAGAATAGAAATAAAAGCAATATATGATTTATATGTAAATATACCTGAATAAATTGTGTTAAAATAAGGAAAGTTTGTTAGAATATCCTCCCGTTGTTCGTGTGTTAAAAAAAATATACTCGTTTTAATTAAATTGCTAAATGCAAAAGAAAAAAAAGGAAAATAAAAGAGGAAAAGATAAGAGATTGAGATTAACCCATAATGAAAAAAATTAATAATTATTTTTGTAGTGCAAGAGAAGGGTTTTTTTCTTGATAAATGAAGAGTGAGAAAGAGTAAAGAGAGATGGAGAGAGATAGGGGGTAAAGTATTAATTTGACTAGAAGTTCGTGAAGCCCAGAAAATAAAACCTCCTCTTAATTAAGAAAATGTTTTCTAGTACGTTTTTGGAGGAAAACATATTCATGTAATACCTCGTACCCTATATTCGAGCGAATCTTTCTCTTAAGCCCGGTTAAGGCTAAATCGTCGTTAAAGAGTGAACATTGGGTTCGGAACCCCTTGTACTTGACCCGACACTTCTAAAATGTCATATTAGGTATGTGAAGTTTGTGGGAGCAGTCATTTCATTATTCGGGTGGCCCGAATTGAAAACGAGAACTTAATCACGCATTTTGAACTTTTTGGAAAAGATAATTTTTGGCCAACTTTGAGAGGCTTCTTCATCCGATGTCTAAATGACCCCTCGTTTGCTGCCATATCTTTATTTCATTCCTCTCTACTGGTTTGATATTTGGCCTAAAGCGAGATTCTAACATCTCGGGGGTCTAAGTGTCAATGCAATAGGCGAACTTAGTGCTGAACCGAGTAAGATCGATCTTACAAGGGTCAAATTTGAGCAGATTCAAAACAGAACCCTTTTCGGCTAGAGTAAGATCGATCTTACTCATCAGAAATCGTTGACAAACCAAACTAGTGCATTTTTTATTCGAACTAAGCTCGATCTGACTCATTAATACAGACCTATTTTGACTACTTCTGGCTCGATTTTAACACCTTAAATCCATACTCAAACCATTTTCAAGCTCCAACCCCAGAATTTTCTAGAGAGAGATTGATAACTTCTTTGAGAGAGATCTAGGGAGATTCTCATCTCCACATCTTTACCACTCAAAAATCAACATCAAACAATCATCAAATCATCCTTCCCCAACACGTCATCATCTCCTCCATCCTCCTTAACTCCATGGCTAGGGCTCAAAGGAAGAAATTAGGGATTTTTTGATTTGAGGACTTGTTGGTTTGATCACATACTAAGGAGGATATTTTGGTATGTAACTACACTAAGTAGAAAAAGAGATTCCGTCTTCGCCCTTTGCTCATAACAAGCGGAGTAGGTTGTGTACATAAGACATGCTATCCTTTTGTTTTATCTTCTAAAAGGGTCTCAGCCCCAAATATATCCTAAGGATACAACTCATGTTAGAAACAAGTCCTCATGGATAACAAATCCAATTCGCTGTGTTTGGAAACTAGAGAGTTTTGGGCATAGTCTCACAATTCAGACCGGCCATACGGGATGAGAGCTAAACACTTTCATCGTTTCAAATATGAACAATTCTAGATGAAGTAGTGAATCTTGATTTCGGTTATAACTGGAAACTTCTTAGTTTAAATGCTTCATCCAATTTCATCTTGTATCTCGAGTAGACCAGGTTAGTTTACATGAACCGTAAAGGTTGACTAAGCTGAGTCTACGAAACCTAGTTAATCTTGTAATCAATATAGTTTCTCTGCTTTTCTCACTTATGACTCCCTTGCTTGAATTCTTAATTGATTATTCCACCATGTAGAAAGAATGCAGTCCAAACTGAATGACAAATTCGATACTCAAGACTTTGTCTTAGTGGCTGAACACTGATAACCCTTTCATTTTCCTCGACTCCGGTTAATAATGCACATCTCGGGTATGTGGAGCTGCGAAAGAAAGTTATAGCTTATTTCATATAGAAAACCGCCTGTGAGGTATATTTTTGTGAAGCGAACACCATGACTCATGAAATGCACGTTGAGAATCAATTGTGTTTGGTCTAGAATGTTATATGAACGTTTGATTATATATATTTTAAACTTGCATTTCAATTGCATGACATTCTTTAAGAACTTGAAGAGTTGCATCAGGATTGTTCTTAAAGGGCTGTGTGTGCCGAGGAGTCCCCCCTATTGTTAATTTTTAGGAAAAGAGGATATTAACCAATCCTTGATTTGATGATTACTTTGGTCATATATGTTTCCATGTAAATTTCGAGGAAGAAATTGCTTAAGGAGGGGAAGATTGTAATATCACGTACCCTTTTTTTCTACGAATCTTTCTCTTAAGCCTGATTAAAGCTAAATCTCCGTTAAGGAGTGAACGTTGGGTTTCAAACTCCTTTTACTTGACCCAACACTTTTAAAATGTCATATTAGGTATATGAAGTTTATGGGAGTAATTTTCTCGTTACTCTGGTGGCCCAAATTGAAAACGAGAACTTAATCACGCATTTTGAACTTTTCGAAAAAGTTAATTTTTGGCCAACTTTGAGAGGCCATAACTTCTTCATTCGATGTCTAAATGACCCCCGTTTGTGGCCACTTCTTCATTTCATTCCCCTTTATAGGTTTCGTGTTCGGCCCAAACCAAGATTTCAACATCTTGGGGGTCTAAAGGTCAATGCAATAGGCAAACTTAGTGCTGAGCCGAGTAAGATTAATCTTACTAGGGTCAAACATATTCAAAACAGAACCCTTTTCAGCTAGTGTAAGATCGATCTTAGTAGTAAGATCGATCTTACTCATCAAAACTCGTTGACAAACCAATCTAGTGCATTTTTTACCCGGATTAAGATCGATCATACTCATTAGTACAGACCCATTTTCACTACTTCTGGATCAATTTGAACACCTTAAACCCCATTACTCAAACCATTTTCAAGCTCCAACCCCATAATCTTCTAGAGAGATTGAGAGCTTCTTTGAGAGAGATTTGGGGAGATTCTCATCTCCATAGCTTTACCACACAAAAATCAATAGCAAACTATCATCAAATCATCCTTCCCCAACATTGTTCATCATCTCCTCCATGCTCCTTAACTCCATGGTTAGGGCTCAAAAGAAGAAATTGGGGATTTTGCGATTTGAGGACTTTTGGCTCAATTCAACCTTTCAAACTCGAGGAATAAGCTTTATAAAGGTGGGAATCTACTATCAAAACCTATTCATATAACTTATGATTGTTCTCTCATGATTCTATCATATGTTATGTAAAAACCTAACTTGTTAAGATGGGTTTTGGGGCTTTTGATGAGGTTAGTTTTAATATCGAAATTAATGAATCGAATAGCCTATATATATATATTTAATTATATTTTTAACAAGAAATTATGGCTATTCTTTTGGTTTACTTGGAAAACCCCCTCTATTGTTAATAAATCTTACAAAAAGGCTATGTGTTACTCTTTGAGGTTCAAGTGGTGGTTTTTCCCCTATAAACCTGTGTTAGTGAGTTATTATACTATACTGGAGGTTGGGAATGAGAATGTACTCGTTTGTTGTATGCTGATATTGTAATTGGTTAATGAAACCATATAATGGCACAATTGTTTCTCGTATGAGCTGATTGATATGATATTGAGATTATACGATTGTGCTATGAGTAATACATCCAAAGCATGTAGATTAGCTGGTACAAGACTGTTCTATTTTAACCAAAGTCTCGAGTTCGAGCCTTGGGAATGCAGTTGTGTTAAATCTTGCGAGGGAGAGCTTTGTCGCCCAATGTGGTCATACCCGGCTCGAAGTGGTTGCTCACTTGCCACCATTTTTTTTCACCAAAAAAAATAAAATATATATGAGTATTACAATTATAAAGGTGTGTTTGACGCACCGAAATTGAGAGTCGGATATGATTATTTAATCCCATCTTGACGGGATAAAACAATCCCATCTCTTAGATAGGAATTTGTTAATCCCTCTCTCGGCGGGATAAGAAGCTTTAGTGGGATAAAAAACCCGCTCGGATATCAAATCTTGTTGCACACCAAACATGGGATAGGATAAAGTTATCATATCTCACACTTTTATCTTACGCGCTAAACGCAGCCTAACTATCTTAGATGCACTATCTTCGTCTATCATCTTATGCGGCACAATCACACATTTTCTTTCTCTCCTTCTCATCTTCATATACAATTGTGCCACATAAGACCATACACAAAAATGGATACATTTAAGATGGTAAAAGTAGCATTGCTCATCTTTACAAAATTTTATCAAAATAATTAATTTAGAACACATTCGATTTAAATTTTTATAATTTATACGATTGACGTGGACCTTATTGAAATTAATTGGGCTGATGAAATAATGGCGAGTTGTGAAATCGTTTTTTTTTCTTATAATGTAATGAGTATGTTATATTCGTAATTTATTTGAATTTTGATAAGTCCAGAATATAAAGCAAGTAGTCAAATGCCAAACTGGCATTGGCTACAAATCTACGATTAGCAACCGCCATATGCACCCACCTTCTACTCTGAGTGAAATACAATTTAGTCCCTCAAACTTTAATCAAATCTTACTTTAACTTTTGATGTTTCAATTTCATCAATATAACCTCTAAAGTTTCATTCTAATTACAACGTGCACCCAAATTGGATGTCCCGTCATATCCTCTAATGGAAAAAGGGCATGTGCCGCAAATGAAGCAATGTTCTGAGGGGGCAAAAATGGGAAAACAAATGTTAGTAATCCTGAGGTCCCTTATTCCCAACATTAAGGCATGATTATTTCGGAAGGATCAAAGGAAAGGACCGGAAGAAGAAGGGGAATCCATGAATGATAAGTACTATAATTGTTTGAAGAGGATTAAAGGGAATGGAAGGAATAAAGTGTATTAAGGGTTACAGACATTTGTTTTTTCCTTTTCACCTTGTAGGACTATGCCTTGTGCATGGCTCACGCCCTTTCCCTCGAATGGAATTAAAAGGCATGCAATTTGAGTAGACATTGAACCGGAATAAAACTTTAGGGGTCGAATTGATGAATTCAAACATCAAGGCCTAATGTGAGACTTTGGGTAAGCTTCAAGGACTAAAGTCTTTCACTCTTCCACTCGTTTGTAAAGTCTCCCTGGGATTTTGCTTACTGCTCACTCTCTCTCCCTGATAAAAAACACCCTTCTTTCTTATTCTTTTCATAATTTCTTTCTCTCTCTACCATTTTGATATTCTGTTTGGTACAGAAAAATATATAAACACACAAAAGAAAAAAAAATGTATAGTTGGGAGAAATCACTGAGAGAAGACAGATCAAGAAAAAACCCAAAGAACCCATCATTTTCTTCGATTCTGCTTGACGAAATTTACTGTTCAATTGATGGTGTTGAAGAAAAAATTGGAGAATTCAAAGCTAGAAAAGAAAGAACGACAGAGAACCAGAAAATAGTGGCAGTAGCAGAGCGAAAAGTAGTAGCATTGAAGATGAAGAAATGGCGAATTTCCGGCGAGTGAGTTTGATCGAGAAATGGATGGAAAAGAAGGCCACGGTTTCGGGTCAACTGGGATTTTCATTCCCTGAATTTGACAAAAAGTCAGTGACTGATAATAATTGTAACGAAATAGAAACGAAAGAGAGATTGAAGAAGGAGAATGAAAGAATTGTATTACTTTCTTGATAATTGAATGTACAATAGAGTAATAATATATATACTAGAAATAAAACCCTAATCTAGGATACAATTAGGAAAGTATAATGGGAACACAATTAATACAATTAATACAATATGGAAAGTATAATAGAAATAGGAAACGTAATATATAGTATATTCTAACACCCCCCCTCAAACTCAAGGTGGTAAGTGAGAGACCAGCTGGAGTTTGGAAATCAATGCTTGGAAACGGCTAGGCTGGTGAGCTTTAGTGAAGAGATCTGCAGGTTGGTCATCTGAAGATACGGGCATAAGACGAATGTACAGATTGCGAATATGCTGGCGAATAAAGTGACAATCAATCTCAATGTGTTTAGTTCGTTCATGAAAGACGTCATTGTGACTGATTTGAATGGCACTACGGTTGTCACAATAAAGAGTAGTAGCAAAGTCTTGCGGAGCACCTAAGTCATCGAGGAGGCGTCGAAGCCATATTAGTTCTTGTAAAGTATCAGCAAGAGCGCGGTATTCAGCCTCAGTGCTTGATCGAGAAACAACAGACTGTTTCTTACTACGCCAAGTAAGAAGGGAGTCCCCGAGGAAGAAACAGTAACCAGTAATAGACCGACGATCCGTAGGGTCACCGGCCCAGTCTGCATCAGAGTAAGCCCTTAATACAAGAGATGACTTTGAGGAGTAGTGAAGCCCATGAAAAACTGTCCCTTTGAGATAACGAAGAATCCGAATAACAGCATCAAAATGAGTAGAGCGAGGAGCAGCCATAAACTGACTAACAACATGGGCAGCATAGGCAATATCGAGTAACAGTAAGATAAACCAGACTGCCAACTAACTGTCTGTATAAAGTTCCATCAGAGAGAGGAGTACCATCAAACGGAGTAAGTCTAACATTGGTGTCCAATGGAGTAGATGCAGTTTTACAGTCAGTGAGACCAGCACGAGCCAGAACGTCAGACGTGTATTTCACTTGAGATAAATAGTAACCTGTTGAATCAGAAAGGACTTCCAGCCCTAAGAAGTAGTTGAGACGACCAAGATCCTTCATTTCAAAAAACTGACTGAGAGATTGTTTGAGATCTGAGATACCAGAAATATCATCCCCAGTAATTATCATATCATCCACATAGAGGAGAAGAAGAATAATCCCAGAATCTGTCTTTCGAATAAAGAGGCCTGAGTCTGACGAACTGGATGAATAACCAAGCTTTGTGATGGTAGAGCTAAATTTTGCGAACCAAGCTCGGGGAGCTTGCTTGAGTCCATATAGAGCACGACGAAGTTTGCAGACCTGAGTAGACTGGTGTGAATAACCGGGAGGTGGTTTCATATATACTTCTTCTGTGAGGTCCCCATTAAGAAAGGCATTTTTAACATCCATCTGAAAAAGATCCCATTTGCGAACGGCAGCAATAGCAATAAGACTGCGAACAGACGTCATTCGAGCCACAGGAGCAAAAGTTTCTTCATAGTCTATACCATACTCCTGATTGAACCCCTTGGCTACGAGACGAGCTTTGTATCGGTCAATCGAATCGTCAGATCGTGTCTTGATTTTATACACCCATTTACACCCCGAGAGATGGATGTATTCCGAACCCATGTGATAATATCACCATTTTTGCTTTCCCAATCATCAAGGCGATCATTGAACTTATCGTCAGTTTCATCGGTTTTCTTGGTTGGCTTAACAACTTCTCCAGTAACAATTCTCCAGGACTTACGAGACTTCAAAAAAGTCAGCATTGAACAAGTTGGTGCCATTGAGAACGACAGAAATCGGACGCGAAAACTCGTGCTTTTCCATTGAGAAACGTGTAAAATAACACAATATCTGAATTCTGAGAGATCTCAGAAACGGCGAGATTTAGCGGGGAACCGGTCTTAGAGTGAACAAAACCGGGAGATATAGGTGAATCAAGGGAGTAAGAACCGGTTGGAAAGTGGCGCGTGGCTGTGTTCCAGAGGCGCGTGGGAGCGCATGCCAACTCCGATTGGGGTGATTTTGACGGCGTTTGGTTCGTGAAGAGACATCGAGGTGGCGATTGATCAAGAAAGGAGGGTGCGCGTGGGATCTGGGCTGCGCGACTGGGGGATCTTGCTTCGTGTGATGTCCTGAATTTGACAAAAAGTCAGTGACTGATAATAATTGGTTGGTTGCTTGGGTTGATGCTGATTAGATGAGAGATTTTCAGTTCCGGTTCGAGTTGTTCAGACCCTAATCCAGTTTCGTAATATATAGTATATTCTAACAATAATGATGGGTTCCGGTTCTTACTCCAGTTTCGGAGGGTTCTCTTCCTCCAAAACTGAATCATTTGGTGCAGCAAAATCAAGAATTTTTTATTTTGTTGCACTAGAGCCAAAACACGTTAAAATTAGTGTTTTGGCTGAATCTCGTAGAATGGAGAACTCTGTTGCAACTCGGCAACAACAGAGTAAGAACAAGTTTTATTTGTTCGATGACGAGGGTCATCAAACAAATAAAACACAACAAAGTTTGGTAAAGTCAACAACCAGGGCGATGAAGATTTACAAGAATTTGAAGAAGATGAAGCAGCCAATATCAGCTGGCAGCCAAATTTCCAACTTTTTTACCTCCATTTTCACTAATGGAAATGCCAAGAAAATCAAGAACTCGAAGATCATTAATGAAGGTTGTGATAAGGGTAGCATTGAGAGGAAGGAAGGAAAGTCTACTTGCTCATCAGCTTCATCATTTACGAGATCATGTTTTAACAAAAATCCGCCAAAATCAACCGAAAAACTCGAAAACAGAATCAAAAGGACAGTTAGATTTTATGAGCAATCTTCGCGTCAAGGAAATGACGATGAACAAAATTCATGTTCTTTCAAAAAGAATCATACGGCGACACGTGATTCAAGAGGTCATAATAGCCTAAAGAAGCATGATTGTTTTGCTGAACATATTCTTCTACCAAGAAGATGACCATGATGATGATGCAACAAGTGATTCAAGTTCGGATTTGTTTGAACTAGATCACTTGGCATTTTTTACGGATGATAGGTTTTATAAGGAACTTCCGGTTTACGAGACTACTTATGTTCATAGGAATCGAGCCATTGCAAGTGGCTTGATTTTTTAGTTCAACAAATAATGCATTTTTGTCAGATATTTGGTTCAATAAACTTTTCTTACTGATGTTATGTTCAATGGTTTCTTATTCAATTTTGAAATTGATTCTCTGTGAGGAATAAATTAGATCGAATAATCTGTAAATAAATTAGTTGGTACATAAAATATTATGGTTTTGTAATTCTCTCTTCTACGTTCATCTCAATCCTTAAATATATTTATGATTCTTTATACACTTTACAGATTTAAACATCATTCTTCTTTATGATATATAAATTAAAAGATTTAATTAAAAAAACTAATTGATTTTAACTACTTGTAAGTTTTTTTTTTTAAACAACTACTTGTAAGTTGATCCTCCAGTTTTTAACAAGTCAAATACATCATTGACAAAATATAGGTGTATGTCCGAGACTACTCATGTCAGATCGAACCTGGCTTTACTTGTTATTTCTAAATTATGAAGTTGAGTCGAATTTTTAGAAGGTTTTTAGATTCAAATTAAAAAAAAAATTCAAGAAATTTCAAATTAAAACATTTCTTTTTAAAATGTACCAAAGTTAAAATAGAATATTTAATTTAAGATCAAGGAAATACTTTCTATCCTTCCTACAGTTTTATGGTTTTATTTTCTATCCTTTATTTTCTAAAATTATGTGTTATATGGGAGTTTTGGGGAAAAAGTAAGGGGTGAATAAAGACAAATGAAGGAAAGGGAAATGGGGATGTTGTGTTTAATCCCCAACTCAGTTTGGTGAGAGATTTGACAGGCTTTGTTGATGAAACAGAGGAAAAGAAGAGGTGAGAGAAAGAAAAAGAGGGGGGAATTACATACTCGATATGGAAATGAGAATCCAAATCTGAGGTGTGATTGAAAGGGAAAGGAAGATCTTGCCTCATTGGAATAGGGAAAGTGACAACTTTTGCTTTCTTGTATGTCTTTCTATGGAATTGGAATTTATTATTGGGAATTGTTTCTGCATCAAATCCCATGCTTGACAAAGAAAATTTGCAGATGTTGTTTTGTTTCTCATTTTCTATTAAAGGGTCATGTTAATTTGTATGGCAAAAATGGTTACTTATGAACTTGCATGAGTATGAGAAAAATATGTCAAAAAATACAGCAAATAGAAACAATAAGGATCTAAGGTGAATGTAATGTTCTATTGTAGCCGCAATATGTGCTGGCGGACTACACATTATAGATATTCTTTTCACAGATTTCGGTGAAAAGAATTGATGTATTATATATGTGTCGTTACTAATCCTTTACAATAAAAAGTTTTTTGGGGATAAATGCAAAATTGTGCATGCTAAATTTTGAAACATACATTATCTTATTGAGTTAGACGGGAAAAAAATTCCTAGAGCTCTCTTTCACTCATCCGTTTTGTCTTATTCTCCTCCTCTCAAAGACCTCTCCCCTTCTCCCTTCTTGAATGAGGGACCTTTTGCAGATCAATCTCTTCTGTGATATAGAGGTATCGCTTGAATTCTATTCACTTTTTAGTATTGCCTTAGGTTTTCATCATGTGATGCCATCCTGTTTCTCCAATCTTTTCTTGAATTATTGTAACTTCGTTATTGTGTCTAGTATTTTGCTATAATATCAAAAAAGAAAAGGAAAGATACTATTGTTTGTAAGAAACACTTATTTTTTTCTATCAATCTTCTATGTACAATACACACATCCTAAAAACACATTTTAATCATTGGTTGCTCCCTTTCAACTCTTCGTAAATGTTGACAAAAGTTTAATATTGTGCTATAAAAATATTGACGTATGTATGAAAGGAGTACAAGACCATTGACATCAGGGGCGGGCTCAGAATTAGATAAATTAATTGGTTGAAGTGGAATGAGTTATGTTATTTTTTTTTTTCAATACATAACTTATATACACTTGTTTTTATTGAACTAAACTAGAACTTCTCTGTTAAGTTCCAGTTACGCCCCTAATTAACATAATATATAGTGAGCTACCCTATATAGATGCCATGCTTGCCAACCCAAATTTCTAAACGTGAGTACATTATTAAATTATGTTTTAATTTTATTTCTAAACTTTATTTTATTGGGGGGAGCAAAGACGCAACTTAGCAAAAAAATTTCTTACTAATTTTAGAGAGACTCAATATTAAAGTTCAAAAAATAATTATTGATTTGATATTATTAGTAATCTAGATAAATCAATTACACCAGGATTCGAGCCGAATTAAAATGGGGGCAAATCATGGCCTTCGACCCAACCCGAAAAAATAAATTATGCACCCACTAGACTAAATACACGGCTCAAGCAATCAATTAGGCCCAAAGTCACTCACACAGTAACAAAGCTCAAATTGTAGGCGCACTCTCAAGATTATGATCAGGTTCAATACATCTAAGCCTCGTTTGATTCAGGTATTAGGATCAGTGGGATTAATAATACCAGTATTAATAGTACTGGATTATTAATCCTGTTATTAATTTAATACCAATACCATGTTTGATTCATGCAGTATTAATACTGGGATATCCCATGCTAATGTTAATATCATGTTTGGTTCTATAACACATATACGAGATTATATTTTGAAATAACAAAAAAAATATAAATTATTATTATTATTATTATTATTATTATTATTTATAATAATAATAATAATAGTAGTAGTAGTAGTAGTAGTAGCAGTGGTTGGGGGTGGGTGGGGTGGCGTGGGGGGGGGTTGGGTTGGGGGGGTGGTGGGGGGGGTTGGAGTGGTGGTGGGGTGGCGTGGAGGAGGGTTGGGGGGTGGCGTGGGGTGGCATGGGGGGGTTGGGGTGGCGTGGTGGGGGGGGGGGGGGGGGGGGTGGTGGGGGTGGTGGGGGGGGGGGGGGTTGGAGTGGTGGTGGGGGCGTGGGGGTTGGTGGGGGGGTGGTGGTGGCATTTTTGAAAATATTATAGTAGCAATGGCATTTTTGAAAATATATAGTTAATTTTTTTTAATCCTGGATAAATAATACCACATCCCCCTTGGTATTAAATTATACCACAAAGAGTGGGATTAAGTTAGTGCCGGTATTAATAATCCCAACACATTTGTGCGAACCAAACAAGGTATAATAAAAAAAAGTGGGATTAATAACACCATCCCACTTTTTAATACCCGAATCAAACGAGGCCCTAAAGGATAACTGGTAAATTCTTTTATTCTACTAAGCAAACTACACAAGATAAAACCAATGGAAATATTCTCCTAAAAGATTCTGCTAGCTGCAAGACTATTCTACTAAAAAGCTTATCATTATTTTATTCTTATACAACTTATTATATAAAAACTTTTACATCTTTTACCTAAGATCATTTGAAAATCATACCAGGAACCCTACATAGCCTACCCCTAAAGTGATAATAAAAGTGATGGTATCTTTTTATGCAGAACCACCTTACTCTTAGCGTTGTGGTTTTTTCGCTTTACTTTATGCACACATAAGACCTAGTCAAATCCAAGCAATCAAACCAATCCGGGAATAGGCAAATAATCTGCAACAGTTGGTTCTTGGCGTTGTGGTTTGTTCGCTTTACTTTCTACACACATAAGACCTAGTCTAATTGATCCGGAAATAGAAAAATAATCCGCAAGAGTTGGTAATTGAGATTTACACTTTTATCGCTCCATAAACTAACTAATACACTTATAATACACCGTTTAAATCATTTTTTAATGTTTCAATCTTGATTCCGTCTAGTACAATTATTTTTTTTATTAATTTTAAACCCTACGTGATGCATGGAAATTTTATAATTATTATAAAAAAAATCACAAATATTTTAAAAATTATTAATATAAATATTTGTAACTTAACTTTACAAACAATATATTAATATGTACGTATATATATATCTACTGTAGGGGGAGGGAAATATAATATAATAATAATATATGAGAATTCAATTATAATAATAATATAAATAAAGGAAATAAGTAAATTTATGTATGTACGGTGCTGCAAATATAGTATATAATAAATTCCTCTTATGCGATATATTGTTGAAAAAGAGATAGAAAAAAAATAAAAATTTAATCGCCATTATAACTATACTAAAAGAGAGTAAAGAATAATATAAGGAAAATAAATAAATGGATATTGATATATATATATATATATATTTAATGAAAGCCCGATTCCAACAACAATTAATTAAAATAAAGAGTTATACATAAAGAATAAATTTAATGGACCTTTCAACATTATTATAGTTAGCGTTTATGTATGTAGTAACATAGACACCAATTATAATCGTAAAATTGTCAATTAAAGGGGTGTATGTAGATGAAGGAAAAAGTGAAAATGTTAAAAAGGAAAATACTTTTTTTGTACCTATAATTTTATAACTTATTTTTATCGGGTGCATTAGATTAGTTGTATTTTTGTTATATCTTTAAAGATACAACTAATATAATGCATGCCGATAAAAATAGGTGGAAAGAATACCCAATAAATATAAAATTGCTTAAGGATAAATAAAACATTACACATACAATAAGAGATAACTTCAATTAAATCAGTTTGTTCGGAACCGTCAAAATGTATATAAATATATAGTTTCCCTCGATCTATAAAGCCTTAATAGTTTCGATCTGTTTAGAGTATCTCTAACTCTAGTGTAAAAATTATTGCTTAAATCTTTTTTGTCAGGCCACTTTTACATTTAAGTTTAAAAAAAAATGCTCCAATGGTAATTTTATAAACTTTTGTGTAAAGTTTGAATAAACCAATAAGATATCAACGCATGTTTGATGTCATATTGTGCAATTATTATTATTATTATTATTATTTAGAATTTATGTATATATGTAGACACTCCAATCCGTGACCCCCGCAAGAACCCTAACGACCTTCGAGAACTACTGTTTTTGGAGTCCGGGACCAACCCGAGCACCCGAAACTACCCCGAAAGGGTTTGTTGGCTAACAAACCTGTTTTTAAGTGGGATTGTCGCACGACATATCAGTATGTCGTGCGACAATCACTCCTATGTCGCACGACAAACCCCTCTGACCCCGACCATCCACTCTCTGACAAATCAGTCTGTCAGAGACATCACTTCAGCCGTTTGTCGCGCGACATTGGACACATTGTCGCGCGACATATGCCCCTTTTGGGGAAGTGTCGCACGACATACTCTTCCCACCACTATAAATAGGCCAACACCCCCAAGGGTTCAAGGACAGCAGCTGGGATTTGGAGAATTAGTGGCTTATATTTGATTTTCTAATCTTTCGTTGAGCATTTTCTGTTATAATCTTATTTCTGAGGAATTATCGAATCTATTCCCGACATTCGACGTGTCCCGTCTCTGGAGTCGCATTCTCGAAAATATCTGAAGAAGGAAAAGATCATTATCGCCAGAGATCTCTCTTCCGCATTATATTTTCTTTCTTATTATTATTATTCTCGTCGGGAAGGTAAAGAAAATCTCTTCTAGTATTTAAATTATATATCTGTGCACTTGTTTTACTCTTGTTGTTTAGTCCACGTTTTATTTGAATAAACTTATTGCCAAGTTACAAAGTAGTCTACCGTTTTCAAAACAAAAGACCATGATAAAACTATTTCCAAATCAGAAGTATAAGTACATTATCATCGGATAAAATTCTGTTTTCAAAACCCTGATTGATAAAGACTTATCTAGGAAATTAAAATTAACATATCCTGTCTTTTCTATAGACTGCGACGTGTCTAATAAAACTCTCCTCAAAGAGTTCTAGTTCCATATTAAATTAGTCCCGATACAAAATTCGAACTTTTACAAAAGTAATCACAACACGAGAATACCGTCATTATCTGAGGAAATAATACGGGACACTCTTTCAAAATAAAAGGTTTTGTCATTTGTATTTACATCTGTCAATAATCAAAACATCGGATCTCGAAACACAAAGATTTTTATCCCTTTCCCCGCTTTTTCCCAGAAATTAGGGTTTTTTCACTTGGAGAGTAGTAGACTGTCAGTAAAAGCATCCAAGTTTTTCAACATAAAATAAACGTATAAGACCACTAGTGTAACATTATGTATTTTAATTAATGTTAATTATGTTATATTAACTCTTTTATATATATGAGAATGATCTTTTTATAATTCGGGTGGTTCGAATGAATTTCGGTTGGTAAATAGGAAGTTTTGGGTTCTTTGTGATTCGTTAATTTGAGCTAACTTTGGGCTATCGTAAGTCCTCTGTTATTTATCCGATTGAAGTTTCGCTTGCGTATGTCTCTAGTATTTGCATCATTCTACAACTTTCGTGTTTTGTCCGAAAGCTAATTCTCACTCCTTGTGGATCAAAACAGGGCGCGAAGTAGGCCCATCGCTAAATTCTGGTTGTTTAATAGTATTCGGCAGAGCGCTGTCTTCGGTGAATTTCTGGAAAATATTTGTCCATAATTTAAGAAAACTTCCTCTCAGAAAGTTTTAGAACTTTGAAATACCTTTCCGTGGACATAAAGAACGGCTCAATCGGAGTTCCGAGTCAAAAGTTATGGCCAAAACAAAAACAGTGCTCCAGAACCAAAAACCCACGCGCGGTTACTGTAGCAACCGACTTAAAGTCGGTTTTAGCTCGTTTTAAGCCATTTTTCAACCATTTTCGAACCAGCCACTTCCACAAAACTCTAGAGAGTTCTAGAGAGAGAGAGATAAGTGTTTTTGAGCGTATCTTACCTATTTTCACTTCCGATCGAAGGATTACACATCGAAAAACATTCGAAACACTTCTTAGCTTGCTATTCATCATCTTCTACCTTGAGGACTCTTTGGGGAAGCTTGAAGCATCAAATTTCCATCTTCTTTCTCACTCATAAACTGAGGTAGGGGTATTTTCTTGGTTTTTGACACTTCATAAACTTTTTTATATGTTTTTAAATAGGTTTATACACATATGTTGGGTTGTTGCTCGATTATTGAAATCGGTAGTTATTTTGGCCACTGTTTTGATTAAATCTCGGCAGATTGGTAATGATAAAAGTGAAGTATCAAGTATGTATTTTAAAATATAGTTTAATACCTAACTTATGGCTTTGGAATTACCTAAAAAGGATAAGGAATGAATTTTTGGTGAATTTTATAAGATTGGTGTGCGGTATTGATTCCTACGCGGGAATCTTGAATACTTTCTTAAATATTCCAAAGTCCACTCCATAATTTGAGTAAATTCATTTGGTTAATGAAAGGGGTTACTATGTTAATATTTGATGATTAAGAATACTTGACTCGAGGCGATATATGCCATACATACTTGGTATGGAGAGTTAATTGAACCAAATGAGATATCTCTTGATTGTATGTATGATATTGATTGTAAAAGTGGTTTATTGGTAAATTCTCCATGTCAAATGATATATGGATGAATTGGTTAGAGTATATATGGCATATATTGCTTCATATGCACTATTATCATGTTATGCACGATATACATATATACATGTCATCATTGTGTCAACCAAAGGCCGAAAACTCTTATGGCAAGTTCTTGGATGGACTCGTGGATTCGTGATTTCTGACTTGGCAAGTTATCTCATGAAAGGCCTATATCATATCATATTGATTCAGAGAGCTTGTGTCTCTCGGAAAATGACTCTTGGTGTGAATGTATAGTGCTTGCCGGGATGGGAAAATAAGTAGGGCTCGGTGCCCTTGGGTTGAAAATCCCTAAACCCCTGGGGGAGCAACATTTGGCCGCCTATAAGCCACCGGTGTGGAGCCCAGGAACCTAGGCAAATTGGCAAGGCACTATGGTTTTGCGATTATCTATATTTATATGGGATCGGGGTGAATGATCCCAGGGCTATTGTTATCTATACCTATGTGGGATCGGGACAATTGATCCCAGGTTATCATATCTTGGCAGCAGTGGAATATATTCATCACTCATGCTTTCTATTATACGGAAATCGGTTGACACGGGAGGTAACCTGCATTAGCATGTTCATGCATGATCACTTGATGAATTTTGGATTTTCTGTTGATATTATTGATATTACCATGGTCTAAAAAAAAATATGTTTACAAACTTGTTTTTAAACATATGCCTGGTACCCCCCTACTGAGCAAATGGCTCACCCCGATTTTTCTTTAAAAATATTTCAGGTACTCACGAGTCCCACGAGGACAAGGACACGACCGGGTCAGGGACGATATAGAGGCTCTGATATTACCTGTATATTTTGGTTTACTGTGATGTATGTATATTTTTCCGGGAAGCCACGGCTAGCCCGAGGAGTTTATATACTTTGGTTATTCATATGGTTTGGATTATGTGTACTTGATACATGCTGGAATGTATAATATGTTTGATACCCTATGCAGCGTGATACTTGCTATATCTGTTGTTGTTGACTTATTTCTTTCTATATACCTATCTTAGTCTTACTAAGGTAGGTTAGTAACGCTCCAGGCCTTAATTACAGGCGTTATCCTGTACATTAAGGCGGGGGTGTTACAACTAGAGACCGAAAGGGCGGAATGGGTTCTTAACACCTTCCCAAACCGTAATATAGTTTTCGAACCCTATAGAATCCTGGTTTCGCAGACAAATGTGTAAAGAAAGGCTTATCTGTAGCCTTTCCTCTTACACAATCATTTTGTCTGTTTTCTTGTAAAACGTACTGGCGACTCTGAACGAACCCCCTTGTATCTAGAAATAGGATAGAAAGACACCCGATATGAATTATCAAACCTACCGATCGAAGCAAATGGAACGACGGGATCCGTTCCGACGTTCCAGACGCCCAACAAACGGGAGCGAGACCCGGGGGTTGCATTTGCGGATTCTCACAATATGTAATCTTATAATAACAATGGATCTTAATTTATTAGTCTTATGTGTATATTTTAAATATTATATATATATATTTTATATTAAAAGTTATTCCATTTTAAAATTTTATAAAAAACTTGAGAGTGAAAAAAGTGACGTGGCAACATAAACTTGGAGTGTATTTTACACATCAATTTTGCACAAAAGTCAAATTTTAAAGATTATTGGAGACAGAATTTTTACAAATTGCGGAAATTATACACAAAATAATAATATACACTATTATTGGAGATATTCTTAATTATTTATGAGTTTTGATGATAGTCCTTCGTAAAAGATTTGTAATAAGTCGCAAGGTGAGAATACTGTAATGCAACTCAGGAGAAATGTAATCAATTGAAATTTAAGAAAGACTTGTGTCTATTTATATATATTTTATCGAAACAAGGATATTTTAATAATGGTTCATGAAAAGGATAAATAATGAGATAATGTATTTTGAATGAGAGAATTTCGAGTGAGACGGGGCGATCGAATGGATATATAATGAGGGGTGTTTTTAAATGCATTTACAAAATCAGTCTTCTTATCCCAGTATAAGAATACTTTCTTCTCATGTCTAATCTTTAAGAAATCTTGCACTTCACCCCAGTGGTGGTGTGAGTTTGCTGAAATAATGTAGATTGTAACGACCCAAAATATGACACATCGTAGTATAATGGTTAGATCTTTAGTTCATAAGTATCTAATCGGTTCCCAACTAGTAAGATGCCTTTTGGGGGGTGTCTTGGTGACTCTAGCCAAAAACAAAACTGTGCGATTTTGTGTCAAAGCGGACAATATCTTGCTAAGTTCAGGACTTGGCCGTTACAGATGGTATCAAAGCAAAATAGCTAAGCTCGGGACTGGATCGTTATAAATGGTATCAGAGCAAAATATCCCACATTGATAATATAAAAGGCCTTTTGGGGTATCTTGGTAATTCCAGTTTTCACTAAAAGTAAAAACATTAAATAATATTAAATTTTTCATTATACATAATAAATAAAATTTACATCACTCTTAATAAATTGTATTAATTATTTTTTTTTGTAAATAGTACCTCTAAGATACAAAATATTAATTGTGATAAATACAATTTTAGCAATTATATGATATTTTATATAATATTTCATTGTTCATTACTCTTAAATGGTTATTATTCATATTTCAAATTTGTTTACAAATTTTATTTTGAGGCTTTGAGGAAGAAAGCCAAATATTTCTTTCTATATTTACACAAGGGCACGTTTTTTTGGCAAATTGTTTGAAGGCAAAATTTCTTACAAAAGGACAAATAATAGATAAAAGGACATTTCAATTAAGTTTTGAATAAAAAAATAAGGCTAATATTATTTACGCCAACAAAATATGTCTTTTGACCCCACTTCATTTTTAAAAAAATACGGGAAAAAGCAAAAATTACAAGCCAAATAGCCCTTATCTTCTAACCAAAAACAATTCGGTGATTCTGATGTCTTCCAATCATCATCCCCATTTATTTTGTTGGCAAGCAAATTTCACTTTATAAACTACGATTGCTCACCAACGCCCTCTTTCAATATCCTCCGATTAGAAAGATTTGCTATTTTGATAATAAGATTTTTCAATGTTTGTAAAAGGGATCACTAAAATTTGAGGGTATAAAATTAATGGAAGCCATGACTATCAAAAACTAGGCGTGGCTTCTAGATCTACGAATCTCAGATCTTAATTACATTAAATCTTCTTCTTCTACATTGTTTTAACCATTATGAATCTAGCAATTAAATTAATTTTCACATAAACATCCGGCTACTTTTAGTCTTTGAATATAATTTTTGAAATTCCTGGTATGATGCTTCATCGAAGGTTGTGATTGTAGGGGTGAACATGGTTCTATAGGTTGCCATGGGTGTATGAAAAAGAATGCCTTCAAGTATTTTTATTCCTTGTTTGGCAGTGCAACAAAGTGGGGTGAGAAGAAAAAAATTTAAAAATTTAGTAGAGTGAGTTGAAACTTTTCTCTAATGGGGTGAAAAGAACATTTTGGTGGGCTTATTTAAGAATTTCTTAAATTAAATTAGATAAATTTAAAACTGAATTGCCACAATTGCTCTTTGACCAAAATAGATATAAATGTAAATAGCAAATTGAGTAAATCTCAAATTAGCTAAATTCATGCAAAAAATAAAATCTCAGATTTGAAATTCAATAATAGGCTTGAAACAATCCAAAAAGTTACTAAATATCCAGAAATAACACCCAAGCTAAATAGGGAAATAATACCAAGAAATATAACTTAATCACCACGGTTGCAGATATTTTGCATTTGAAAAGAACAGATGTTATATGAAAAACAAGGTGTCGTTATAGATTATAATTTCTTAATCACCATGTAAAACGCCACGCAATACGTGTAATTTAAATTGAATCTAATATCTATCAACCTACGTGTCAAAAAAAAAACAATGAATAAAAACATACATCACCAATAAGGAAAGAAAGATGTGTAGACTTAGAAATAGAACATGTAAGAGTGATTGGGTAAACATAAGCAGTATAATATTTTGATCAATTCTATGTGTTATGCCCATTAAAGTGATATGCAAATAGGAGCCCGACCCAGGAGGCCGTTGCATTTGTCATTTTAAACTCCACTCGACCAACAAGATGAGTCAATATGATGATGATAACACTAAACAAAGACTAACAATGATAATAAATCATAAAAGGATGGTAATATACCTGAACATATAAGCCAGAGTTTTAAAGTATTTGGATTTGACATAAACATCAGCAATGATCAAGGTTGAATGGTGAATAGACAAATACGGCAGAGCAACAACTGCACATCTATGTAAACAGCAATGACCAATGTGACTTTGCAAAAAATTCAACGAAAGTGACTCCTGATTTAGTATACCTATATTGGGTCAACAAAGTAGATCGCTAAAATATCATAGGGTGTTGATAAAAGCACTTTAAAAAATCAATTTAATTACCCTTTTTAAAAATAAAGGTAACTTAAAGAGTTGAAAATTGTATTTTGAAGCCACCCTAATACTTCAACTTACTCACCATATTCATCATTGCTGCTCGTAGGATTTTCGAGCAATCTTCCTCTAACTTGAAATTATCAACATAGATGTTTGTTGCGCCAAACCGCTCACAACCGAGCACGACGCAACTGGGAGGGTCTCACAAGCCCAAATGGTTTACCCAAAAGAAGAACCGACACAAAAAAGCACACCCACAATAGAGAAATAGGAAATAAATAAACAATTGCGCAAGACAAGGTTTTACCATGGTGTCGGCGTAAAAGCCACTAATCCACACAGACGATAGCTTCTATTGATAATTGGAACAAAGAGTGATTACAAGCACACAAGAAAAATTTCTCACTTTTTAGCTCTCAAGTCTTACTTTTCAAGTTATCTACACAAATGAGCCAAAAACTAACTAAATAGGCAAAGTGCAGTAACCATGATCGATCATGGTATACCCCATGATCGATCATGAAAGCCCACTGGAATTTCTGCCGAGTCCATGATCGATCATGGACATACCCATGATCGATCATGGTCCACCAAATAACAAATGTGAGCCAATCTTCACAAATCTCCACCTTGGCGAACCATGCAGCTATTCATCCAGCAAATTGCCTACCTCACTCCACTTGTTCCTCCATCAATACTGCCATAGCATCACACCCGGCCCCGAAGAGCCTCTATCCCCGAATGGGGCCTTAACATCAAAGAATGTTAACCAAAGTCGAGCAATGCTCAAACTTGGTTATCGGTACCACCTTCGTCATCATATCTGCGGGATTATCCTTGGTGCCAATTTTCTTCAAAATTACTTCACCACTCTCGATAATCTCCCGTATAAAATGAAACCGAACATCGATGTGCTTCGTCCGTCCGTGATGAACTTGGTTCTTGGCCAAATGAATAGCACTCTGGCTATCACAATGCATATCGACATTCTCCTGAACCATCCCCAAATCACTTATCAAACCCCGAAGCCACAATGCTTCCTTGACTGCCTCTGTTGCTGCAATGTACTCTGCTTCCGTAGTAGACAACGCCACTACACCTTGCAACATCGACCTCCAGCTAATCGGACCACCACTAAATGTGAAAACATACCCCGTGGTCGACCGTCGCTTGTCAAGATCCCCAGCATAGTCCGAATCAACATACCCGCAAATAATAGACCCCTCGGTTCTCTGGTACACCAATCCCTTATTCTTCGTTCCTTGTAGATACCGTAAAATCCACTTAACGGCATTCCAATGCTGTTTCTCCGGATTTGTCATGAATCTACTCACAATGCTCACTGCCTGAGCAATATCCGGTCGAGTACACACCATGGCATACATCAAGCTTCCTACTGCACTAGCATACGGAACTTGAGCCATATACTCCACCTCTTCATCTGTTTCTGGAGCCATAGTTGCCGAGAGCTTGAAGTGAGGAGCCAATGGGACACTCACAGGCTTTGAGTCCTGCATCCCAAACCGGACTACCACTTTCTCTATATATTGCCTCTGAGTGAGGCACAATCTTCCCTTCTTTCTCTCCCTTACTATCTCCATTCCCAGAATCTTCTTAGCTCCACCCAAGTCCTTCATATCAAACTCGAGACTCAACTGAGCCTTCACCGTGTTGATATCAGACATACTCGATGAACAAATAAGCATATCATCAACATATAAGAGTAAGTAGATAAATGAATCCCCTTTGAGTTTCTTGAAATAAACGCAATGATCAAAATCACTCCGCTTGAATTTCTGAGCCATCATGAATGTGTCAAACTTCTTGTACCATTGTCTAGGCGATTGCTTCAACCCATACAAGGACTTCTTCAGTTTACAAACACAATCTTCCTTGCCAACAACCTTGAACCCCTCCGGTTGAGATATATAAATCTCCTCCTCTAAATCCCCATGCAAGAACGCCGTCTTGACGTCGAGTTGTTCAAGCTCTAAGTCAAACTGCAATACCATAGCTAATAGCACTCTAATGGAAGTGTGTTTTACTATCGGAGAGAAGACTTCATTATAATCCACCCCTTCCCTCTGTGCAAATCCCTTAGCTACCAATCTTTCTTTATACCGAACATCCGAATCTAGAACCCCATCTTTCTTGGCAAACACCCATTTGCACCCAATTGACTTTTTCCTCTTTGGCAACTTGCAAAGATCCCAGGTTTCATTCTTGTGAAGAGAATCCATCTCTTCACCCATGGCCGCCTTCCATTCATCACAATGACTATCCGCCACTGCCTCCCGATAAGAAGTCGGTTCATCGCCATAAACCACCAATGCATAAGCCACACTATCTTCATAGCCAAATCGTTGCGGTGCTCGTCGAGCTCTAGGCTCTCTTCCACTCGCCAAAGACGGTACCTCTCGTTGTTGTTGACTAGACCCCTCAATAGGAGTCTCCCCATTCTCCGAATCACTATCGGAAGAATCAACCGGATTAGTCACTTCCGATTGCACCGGAATAGTCACCATTGGCGTAGTAACTTCCGTTTGCACCACTCCTCTACTCTCACTCTCATCGAGAGCCTTTACATTTTCTCCCGTAGGCATCTTGAGCAAAGAAGCCTCATCAAATGTAACATCTCTGCTAACGACCATTTTCTTGTCTTGACGACACCATAACTTGTATCCCTTGACTCCAATTCTTGAACCCATAAAGATCGCCTTTCGGGCTCTTGGATCAATCTTATCTTCACGGACGTGATAATAAGCCGGACACCCAAATATGTGTAATGAATCGTAACTTGCATGAGATCCTGTCCAAACCTCCATAGGAGTTTTGTAATCGACCCCTGAAGATGGCAACACGTTCACGATGTAGCTCGCATAAGATAAGGCCTCCGCCCAATACTGTTTCCCTAAATTTGCATTTGACAGCATACACCTCACTTTTTCAAGTAAGGTACGGTTCATCCTCTCAGCTACTCTGTTTTGCTGTGGTGTACCTCTAACCGTGAAATGGCGAATAATTCCCTCATCTTGACAGTACTCCTTAAACGGATCACTAGTGTACTCTCCGCCGTTATCGGATCTAAGCACCTTGATCTTCCTGCCAAGCTGATTTTCGACCATCTTCTTCCACCTTAGAAACACCCCAAAGACCTCGTCTTTGTGCTTCATGAGATATACCCAAATCCTCCTAGAGAAATCATCTACAAATGTAACAAAGTAATGATTACCTCCTAAGGATTTCGTCTTGGAAGGTCCCCAGACATCTGTGTGTATGTAGTCAAGCAACCCCTTCGTGCAATGAATAGCCGTCCCAAACTTTACTCGTGTTTGTTTCCCGAGCACACAATGCTCACAAAACTCCAGCTTGCAGCTCTTCGCACCCTTGAGCAAACCTTGTTTACATAACACCGTCATCGCCTTCTCCCCGGCATGTCCCAATCTCATGTGTTATAATCTCGTCGAATCCGAACTTGTACTTGCTCCACCAGCTTCCGTAGAAACTGAAACGCTGCCCGTCACCGTACTACCTTGAAGGAAATAGAGATTACCATCTTTCTTTCCCTTCATCAACACTAAGGCACCAGAAGTAACCTTTAGCATTCCATTCTCGAGTACAATCTTGCACCCGTTGGAATCTAAAGAACCCAAAGAAATCAAATTCTTCTTCAGATCCGGGATGTACCTAACTTCATTCAAAGTTCTGATTGCTCCATCATGTAGCTTCAACTTGATCATTCCAATACCCTCCGTCCTACAAACGTGATCATTGCCCATCAAAACCGTTCCTCCATTCACCTTCGTCAAGGTATGGAAAAGGTCCTTGTTTGGACACATGTGATACGAACAACCCGAGTCTAGAATCCACTCGTCCGTTGAGCTTTCCCTAGGAGTAACCACTAACATACTCTCGAAATCATCATCCCCTGAAGTAACAGAATTCGCGGTATCATCCGCATTCTTCTTCTTCCCTCTGTCTACCCAAGCGTTAGGACAATTTTTCTTCATATGCCCCTTTCTTTTGTACTTGTAACATTCCATGTTATCCAAGTACTTAGTACGTGACTTGGACCGAGAGTTGTTGTGCTTTGCTTGTTTCCGATCATCTGTCCTTTCCCGCATCACCAACACATCGGACGATGTACTACATTTCTCCCTCTGTCTCTGCTCATTACCAAGCAGTGCCGAAGAAACGTCCTCATATTTCACTGAATTCTTACCATATAACAAAGTGGTGCTCAAATGGTCATAGGATTCCGGAAGTGAATTGAGCAACAAGATAGCCTTATCCTCATCTTTCATGTCCTCGTTCAAGTTTAACAAATCAGAAATCATCTTGTTAAACTCATCGACATGCTCACTCATTGATATACCTCTAGCATATTCAAACCGGAATAGCTTTTTCTTGAGATAGAGACGGTTCTCTATGCTCTTCATCATGTACTTCTCTTCCAGTATCTTCCATATGCTAGCCGCGGATTTCTCACGCATAACGTAGTATATCACATTTTGAGCTAGATGCAACCAGATAGTGCTACAAGCCTTCAAATCATACTCTTCCCATTCAACATTTGTCATCGTCGTGGGCTTAGCTGCCACACCCAACAATGCCTTATGCAACTCCTGTTGGATCAAGACATCGCGCATTTGGCATTGCCACATGCCGAAATTGACCAACTTTCCGTCGAATTTCTCTACGTCAAACTTTATCGCTGACACCTTTGAGGTCTTAGAAGTAGTCATCTTCAATCACCAATGGACTTGACAAACCAACAACGAGACAAAGATTGAAAAATCTCACTTAGGAATTTTATCAAACACTTGGCGTGCGACACAAAACCCACCTTTCTCGTTTTGGCTCTGATACCAATTTGTTGCGCCAAACCGCTCACAACCGAGCACGACGCAACTGGGAGGGTCTCACAAGCCCAAATGGTTTACCCGAAAGAAGAACCGACACAAAAAAGCACACCCACAATAGAGAAATAGGAAATAAATAAACAATTGCGCAAGACAAGGTTTTACCGTGGTGTCGGCGTAAAATCCACTAATCCACACAGACGATAGCTTCTATTGATAATTGGAACAAAGAGTGATTACAAGCACACAAGAAAAATTTCTCACTTTTTAGCTCTCAAGTCTTACTTTTCAAGTTATCTACACAAATGAGCCAAAAACTAACTAAATAGGCAAAGTGCAGTAACCATGATCGATCATGGTATACCCCATGATCGATCATGAAAGCCCACTGGAATTTCTGCCGACTCCATGATCGATCATGGACATACCCATGATCGATCATGGTCCACCAAATAACAAATGTGAGCCAATCTTCACAATGTTGTCATGCGATGCAGAGATTAAAAAAGTACCTTTGGTTTTCCAAGAGTTTTTGCAATGTTGATGATAGCTATCTTATTAAGAGTTTTGTTGGCAAGAATTTCACCAATGAGGTGGAACCTCCAGAGTTTTGTTGCCTCAACATTATCATCAAGGGAAATTTCTTCTGGCCTTAACATGATGGAAGGAATGAGGGACAAGGTAGCAAGGAAAGAAATAAAGGGAGAGGAAGAGGAGGAAAAGGGGTGGAAAAGGGATGGTAAAGAAAGAAAGTTCACTGGGGAGGAAAAGCTCTCATATCTAATGGTTTATTAGAGATTTTTTTTCCAAATAAAGCCAAAAACACATTCAAAGCACTTTTGATCACACTGATCTCTAATTCTTTTTCATAGATCCAACTAATTAAGAATTCTCTCATCGAAACAAGATTCATTGCACCCAAACACATGAAGATTCACGCTTTAAACCCATATAATATATGAAAGGAAATATGATATATGCTCATTCGAAACACTTTTGATCGCACCGATCTCTAATTCTACTCCGTAGTTCCAATTAATTAAGAATTCCTTCATCGAAAGAAGACCCATTGCACCCAAAACATGAAGATTCATGCTTAGACCCCTATAATATATGAAAGGAAATATGATAAATGCTCATGTTATTTTCTCTCTTTTTTTTTCAATTAGGGCATCTTAACCATGCGTGTGTTTTTACAAAATTAAAATTAAAATATGAGTCCCTAAAAAAAATTGTTTAAATTAATATTTTAAAGTGCTTTTACTAGTAGTCAATATCATAATTTTGAAAGTGTAAAAGACCCAATATCTTGAGCCCACTTTGAATACAATATTGATTTAATAATAGCAATGTCATAACTGGCCTATGTCGAAAGCCCACATATTCAATTGGCTGAGTCCTGTAAATAAATGCCCCCCCAAAAAAAAAGGTTCAAAGTAAACTGCAAGATAAAAAAGAAAGCGAATATAGAGGTTGACATCAACAGACGGAACTGTAACCCGAGTTCTTCGATGGGGAGAATTGCCAGGCATTATCGGCTACAAAACCTACAAAATATCTATTATGATAAGGTGAGTGATCCAGAATTTTAACTTTTGAAATTTGAAATCATTATATAAAGATTATGTAGATATACTGTTTTGAAATAACATTGAATGCACAATCCACAACTGAAAGGTATGGTTAATTCCACTTTAACACCTTCTTGGACCGCAAATGTTTGCAATTTTAGCTGTTAATATATAATACGAAAATTTATTTGAAAGAAATATCACGAACTACTTACACAATGAAGCTATTCGTAGCTGACTGTAAAAAAGAGCTTGGAGCATTAATTGTAAGAACAATAATTGTTAAACCAATATAAGCTAATTCTTGTTTGGGGGTTTTTGAATCATGTCGAATGACAACAGATTATACTTTTTGAGATTTACAATCATTTGGCGTTTGTCTAACAATAAAATGAAACTGGGCACGGAAAATTATATTGAAATAAATGTGAATAGGATATGGAAATAAGGGATGTTTTCGTAAAATCAGTACAATGTATTTAGTTCATGTAGTATCCGTATCCAGTTGTGTTGAAACCTTATAATGCTAAATATGCTCGGTTATTTGTGTCATCATAGCAATAATATTGTAATTCAAAGTGAAATATATATTTAGATATCAAAAAATAACAATTCTTATAGTCTACTAGCATACATGTACTAGTTAAATCATTAATCATATGTATAATTATTGTATATGGTGAAGCCTACGTGTGACGTACGTAGAAGTCCAAGGAAACACAACTCTAAGGGCTCGTTTGGTTCGAGTTTTAGGAATGGAATTGGCATTCTAGATGCCAGGAAATCTTTATTCCTGGCATCCTTTATTAGATTCCATTAATGCTCGTTTGGATGGAGTTTTAGGATATGAACTCGGCAAATTATTTTTTGTAATTTTCTGGAGTTTTTTTTCATTTACTGGGAAAAATATTTTTTTTTCATTTTCTGGGGAAAAATATTTTTTTGGGAAAATTTTTTTTTTTTTCATTTTCTAGGAAAAAATAATTTTTTTCACTTTCTGGGGAAAAAATAATATTTTTAATTTTCTGGGAATTTTTTTTTTTTCATTTTCTGGGAAAAAAATAGTTTTTTTCATTTTTTGGAAAAAAAAAATTTTGAAAATTTTCTGGAATTTTTTTTCATTTTCTGGAAAAAAAAACAGTTTTTGGACAAAAAAAAAAGGATTCCTCAAATTTGGAATCCAAGATTCCTTCCAATTTATAAGGGAATAGATTTTGGCAAAATGGGGGAATTTAGGATTCCTAAGAATCCTAAATTCTTAGCTAAAACTCCAACCAAACAAAATAATCCTCATGGAATGGAATTTAGGATTCCAGGAATCCTGAAAAACTCCAACCAAACAAGTCCTAAGGCCGAAATACCTTTGAAGGTTAGTCCCAATAACTAATAAAAAATAAAATAGAGTAACTGGTATGTCATACATTACAAAGGAAGTTTTTTTACTGGGGATGGCGGACACTTTATTCACTATTTTCAAATTTATGTGACCCAGCTTGAGCGGAAGAATTCAGACTACCATATATCCAGCGAGACCAATATATCTGAAACGGATGAAAGAGTCCAAGCTGGTCAAGAAAGAACAAGGAAGCGTAAACAAACAGAGTGCACTACTGAAGAGGAGGTATTGGGAGTTTGATTTTGGATCAACAAATCATTTAATAAGAATTACATAGCTAATGAACTTAATATAAATGCTTGTGTATTCTTTTCAAGGATGAACAAGCAGAAGTTGGGATTGGGAAGAAAGAACATTATCGATCCTCATTGGTTGCATTTCAAAAGTTATTACCGAAGCTCAAGCAGGATGGTTTTGGTTCAAAGCACGAGGGGTTGCTGAGGATAACCCCATTCTGGTCGATATAGACGCATCACGCATATAACAAAGGGCTTGTATCAGAAGAATTACACAAGAAGTCGGATAAGGCCTTACTTAACTTGATATGATGCTTCGATAAAGATTCAAAGGCATTCAGAATAGGTGGGAAGTACTTGAAATTTATAGCACAACATGTTCAAGACATGCTTGGATTTAGAAATGAAGGAGAGATACTGAAGTTACGTACCAAGGCCAGGAAAAGGCACTGGTATGCTAAGCGTAATTTCCCTGATGTAAAGCAATTACACATAGATGACTTGATGCCTGTATTACTCAAAGTTGTGAAAGGTGAAACGCCATAAAATATACGTGATAGGGTCAGGTTGGTGTGCTTGCACCTCTGCATGACGTTGCTTTTTGCTAACACCGATAACTCTATCGGATGGTTCATAGTAAACTGGGTAGGGAATTTGCAGAAGATGTCTAATTACAACTGTGCTCATGCAATTCACAAATTCCTTATGCATGCACTATCTAAGAAAGAGAGGCGGCCATCCTTCGTCACCGGATGCACGATATTGTTACTGGTAATGAATGATAATTATTATATATTTCCATTCGTAGCACGAACATTGATTTAACATAAAAGAATAACGATATATTATTTATTACTTAACACTTGTCAATTATTAACATGCTTGATCCCCTGCCCTCATACGGCTTTGTTGTAGTTCTGGCTGTGTGAGGTAACAAATATTGTTAAACCCGTCAAAGAAAGGATAGATTTGGAGCCAAGGTTTCTTCGCTGGGATCTATTAAATATAACACCATTAATAGCAAATACAGATTTTGAGTACTTACAGGTATGCAGCTAATGAGTATTGCATAATGTTATTTGTCCTGTAGGAAGGCATATATAGGTGTGCTCATAGGATCATGTATTGATTGTCGGCGGAAATGGGTATATTTGACTCACGTGTTTCTATGCATTTGCAGCTTAACAATGCTAGTAAAGATGACGCGGAGGACATTGACAATCCACAGCCAAAGGCAAAAGACCCACTTGAAAATTCTGATGAATGAACAATGATTATAATGATGATGATTGTGTGATTGTATATATATGTTGATTAGCCATACGTGTGATGGATGATTTAATGTATATATGTTGTTGAATGAGGAATCGATATATTCCTATTGATGTGATCACACGTATGGGCTGGATATGATGATTGACCGAGCATCGAATAGCTTCTCGTGACTCGAAGAAGGGTTGCCTATTGCTGCCCCTAGGTGAAAATCCTTAAACCGTGCATGGGAAAAATGAAGTCGGTGACTCCGCCGGTGGTTGTGCTTGCCCACAAAGGAGAGCCCAGTCTAGGTATCTTGCCTTCCGACAGGATTATGTGTTCTCGGTTAGACGAGTTTCCCTAGCAGCGGAGCAGGTCTCGTGTGCCATTACTTTCCAAATGGTGAGTTTTCTGAGAAGTAGTTGGGCTACTAATGGTCATTAACCTGCTAGGGTATCGCCTGGTGTAGTTCTTTCTAGAATGTCGAGATGGCTTGTATAAGGTGTTCTCTTCGTTAACTATTCGGAGTTTATTCTTGAAAAAATGTCTTGCATGGTTACCTCTGAATGAATTACTTAGAAAACAAGTCCCTGAGCCACTCCCCACTCGGAGGAGACATGAAATAAGAACCTTGGACCTTTCGAGATCCTCTGTTTTGGGCCTGGACTGACTGGGGGGTGAAACTGAGGCATTACACTGGAGATGTGATACGAGAGTTGCTGTGAGATTGTGATTATGCTGTTATTATTATTGTATCGTATCGTATCATGTCTTGTATTGATTTGTATATGTTGCCTCGACTATGATGAAAATGATGTAAAAACTTATGCGGACACATCTAGACGGAACAGGGTACACGTAAAAAACTATCGAACCTTTCATAATGTACTAATATATAAAGTGGAAAGAGATAATAATTATTGAACTTAGAAGTGGCATATGGATATACAGACGCATAAGGATTATGAAATAGCGAGCCAGATCATAATGCATATAATATACTCATAATTGAAGGGAAAATCAGAACTAACGAGGTAGCCTAATGAGGGTACACCGTAATGTAACGGTTAAGGCTAAAGATCTTTGGGTGAATCCTATTAGCTGGCCAAGTAAAAGATCCATAATGAATTATAATTAAAGTGATAACAATGAATACTTGGCCTATAGTTACGATTTACGGTGTAAGGACCGAATAGCATAGAAGAGTTGGAGTTACACTTGAGAGTGGATAGTCCGTAGCATGTCGAACGTTAGGAAGCTAGAGTTTGATACGAGGTGACCTTGGGCTAGCGATCTCCTCGAGTTGTGAAAATTCCTTGGAGTTTTATCTTATGGATGGTTAAAGGAGAGATCGAGTTATCGGGTAAATGGCTTCCGGGTAGCTAGGATAGAAGTCCTAGTGGGGTTGCATCACTCAGGTTTGTATTGCATTGCATTGCACGTTTTTAAACTATTATATTAAAGTAAAGTATTTTCTATAAAAAACCTATATAGTTCCTACTGAGCCCGGATTTGGCTCATCCCATTTTCTAACAGTTTTGCAGGCATAACATCTTGGGTGGTATGATGTATGTGTATAGAGGCCTCTAATATTCACATCATGTGTCTAGTCCTTCTTCGAGAAAGGACTGTGTTGTATAATCATTTTGATTTCCTTTTGATTGTAAATAGACTATGATTTGATAAACAATTTGTATAAACGGTTTTATATATGTGGAGTTGATTTAAGTATAGTTTGATGTGATTATTCGTATTCAATGATTTTAAACCCTACAGGGTGGTTTATTAGTGAAATAAATTCCACATGCCTTGATTTTGTAAAATGAGCTTTTAAACAGGATCATGTGTTATTTGAGAAAAGTTTTTAAAAGTTGTGATTTTTATATTTTAAACCTGCCGTCGCGCATGGCATCCGTGATTAACCTGGTCTCGGAGGTGAAAATCTCAGAACGGGATTCGGGGAATCACGTAATTTGCAACACAATGTGACTAGTCATATTGTAAAAATCAACCCAAAATTTGGGTCATGTATAAAGGAAATTGTTCTTGAATTATATTTTTCTTATAGTCCGCAACTAACATGTCATTTTCTTATCAATTATATAGACGTACGTATGCATGCAGAAAGTATCGGATATCCTTTATTTCATCTACGCCCATTGCCATGCAGTTTGAACGTGGCAGAAAATATTTTCATCCTCATAGCTCACGCAAAGAAATTTCACTTCACTCTGATGTACACGGACATGAATGAATGTAAATGGTATCATCTCAACCCCTATAATCCAAGACGTTCGGGTCCTAACATTTGTTTCACCGATGCCAAGGAAATGGTAACTCAAATAAAAAAAATTCACTTTAAATAGCAATTAATTTAGATAATAGATATGTGTAATGTAATGAAACTGTTTGGCAGCACAATGCACTTGAGGGATTTTTCAAGGACATAAAGGAAAACGGACCAAAGATGCTGTAAAAGGGGACAATCGAGACTAGGTGCGATAGGCGCGGAAGGAAGTGATTGTAGAAAAGAACTTGATAGAAGCTGAGGGAATAACAATTGAATGGATAAAAAACAGCCCTGGAAGTTTTGAATTGCTCCCATTTGAAAATTGCCCCTAGCAATCACTAAATAGGTACATCACTAACCTCTATAGGATTGATAGCAACCTAGAAACAATCTGTATTAACATAATGAATGTAAAGTAATTCTGTAGCATGGATTGTGGAGTTGTTGTGATGTACTTCATGTGGCAGCTATCCTTTTGAGAAAAACTGGAGAGGAATTTCAAGCAAGGTACAACACTGCAAATAAAGGCACATATTGAAGAGGAGTTTATGATGGGAAACAACAGCTTGAACCCGAACACACTTCCAGATCCGGTTTAAGTTAGCTTTTGAGTTTGTGTCAATGAAATAGTTGGTTACGAGTGTGGAATATAGTAAAATAAGTGACGGGGAAAACATCTTAAATGTTTATTCCCCTCCGATCACACTGGAATACTATGCTTGTTCTAGCGATGTCGTCTTCACTTTTTTGTTTTTTCTTATTAGGACAATATGCTATTTAATAATGTAAGGCTACAATACTTTGTTGGCCGTGATTTAAAATCAGATTTCTATTAATATTAGTACAATTTAAAGTTATTAAATGTTAACGCTTTTGAGATAGATGCTTATTATGTTGATAATTCCATATGGCATGAAAAATTATTTGTCATAGATAACAGATTAGTAGACATATGATTATAAACAAATAAAGGTTCAAAGTAGCGTAATAATGGTTAGAGAACCATAAGGTTCGCACAAGGTTGGCTTACCGTTGGAATTTTGGACGGACATTTTAAAAAAAACTAAAAGGACCAAATAGACTCCACTAACAGTCACATCCCACCCCTAACACTTCCTAAACCAACCCCCACAGACCCTTCATCATAAAAGAGGAGTTAAACTTTAAAACACACTTTTCAAGCAAAAACTAAAAAAGAGTACCGTCTTCAAATTCACATAGAGCAAAACACAAGGGATCAATGGGCAAGCATAACAAAGATTTTGATGACACAGATAAAGGCTCGATCCTCTAGCGCGAATAAGGAACCCCCATTGGTGGTAGTACCTGATGTTGGGGTTCCCCAATCTAAAGGTCCGCAGGCAACAATGAAACCCGGCTCTAGAAGAAATGTGTGGATTTCAATGCCGCAACATGAAAAGGAAACATCATCAAAGAGGCAATGGATCTTTTGACAGAGGAACAAACTGCCATCCAAAGTGGCCAGTACAATTCTGACGATAGCCATCAAAACCAAAAAGAAAAGAAGCAACGTACATTAGATGGAGACATTTGGATAGACCCAATTTCTGGACCAATAACGGGAAGTCCGAAACGAACGCCCCACTTAGCCCTGAAATATTTGATGGTGAACTCATGCCTAGCAGTGCTGACACAGACAATTAGAGCCCAACGAGTACAAAAAATCAAAGCGATTCCTCAAGAAAATCCATTTAACATGGTTTTTTTATTTTTTGAATGACATGTATTGTTAATAGTAGATGGGACAACGCCGACTATCACAAATGTATGCAAAACAAATAACAACGTAAATTAATGTAAATTGAAAATGTTTTATGACAAACTATGTTCGATGAACGCCTCACAAAAACAAATTGGAATCTCATAAAAGTTCACGCGTGAAAGCAAAAAGTGATAACGTAGTGAAACAAACTGGAGAGACATTTGGGCGCAGGAATTGAGTTCCATAAGTTAGAAACAACATAAAAAAAATGGATAGTGGAATAAAATTGCAATAAGTACGTAAACGTGAAATCAGGGCCATATAATAATCTCCATACTACTGTTCAATAATGGAAACTAAAGCAACATAGGAAATTAGATTATTACACTAAATAAGAGATAAGTTGCATTATTTAACTCCTAAAACGCCACTGTTAAATATAAAAAGGATTGATGTAAGAAAAATCATAATCGACTGGACTCTAATTAAAAAACTAACGAAAGAAACTCAGATCGGGATGGTGCAAGTCCTGCCATACCCATTTGGCCACACCTTCCACATATCATAGTACCCTAAGGCTTCTCTTGAAAGAGATATGTCCTAGGACTATTTATAGATTATGATTTGTACTTGGATATATTATACTTATTGTCATTAATAAAGTTTATTTCATTTTACTTTATATTCTCTAATAAATAATATATATTAATACTAGTTCATCAAGTACGTGACTTGATTGCGGGATGCTAGTAATGTTATAATAATATTATTTAAATGTCCCTAATTATGTGTCAATAATCTAGGATCACATTGATATAATGATTAGAGTGTGGGTCAGCTGATTACTTGTTAGAGTAATATACTAAAAGCCATATTTTTTTTATTGGTTTAGATATGTTATAAACTTGGTTTTTGCTATTTTAATGAGAATCTTTATAGGCAATGGTTGCATTATATTATTTATTTAAATATTGTGCATGTGTGTCTTTTATTCCATATAGTAGATGATTTGGTGTGTAGAGTATAGCTTACACACAGAAGATCATATCATCAGTTCTTGTGGAATATAAGTTTAATGGTTCACAGTCTTAGATGGAATTGGACACCCATCGGTCGGATTGTAGCACAAGTTTTAGTAGTTTATCTTAACTACAGGAAACGGTATAGTTTTAACTCGTTGTGCTAGTACACTTTGTGTGTATTGAATAGGACCAGTTTGGGTTAATTGTTTTTATACTGACTATATAAAATAATTTAAAATCCCATGGTTATTATGATTACTTATGCTCTTAATCTTGAAATAATTAATAGACATATATATATGTAGTGTTTGTTGTTTTAACTCATTATGAGTGAGATT